>CM040395.1:141681770-142131770 GCA_022702515.1 Ilyophis sp. 1 JC-2022 | reverse complement strand
TTTCTATCTCTTAAAAACGGAATGCGTTTAATAAGTCTTTTTTGTCAGTTTCATGCAGTGACATCACATTGCAGATCCCTGGGCGCAGAGTTTAGAATATTTCACTGTCAACAGCATGATATCAGGGTCTTTCAGCACGGCAGTTTTATTACTGTATAACTGCAGTACGAAAGGTTTAAAAAAATAAATCCATATGCAGCGCTGTTGCTTTGGTTACTTTTCAGGCGCTAAGTTCACGTGGGCTGTCTGAAACCTACTGTGGGAAATCTGGCAAATATATATCGCACTGGCCAAATCATCTTCAAGGTAAACAAGCACACAGTGGTCCGTGTGGCAGTGAACTGTACAATGTCCAGGCTCTAACGATCGTCAAACTCTTACAGCCCAATCGACAAGCTCCCACCGTTGTAAAAAGTAATATAAAGAACAAGTTGTGCATCAAAGTTAAATACCATGCGAGCCAACCTAACCCACACCACATTCACATCCAGTCAACGTAGCCAAAAAACAAGATGATAAAACATGCATCAGTTCTTGACAGAAGACTCGCTTGTGAAAATGATGTGAGCGCTCCTAAAAATGAATTTGTGGAGCAGATAGGGATTCTCGTAAATCCCCTACTACACCAAAATGCGTTAAAACATGGCGAAATTTCCCCCCACCGAAAATTTGTTTTTTTTGTTTTTTGTTTTTTTGCAGGGGGCTCATTCGCCGCTCTTTTCTGCTTTGACATATTTGCTTGTCGTTATGCGAGCGGAGGTCTGGCGGAGGTCGGAGCGGGCGCTGTTGGGGGGGACGTCGTCTGTTAGATGATTCCAGAACAAGGGGACAAAGGTGGGGCCCGACCGGATCTCAGTCCGTGGTGTGGGCCTTCGGCGATGACAAGGCGAACGACGGACGTCCGGAGAGTCCCGGTCGCCGCATCTCGGGCTGGGGCTAGGGTCGAAACGAGGGTCGTCTCAGCGCGAAACAACGGCGAAAGTCTGAAAACCACCGCTCTCGCTGTGCACATTTACAAAGGCTGGGGCCCATCTCCAATTCCCTCACCCGACATCTCAACTTGCTGGCTTATTACAGAGGTTGATTTTTTGCTCGAAGTATTGCTCGAAAGTTCGTAACGTTACCATCCTGAGTTTTGGAGAATGTGACAACGCTTCTTATTATCACTTAGTATGTTTCTGATTATGACCAAGAGGTCAGTCTGAGGTGAAGGTTACAGTGAGATATTATGAGATATTAATGTTAAATTAAAAAGGTGTCATCATCTCTGGGAAGAGACACCTGAGAAGCAAGAAAATTATTTGAAGCAAGAAAAAATGGATCACCCTGTGTCCTAAAATGGCACCCAGTGCTAAATCCAACTCTTCCTCCAACAGCTTGGTGTTACTCTGTGAGATAAAGAGATTCACTATTAAATAGGCGTCCCAAAAAAAATAAAAAATAAAGAATTCGCTTTGTTCTGTTTTCCTGGACATTTTTCATAGAGGCGTCTAAAATGTACGTAATTGTTTTTTGTGGCCAAGGCAAAAAACAGTCAACAGAATTAACTGAAAACCAACCCTGTTCTGAGTCACTGTTGTGAGCACTTCAAAAGTATTTTGAAGAAAAAAACATACTGCTAGAAACAGGTTCCAGGATATCTTTCTGAACCCTTTGAGCCACATAGATAACACAGCTCTCAAATGAATGTTTAAGGTTTAAGGTGTGATGCTAGGAAAAAGGGGAGGCGGGAAAGGAAACGATAAACAAGACGCTAGAAAAAGGAAACGATAAACATAATAAACGCCACAGCGGCGACTGTGAGTGGTCCTGAGGCCTCACATTACAACTGGCACCTCACCTCAGAAAAGTATGCGCCTCCCGATTTGCGCTCCCACTGTTCCCGAAAGTCACACTAATTAGGTTCCGCCTCATTTCACTTGTAATGTAAAAATTGTTCTCTTTCTCTGTTTTCGGCTTTGTTTTTAATAAACTGTGGCCGCGTGTCCAAGCACAACACAGGTTTTAGGTAACACTTCGGATAAAAACTACGAGAGTCAGGGTCTGCTCGCTTCCAAATGTAAAAATAACCCGCGCCAGAATGTTTATTTTCAAATTTGTTATGAAATGTGTCTTGTCGTGACTGCTCTGGTCTGGACAACATTAACTGACAATGTGGCTATAACATATCCTGCTGATACCCGGCAGAATTTATTTTAAAAACAATGTTTTGACATAATACAAGGGTCTTGCATGGTAAAAGAAAAAAGATAAAACATATTGCAGTGAAAATATTATCAAAAGATGTTGTGGACATCACAATATGTTTATTGACTTAAGACCAGACGTCCCCTACAGGGGATAAAAATGAATTGTCAGGTCATAGGAGGATATTAGAAGGTAAAAATACCTCAGGAAATGTAATTCTGTTTGTATGCTGAATTCAAGCCAGAATTATTAAATACACAAGATAGAAAACACGAAGATATAATCACAAAACAGCAGTCTTTTAAATAAACAACGGCACATTTCTACAAAATATCAAAGTTTGATGCTTTGTATTCTGGACTAGCAGGATCGTGTTTCAGGACATTTCAAACTTATCTCTCCTCAGGATAAGATTTTTTTTGCTCTCCTTGTGGGAGTAGAGGCCAGCCGGTTTAAAACGATGAACAGGTCCACGGGGACGGCTGGCTATCACTGGCGCATATTTAGCTAGCAAAATGGATCGTCCCAGGTAAACGGTGTGATTACGCCTCGTCTCAGGTTGCTCTTCAAGCCATTAGCTGAATAACAGATAGACAGGTCTCGCCATAATTTAACCCTTCAGCACAAGGGCATGATTAGACATGACTACGGCGTTTCATTTGAAGTCCATCTGGACGAGACGTGATGTACGACGTGCGGCGGATATAATTTACGATGTTGCCAGAGTCTCCACAGGGGCAAGCGACTGTTTTGCTTAGCAACACGGGAGAGCGTGAGAGGAAGAGAAGATAGCCCGACGGGTCGAGTGAATATTTTAGTAACGTAAGATGCCTCATCAGAGTTTATGCGTTCCGTGAATAGTTCCAGGCCGTTAAATAAATGTGGCCGAAAGCAAAACCGAGCCTGTCCAATTCACTCATCAAAAAGTCCCATTTAAATTTTTTTTAAAAACGTTGACATCCAACAATAATGCCATGTTTTTTTGACTAACAGTGGAAAAGAAAGGCATTCTCTGAAAAAGAGTACCAACGCCTTCCACTGCCGCCACATCCTCCATAGTTATGCAGAAATATTCAGAGACATGAAAACGAATCAGAAATGAGATGGGTTATGGGTCACTATGAGTATTGGAACTTGAAGTTTCAGAATGCACAAATCAGTTTTATGAATTCTGTCCTGGAAAAACGTTTTATCGTCGCGATTTATATAAGTTATATAAACTACAATATTTAGAAAAGCCATGACTACACAAGACTGTCATGGTATAACCCAGCATGTCAGCGTATGATATGGCAGTAAATCTTTGTTTACTGCTGCCACAAAGTACCAGCTCAGACAAATTGTTAAATGCTAAAGAGATCATTTGAAGCATGTAACACATAAATAACCACATCTGTTATATTTACAACCAGATTTAAGGGAAATATTATACATAAAACTATTTTCTAGTTATGTCTAGTTATTGTCTGAGTTGAGGAAAGAATTGTAAATGGCTATAAAGTCATTACTAACCCTTTTACAACATATTTCCGTGAATAATTAAAAAGTCTAGAGCAGGGGTTTTCAACCCTGGTCCTGGGGAGTGACAAACTCTGCTGGTTTTTGTTCTCTTTTAAAAATGAGCAAACAATGACCCAAGTAACCCAGTGAAGTGAGTTAACTGTGTAATCAACTGTTATAATGGATTAAGTACAGAGTAACCACAAAAAAACAGCAGCACCTGTGGCCCTCCAGGACCAGAGTTTCAGACCCCTGGGGCCTGCTCCACAAAGCAGGATTACTGAGAGTTAGCTGGATAACCGCACTGGATAAACCCGGAACAGCTCTTTTGACTTCAGTCCATGTTCCAGATCTGTGAGAGTTCCTGGTTTCACTCAGTGTAAAATCCAGCTTATCCAGCTAAGTCATCCTGCTTCGTGATACAGAGCCACTAGTCTAAAGTTTTAACTGTAGATGTTTTAATCTCCTGTTTGGAGAGTGTGTATATTTATTAAAGAAAGCTATTCAAAACCTCTAAACTCTCAAGAGCATAGCGCTCCCACAAAAGCAAATTGTGCTGCTTTTCAATATTATATATATTGATGTACAAAACATGCTAAATAACAAAAAAGAACCAGCCAGATTTACTAATTATTATGTATGCATGTGTGTGTGTGAAAACTAAAGCGAACCTGGTTGCGGGCCTCACACAGATTCTGCTGTCAACACAGAAATCACCACGAAGGCTCTGCTTCTAGGATAGAAACCCACTCCAGGTTTAGCACATTTTTTCATCTTTTTCAATATGCTCCACCAAAAGTGCTTAAGTACACCGCAGGTTTGTGGGTAGTCATTAGATATGCGCTCCACACATATCTCAGTTGGACGGGAGAAAAACAGTCAGTTATGCAGCCATATCCACTGTCTGGTCATACATAAAGAACAAAATTACCCTCAAATAATTTTCAGAATGTTTATTTAGTATGATTGATTGCTCTCATCATTTGACTAGGGAGGCATCAAACTGATATTTTGAATATTGGTTAAATACCATTCTTATGCCTGAAATGATACACAAATATATAACATCTGTGCTCAGAACTGCTATTGGGCTATTTTTTTTTAGCATTCCCCTGTACTTTTGGCAGGGCCTATGCAGTTTGATGGAATATCATTTTTCTTGATTGAATCTAAGGATAAGATGTTCTCTTCTCTGTGACAGCTGGATTAAAGATCATTACTTAATTTGTTTCTCGCTAAGAGTATTCATCAACACAACCCCTCTGTCATCGACGCCCCCCTGAACCCCACCCCCCCACACTCCCCCACCGGCAAGTTCACCCACCCACACCGATAGTCTCATCCATTTATTTTGGCGATTCGAGAAGGGGACCCATGCCAGAGCTTGAGGAGTTAGTGCCTTGGATGACATTAAGAAGGATTCCATAAATCGTGGGCAGGTTTTCTGCTGAAAACAAGGTTGAGTTGTGGGGTCTCTGTGCAAACACAGACACGTTGCAGGAGATTGAAAAAATTATGTAGATGTAATTTTTTTTCTCGCATCCTTTGGGAACTGCTAATTAAACAGAGGGTTTGGGGAGAGGCTACAAAATGTTTATTTGCCATTCGCGTTGAATGTTTCTCTTGGATAGGCTACTTCAGGATGTGAACATCTGAATGTGCATGCATTCCAAGGTGGATGTTTTGGGTAACGCATGGATTTCAAGGGGGAGAGTTTTTTCATTAATGTTTTTAAACAGGCACATTAAATACCTTGTTTGTTCTCCGTTTGTGGAATCGACATTATAAGAGTTGTCGTTGATTTATTGGTTAGGAGTAGAGTCTGTCTGAATGTAGCCTATAGCATTGCGTCGGCATGGAGTATGTGGCATAAGTACGCACACTGGAGGTTCTGACGGGCCTGGACATAGACCCTGGACCCTGACCATTCTGCTTCCAGCGTCTTGTGGCAGCCGTGGCTTTATTTCAAACACAAGCGGTGCCTGTTCTCCGTTAATGTTTCTGCCGCAGTTACCACAGTTACTGGAGCAGAAAAAAAACGAGAAGACTAGAACACACACACCTGCGCATTTGCAAACCGCTCTACCAAAAATGTTTTTCCTCCACTTTATTTACATGATTGTTCGCGAGTTGAGATAATTTAGTGTTTTTTATTAGCGTGAGATCCCTGAAAAATATAAATAAATAAAAAATATTGCATGACCAAACCACAATGATAAAAAAAAAACATTCCATTGTATTCATATGTCTTCGTACTGTATATGAAACAAATTAACGCGACGGCTTAATCAAATCAACCAATATCAAATAATAATTTTTTTTTTCTGTAGAAATTCAGTTGCCCTACGATGTTTTTGCTTTGCAATGGTACAAAAAAATTAAACGTTCCATTCAAAGTGGTGCCAGGACATTTTCAACCTACGTTTAGGCTTTTCTGTCAAAACTAAAGTGTTGGTGGACGGTTGAGTCTGGATATTGAGAGGGTGCAGGTTTTAATTCACAGAGTCAGCAAAGTGGTGGAGATATGGGTGGACTACACTGTGACATGGGAGGTAGTATAATTTAAAGGTTAGGGAACTGGACTAATAACTCAATTGTTGTGAGTTAATTTCCCAGCCGAGTTGCTGCTGTTGTACCCTTGAGAAAGGTACTTAACCTTCAGTAAAAATATCCAGCTGTATAAATATACACGTAAAAAGAAAAATAATTATTATCTGTGTACGTCACTCTGGATGACAGCATTTGCTAAATGCCTAATTCATAATTTTTGGGGGGGCATTTATAAACGTTCGCGAGTATTTTGTTCGCTGTAAAAGCTAAATACAAGGGTGTTGCTTCTTTAACTTTTAAGCTAATTTCTTGCCCTTTTTCCCCCCGCTGTCGTGGTGTGTTATGTCTGCGTTCACGCCAGGGGAAATAGGAAACACAAACTTAGGAAACACAAAATCTTTCTTGAAGCACGAAGCGCAAACCCGTGTGTAATGACTTTCCCATTTGCTTATGTAAAAATCCCTCCTTCGATGTCCCCGTCTTAGATGGAATTTCGTCTCTATTTAGCTAGCTGCTATAAACTGGAAGAAGTAAAATAAAAAAGATCTCCCCATCTAACGACGTGAAGCGTTGCAGTTCTGCGTCTAATTTAGATTTCACAGTTAAAAAAAATAAAAAAATAATTCTCATTTAATGTGAGCGACTTCCAGTTCCATTTCCTGTGCGGTTGACCAATTTATCCATATCTCTGAGATTGTCCCACACACACACGCTTCCAGCTTTGTATGCATACAGGCGTTCAGAATTGGGAGATAAAGAAAATGGCGACAGAAACTGTAAATAAAGAGCCTCCTCGTGTCTCGTAACTTCTCCGAGGCGCACGCATCTGCTGCTCGTTTCCCCCACAGCTGTGCAGGTTTCCTGCCAGAATTCTGCACGACGTGCACAGCTGGTAGTGGCAAACTGCAGGTGCCCGACCAAAGTGGGGATTCGCCACCGCTCGATGAGGCGTGAAACTCCAAACACGGCAACGTTGCGGCCAGCTACGCGTCGCCCCAGCGCGGATCCAAGGCGACGTATACATTTCAAGTCACATTTTAGCTGCATTTCCAATCATAGAGTAGCCAGATTGGAAAGCATTGTATCAGTACTATCTAAATGATTAACTGTAATCAATGCAAAACATATATTCTTTCATTAACTTCCTTGACTTTCATCAACTGCACCCTGAAATAGATTTATTTTTCAAATAGACTTTGTTAGCTGCTTCAAGAAGTCTAATCTTGAAATAAAAAAAACCAGCCTCCCTGGAAAATTATGTTCTGCTGTCATAAATATATGAAGACAAATCCACCCCTGCCCGTGTATGTTCAGCCTCCGCGTACATTTTTAAATCTCCTTTTTGGCTTGCTGTGAGAGATATATTTGTACAATGCTAAATTTACCTGATGGATTAGATCAGTGTACACAAACCCTCCAGGTTTGTGAGACCTGCAAAGGTTGTGTTATTCATCCCCCCTACAGTGCTTCATCACTTAAATGAACTAAGTGCACCTTTGACAAGTTTAACCCTTGTCTTGACGTTTATTTACATCACGGAAACTCCCGGGTATGTCTGGCACCTGACCTGTAGCCAGGAGCTCTCCTGTGAGGCATCACCAGCTGTGATGAAAGCGGTGGTTCTTCCCACTGTCAGAAAGCACGGGTCTGAGGCTTCTAAATAAAAGTGTTTGGTCAGATACCAGAAGGTGTGCAGTAGGGTAGTGTTCCGCATTCCCTCCGGGGTCAGGAAGGTGTTGGCAGGCTTCTTCACATTCATCCGCTGCCTCCCACACGAGCCAGCGGACGGGCCGCCATCTTTAGCCTTTTACGAGCTGGACGCTGCGCGGCCGTGCGCGTCCAGGCCGGGCCGGGCCTCGGGGTGGATTTCCTGGCGCCTGCCTCCACGTATTCCTGGCCCCCGGGTGCCCGTTTGAAGACGAGGCTGATTTACGGGTGTGAAGTGGCAGCCGCTCTGCCCCTCTATTAGGCCTGTTAATCAGGGCTGCTACTGGAATTCCCATCAGGGTCGGCGGGGGTAATGCAACACACCTGCGGGGCTCGGATTCGGGGTCGAAAAAGCCATGCCCACTCCCCACCCCTCGCCACATCTCAAGCCCCAACTCCTGAAGCGTACGTCAAGATCAATGACAAAGACAGAATGTTCCCGTGCCGTGGAACAAAGGCTGTGCTTCTCGCTAACGTTGGGCCTGTCGCTGCATCGCTCCCACCCAGCTAATCTGTGGCACACGGGAGCCAAGCCAACACACTGCAGTTAGCCTAGCACTCGCCTTACCGGCTATGACTTTGGCGTCACCAGCAGTTAGACAAGGAGCTTGCGACATGTAAAAAACAACTAAGAGGGAAGTTATTTTAGGAGACACAGAAATAGAAACAGATACAAGCAAATTTCCAAGATTTTTCTGCTTTTCTCCGAAAAACGATGAGTGACAACAGTATTCATCCCACAAACGCCAATAGCCTTGGACTGCTTTAAACCCGGACTTCGCATAGTGATTCACCACTCACAGTGAATCGCACCTTGATGAAGAGAGTCATGACTCATGACTCATCTCTTCAGTGCATGATAAATGGCACGGACCTCCTCTGCGTAAAATTCTCCAGCCTCTTTTAGCCCGTCTATCACCGCCGGAATTTAATGACTATCGCTCTCGCGATGAGCCCGACATCGACGGGGCTAATTCAGCACTCGGCACCGGGGAAAGAGAACACGATCTGAAGAGTGACAAATGAGAACTCGTATCCTGGAAACAGAGTCGCTGCGGTCTGAGCCAGAGGCTGGAACATTAACAGTTCATTAGTCATATCGTGGGGGTGAGTCCGTTTCAGCAGGTTCTGGCCAGCGGCTAAGAGGATGAGGAGACAAACTCCGCTCATGATCCCCTCTCTAAAGCTTCCCCCAATACACTTTTGTTTTTAAATATACTGTATATATTTTCAGAGCTTTTTCAACTTCAACGGACAGCACAGCGTAAAGAGACAGGAGGAATGGGGAGCGAGAGAAAGGGATAAACATGCCACAAAGGTTGAGCGGTTGGACTTGAAACCGCCGACGTTGAGGCTCGCATTGAACGTGTGGAGTGCTCTACAGGCTATGCCACTGAGACACCGACAACGCACTTTCATTGCTCTTCCCGTTGCCTTGGCTTTTCACGTCTGCCGGGGGCGACAAAATAACAATACTGGGATTTTGCAGCAACTGGATTTGTTCTTTACTTCCTCCCCGTACAGACTACAGTAGGGCAAAAAACAGGATCATGATTTTAAGGAGAGGAGCATCTTCCTCTTAAGATGCCAAAGTAACATGAGTTTATTTGTTTGTGACAATAGAACCTGAGGAAAATCCCGCCTTAAAATCCAGTTTTCATGGAACTGCTTGACGATTGTAAGGTCTCTGCTAGTGCTACGTCAGTCTGGCACTATTGGCTGTGGGGATAGAATATAACAAGAGGCTTTTTCCTACGTCTCTGATGTGAAAAATATTGGATGTGACCAGAGTCTGAATAACAGGAATCAGTTAGAAATTCAACACTGAATGGACATTGTTACTCCATACTTAGCAGACGTAAACAATGTAGAAAGTGAAAATAATCTGTTTCGTTTGGAAAATGTGTGGACACGCGTGCGTGCGAAATTTTAATGCAATTAGCGTCGAATTCGCTAAGAATTTCCCACTCTTGAGACAATCCCGTTGGCACATCCAGGGTGTTTCTAGTAATACGGAGCGTCTGAGGCAATTCCTGGTTCTTCAGGGCCTCTAAAATCAAAACATGACATCGCTTCTCTGGATTTGACCTTCGGGTCGCGGAGTTTTCTGGAAGGATTTTTTTTGCAGGAATTTGACAGGACAAAGCACTGCAGCTCAGTGTGGTTGATGATTGAAAGGAGGCTAAGGAAGACCTGTTTAATTCTTGTAGGCCCGTTAGGTAACACATAACACATTCTTAGATCCTTCCTGGAACTTCCTGTATCGCTTCCCTGCCACAACGTTGCTGGAATCAGCACAGATGGACTGGACTCCTGATAAACATGGCGAGTAACTTCTGTTCCCACCATACTAATATAATAAAACCACTCGCTATAGGTCTCCCAGTGCACAAACATTCCACATTATTTAAACAGTGCAAGTTGATATCAAGTATTTTTTTTTAAAACAAAAACAAAAAAAGATATCTGATTGGTATCATAAGACATTTAATTCTCATTAAATATTCACAATCCAAAAGGTAAGGTAAGGGAAATGCCCGGATGGAACACAATAGCATGTATCTCTGTGGTCAAAAGGCTACTCACAGCAAAAATGCCAGTGCAAATGTAACACTGCTGGTGTACATTCAACACCCCAGGGTGTTTATATGAGTCCACAGATGTACAACACCATTTATGCTGTGCTGAAATGCACAAACTAGACATGGTCTAGACTCACCTCACATGACTGTATGCAGTAGACTAGCTTGGGGTCAGGATGCCATTTCATCATGCCGGTGCACACTATGTTCTGTGGGAGGATAAAAAAAAAAAATAATAACTTTAGGATCTGTATCCCCACAACCCCCCCAAATATATTACATTTAACACTGACACAACACCACTGCACCATTGCTGGGAAAGGTTGCGTTTGCCAAGCTCAGTACAATAGAGACCAGTGAAATGTATCATATAAAGCTGTTTATATTCCTGTACTCGCCCTGGAATTACATGAAAAGGGTCAAAGACTAAATATGTCTATTTATCCATTATCATGCTAAGCACGGTACTGTTATTGAGAAAGCTGCCTGACGCTTCCTATAATCAAGCACGCAAACGAGTGATTGATACCACACATTTCTTGCGTATTTGCCCCAACCTTTCTATGTTTAAGACTTCGTGCAAAGGCCCCTGCCTCATCACGAATTCAAAGAAAAGGACCTTGGGGTGCTGCCCATAGCCCCATGGCTGTTGGAAACAGAATCCATGTAATGTTCACCCGCAACGCCGCAGAGCTACAGTGCACTTAGTGCCAACGGTAATTTATACTGCGTGCGGGTGGCGTTGAAATTATGGCCTGACAAAGTGCCGACCTAAAGCACAACCTCTTCATCAAAAGTCCAACAGGCCCATCCAAGAAAGTGGCGAATGAGTGACAGGGCCTCCTTTGGGGTAACTCCCCCTCACCTAAATTGGGGTCGGTGAGGAGTGCTGTATCTGGGCTCCATCTAAATTGGAGGTAACGTTACCCCTCGCTCGACGACGGCGGGCCAATAATGTGACACGTTATTGAACTCGGCTCCAAACTATTGGACTGGAAGGGCCTCGGGCTCCGGGCTCCCGACGGAGCTGGCCAATGGAAGCCCAGAGAATGGGAGTGATTACATTAGGATCCCATTAGGCAACTCGCCCTCCTTGAAGAACAACATTAGCTCGCACACGAGGCATCTAAAGAATCCCGGCAGCGATGATTGTAGGGAGGGCCGGGCCGAGAGAGTCGATGACAGCTCCTGGAGACACGCAGACCTTTCCTCTCCGAGCTGGAGCCGTTCGAAAGCGGGAGGAAGGCCGCCTGGCGAATCGATCGATACAAATTAGTCTGAAAAGTCCAGTCAGCCCAAGCGTCTCCGTGGGGAGCCTTTTATTTAGCGCCCAGTAACAAATTATGACATCTGGAGTTACGCCGACAATTGTAAACATTGAAAACAGCAGCTGCCGTCTGTTAAGAATGCTGGAATCTGTTCCACTAAAAACATGCGTATTAAAAAATAAGTAATTATTTAAAAAATTAGGTAATAGGAAAAGGGTCATTGCATTCGAGATCTGTTTTGGTTTGAGATTTTAGCCTCAAGTCACGACTCAGATCATTAATGATCCCATGCAACTGATCGCAAAAAAGTGCCCTGGAGAAGACGTTGCCAAAATGAGCAGAAATGTACTGGTTCCATAGGTTTAATTTCAACTTAGGGGGAGACACACTGCTGGACCACATCGTCCTGCATAGTCAGATGTCAAGTCACACAAGCGTACTCGCTAGTCCAGGGACCAAGTGACTTTATAGGAAAATATTCGGGGTGACATGTCTCCCTTTCTCTCCCCAAACCTATGGTCGCACCCTTCAAAAGCAAGTCAATAATATACTCTTTCTGAATTGGTATAGTTAAAAAATAACAAGAAAAAAACCCCCCAACTGTTTGAATATTGATTGACATATTTGGTGATGGAATGAGTCAGTAAAATCATAGTGACAATAATGATAGGGAATTATCAACTGTAATTTAGCGCCTTTAAAAAAAAAAGTATAATAATTAGCGCCTTTAACGGCTCACCTGGACCTTCTTGGGCAGCATCCAGTGCTTGACGGTGTCCGCAGTCATGTTGTTGGCCAGCACCACCGGGTCACTCAAGGCCACAATGCATGCTGGGTAGCAAACTGCACCTGCGGTGTTGCACAGCAAGCGCTCCTTTTTTCTCCGCTCATTTACATGTGTTGAATAAATTCATGCACAAACATCAGAAAACCACCCAAGCTTGAAACCGGCCGTTTGTGGTTAAGCAACGCTGGCAGCCAAGCCTACAAAGTCTTCCAGCACCTGCTACCTGCTTTAGCCGTGGAGCATTTCCCTTCGGTGGGACTCAGTTTCCTTGGAAGCGCACGGAAACATTACTCTAATTGACCTTGAACAATACTGTAGAAAAGAGGAATTTGCAAACAAAGGACGTTGAAAAATTTACTGACAAGGAGTGAGTCCGCATACTTGGAATGTGAAGCGTTTAATTTTAAGAAGCAAAGGCGAAGCAATCGTAAACATAACAGGGGAAAAACAAGTAAAATCGCTGCCGTTCGTTGCTCCACAGTCATTTATTAACCTACCCACGAGAGAAAACGCGGTACGCCCCTTCGAATATTATTCTATCAATGTTTTTTCTAAATCTATTTAGACACTTATGTTGTATTGACTATGTCTTAGTTTCTTGTAAGGAATTATTTTTTTTAAACTCAGAAGCTGGACGATTTGCAATGATCTGAATACAACCCAGTGTGATGGATTTTTTACTAAGGTCAAGTATGCAGACTCACCCACGGTGTGTCCCTCGTCGCAGGTGTACTCCACGAGATTGAGATCGGGGAGAAGAGGACATGACCCCTGTAGCCTCCTACACATCTTGAACTCCTCCGTCCACGCACCGTCTTTGGAGCAGCGGATGGTGTGCTGTCGGAGGAGGAGAGACTGTGTCACTGGGGAGCGTGGTTAGCTCAGGTCAGGCTTATTTGTGTGCGTACTGAAGGTTCTAGAACAGGGCTCTCAGCCTCCAGACCCAGATACCTGCAGGACATGCTGATCTTCAGTGTGTTTCAGCACTTCTGTGATTGGCTAAATAATCCACAGGTCTTGTTTCCGAGGCCTGAATTGGCTACTGATTAAAAGGGAAACCGCAAAAACCGCTTGATTTACTAAGACCTATAGTGTGTGCAAAACCTTTTAGCACACGCAAATAACATGACCAGTGATTGGTCATTGTATTTGTTTTGCATCAATCATTGGTTGTGTTATTGGTTTTGCGTATGCTAAAGGTCATAGTAAATCAGGCCCAAAATGTACTGTGACAGAACACTCATGAGGAGTCTTCCATAACAGGTTATGTACCGTATGAAGCAACCAGCTGCTGTGCATGTTGGGAAAGATTATTGAGCCACGGCAGGATATTGCTTTTGTGCTCTTGTGTGGGAAGTGCTCCCGCACTTGAAGACCGACTTCAATACAGTTACTTTGCGGACTCGTTCACAAAACATGAATAGCACAGTTACTTGTATTGTGAAGGACAGAAGTGTGACAGAAATCAGAAGGATTTTATTTTATTTTTATATATAATCAGGCTAGGCTAATGCTAACTAGCCACATATGAACTCTGGTAGTAAGTATAGCTGGTAACTTCTAAACGCATATAAATAGATTTAGATAGTTTGAAAGGACCTCAATTGGAGCACTCCACAGCTGATCCAAAAGGCAGAGTGTAACTGACACACACACTGGCACTGTGCAATGGAACGTGTTCATTTTGTCATCTTTTTTCACATTCCTCCCTCTCTAGCAGACAGGTACAGACTGATGCTATTTTCCGCACATTTAAGAGAATTAAATGTTGACGAGGGTGCCCCAAAGCTCTCTTTTATTTCACACTGACAAGAGTGTCAGCTCCCTTCTCCAATTCCCCAAATAACACCATTTAACTTGAAGCGTTCAAATCAATGTCTGTTTTGTTTTTTTATCCTTCTCCATTTTGTTCCATTTGCTCACTTTCATCAAAAGAAAATCAGCTTGGCTTTGTTCAACGAGCTGTTAAATCACAAATAAGTATGCGAGTATACATGAAAGGTCTTTCCTTAGCTTCTAGAACAAATTGGCAGTTGACAATTGCATATATGTTCAATGTCTTAAGGGAGCACCGTGATTGGCTGCCCTCAGTGGAAGAATAGAATGATGGCTATAGAGTGCGGTCGCCACGGAGATTCCGTCTCACCTTCTCGGTGGAGTTGGGACAGTGAAGGGTGCAGAAGCTGTCGAACTCCAGGCCTTTGGTGCAGGAGTACATGCCCTCAAACATGGCCGGAGGGGACGGGCAGGAAACAGGGTCACAGCCCCCTTCTTCCCACTGACCCCCTTCCAGGCACTCCACCTTCAGGAACTTCCTGAGGACACACAACATCTCCGCTGATAGTAATACATTTACACCAAAATATCATTCAGCTTTTAAAAGATATCAATCATAATTTATCCAAGAAGAGATGTTGATATACATATTATATTGAAGCAAGGATGAGAGTTATCTGATCAAATTTGTAATTTTTATAATATTTTTCTTAATTTATTTTGTGTGCTTAAAAATTAAGGGACAGTTTGGGGTGGATACAAAAACAAAATCACACAGAAGCTAGAAAGTATCAATTATTCAAAAGGCCCTGGATGTTATATAATTTTTGTTTTGCACACCGGTTCGGTATGGAAGAGTTTTACCATACCCTAGTAAAATTAATTGAGTATAAACATGTCAAAGGTTTTAATAAACAAGATAAAAAATCATTTAAATTTCTTTATTAGACCTGTTGGCCATTTTGCAGGGTATTAATGACTCATTAGAGTGTTTAAGACACATCCATATATTTTAACAGCCTGCTGAATGAACTAATAAATGAGTACAGGTGCAACAACTCGCCCCCCATGCCGTTCTAATAATGTGTTTGCCAATACCAGCCTGTCAGTCAAGTCTTAAAGGCGGTCCCCAGACAACAACCCCTCTAATTGGCCAATCTGTCCTGCCCATTAAGGTGAACTCTGCCTTTTGGAATGGAGTGAAATTAATTAACACCAGTCTGGCTACCATGCTGATGGGAGTATCCGTTTAAAATTATATAGGAAACACATTCATTTATTCCATAATGAGGAGCAATACTGGGGCTTTCATTTTCCAGAATAAGAGTATGACATGTAGCAGGCTAGGTTGTATTTTTCTGGGGCCACTACTATGGTAAATTTCATCGGCCAGTATTTGCAATGTTTTAGCTTAGGTGAAGAAGTTATTGACACCTTTACCACAGTAACGACAACAGAACCATAACATCGACCCAGGTGCGTGAGTTCCATTCAGCTGCTAAAATAATCACCATCAAACAAATCAAATCTCAAGACATGTGTATTTAAAAAACACTCACTTCTTTGGCTTTTTGCTAAGGCTGCCAGTCACATAATAGCCCGGCTTGCATTTATATCGGCAAATGGTGCCCACGTCGTGCCCATGGCCCTCGCACTGGGGTACTAGGAGTTTGGCGTTGGGCACGATGGGTGGCTCCGGGCATTCAATCTTACAGTAGGCCTCAGGAAATGACCACATGCCATCTTCTAAGCACACCAACCAGTTGCTCGCACCTGCAACACAAGAGATCCGCATTAAAAATAAAACCTTTCCGTTTCAAAGAATTACCCGGCTATTTAATTAACCTTAACGTAAATACATGTGTTCAAGAATTGTATTGTCAAGAATGCATAATTTCTGCTGACAGGGATCGGGTGATAGTGACATCATCAAAGTGAGACGGACCATATGGCCCACAGAAAGGTGGTAGTTATTTTTTTAAGTATGCATGACGGTCACAGAGTGCATTGAACCGAATGATCCGAAAGCTCTGAGACAGCAGGTGAAGGAGAGTTTAGCTGCAGGCTTAAGAATCCATTTCACTAAAAGGCACTGCATGGCATACATTTCAAAACTGCGGCCTTAGCACTGATTCAGTAATGCTAGGCCACGGTGGCATAACTCATGAGAAACAGGGCAATTTATTTTATCTCCGTTTTTGCCTAATCCCTGTATGACCACAATCTCTTTCATGGCCAGGACTCCATTGTGAGACAGTAAATGATAGAATTGTTGAGTTTTTAAAAGAGTTGATTTTAAAACATACACTTAAACATATGTGTTTATATTCTGGACAGTTGCCTTTAGGATATAGGTAGTAAGGTACTTTTATTGGAATTATGGTAGTGATTTATACATCCAATTATAACATTTCTGAAAGTTGTGTACAAATTTTAATGGTCTATAAAATATAATGACTCTTACCCATGGCTTCAGAGTTCAGACAAATTCTCATGTAGTCTTAAAAGGATTGTGCAATTAAAAATGTTGCTGTACATGACCCGTTTTATTTTGGGCACCTTGCCAAATCCCTGGCAAATTTACGATGACTTTTTTTTCACCCGCACTTCAACCAACACTTCAAAAACCAACTGAAGTTATTGCAACAATAATTTGGTAGCATGTTCTCATTGTCAGGAATGAATTACCATCATGTAAAATCACAACCTCAAAAAACGTCTGACAACCTTGACAGAAGAACGAAAAAAGATGTGAAAAAGGGGAAACAAATCACACTTTTAAACATTTAATCCATAGCACAACTTATTCATCGCCCTGTGGCTGATGGAGGACTTAAGGCGGCTTCACGACACACATCACATGCATGCAATACCCGTGCAGGCCTTAATGGGTTTACAATATCGCAGACACTACAGAACACACAGTAAAAAAAAACAGCATCCTGAGACACAGTGACAGGATGATACAATGCGATGAAATGACAGTGAAAATGTCTCCAGTGATCTTGTACAGAGTGGAACCATTTGATGAGGTAATAATGAGAGAAACAAAGGAAAATAAAGTAACGGAATATAAGAGAGCAGTCTTGGTTTCACGGAAGGTTCGCTATGCAGGATAGAAAGCCAAATCCAGGCCTTCGGGGGGGGAAACCGTAGACCTTTTCAGGAACCCTGCTAGCTCGTGGAGCAGTTTCTGGCTAGGGAATGATTGCTGTTTTCTGGTTCACAGTGAGACCAGTGAACCTGTACGGTGTAGAGCGTCTGAAGCCACATACCCTGGCGACTCGTTTTTGAACAATGTAATTGGCTTCTTCTCTGGACTTGCTGTCACTTCAAAACACCAAAAAAAATAAAAAATTATAATTTAATAGGGGTCCCTATGAATAACTGAAATATGAAAAGCTAAGAGAGCTGCAGCAGATTTATCAAAATAACTGGAGGATCGACCTTCAGAATTGGGTAAATATTGTGTGCAGGACACAGCCATTGTACGCAAACTGCCAACTTAAAGATATGCACTATACCTCGTAAACCTTTGTAGGACCAAACAAACAAACCCTATGCTCAATTTTAGACAATTAGCATTTCGTAATAGAATAACAACTGTAGGTATGGTACGAATGTGTAGCGAATCCATCTCTCCAAGTCCCTCAGAAAGACGAGCTGGCCATAAGCGGCCCGGCCTGGTTTTTGATCAGAAGGAACGCTCTCTCGTTCTCTCCACCTCTGTTATGTCCGTTTCTCCACCTGTGAGCCGCCTCCTGTGGGTTTCCTGTTTGCCGGTCGGCTCTGCCCACTGGCGCGGCCCCATAAAACCACTGTTACCGAGCCACGGGGCCCGGAGCGGGCGCCACTCCCTCCCAAAACCACATTGCAGTTTGCCCTCCAATGTGAAGTCTAGCCTCCTCAGTCTCTGAAACTGATTCAGTAATGAAGCATCATTGCCTTTTGTGTTCTTGTTTGTCCTCTTTGATTTTTAACCCCTTAACTGACACCGGTCCGTATTTGGGCCAGAAGTGCTTCATAGTTTATTTGCATTCATGAGCATTTTTTAATTTGTGAAATTTTTAAATAATCTGGCCAATATGACATTCGAAAGTGTTAAAACTCACGATTCCATATCTCTAAACTATTTTACAATCCAAATGTTATAGGGACAACGGTTCTTTATTTTGTAACATGACACAACACAGGCTCAGTCCAAATGTAGCCTACGTTCTATGTGTTCCACGGAAATCCACACGACCAGAATGACAGTAAAGCTGGTGTCCTTACATAAAAATAAAATATTTTAGGCGAGAAAACGTCCACTGGGTTTGAGCTTGTCACTTTGTTTCAGTAATACTTAAAGTAATTCCGACTCTTGGAAGACAAACTCCCAAGGGTTACCTTACAGAAGAGTCCAGGATTATGCCTGTAGTCAAAGGGGTTCAAGAACAGTAACCATTTTATTTTCAAGCTCCTGTTCAAAAAAGCTGGTGCTAGAGAATCGGTTACAGTCCTGGTATTCCCCCCCAGTAACACATGTCGAGGCAAGGTTGGAGATGCATCTACAATTCAGACCAGGGACCTTCCGTGGGAAATATATATATATATATATATATTAATATCACTGCAAATACAGACACTGAACCTGAGCTCCTCCGTGCAGTACCCTCTCCTCCTCTGCCATGCTACCCTTTTAGTGCCATTATGTGGCATTAATATTTAAAAAGTCTGTCCATCATCATAAACACTGCTTTTTCAGGGGCTGATTCACCTTTGGAGGAGAAGAAACAAGCTGACTTGCCTGAGGGGGTCTGCAGACTCAGCTAGCGAAGACAGAGGTGACTGCCCTGAGGGGGGGGGGGGGATCATGGGAGCGCTAGCTACTCAATTTGAATCCCACAGAGATTAGCTCTGCATGCAGAATACGTCCAGCCAAATGCTCACCTCAAAAAAAGGGAGGCCATTTTAGGACAAGAAATAAACAGTCTGAATTTGGAAGCAGCAGATCTAAAGAAATAATAACATCAACTAAAATGATATATATATAAATGGAATATAACTAAATACTAACAATTTTTTTGAAAATCTTACAATAAATAATATTGACGTCAAATATTATTTAAAAAAAAAAAAATCCTCCTAAGACCTGGCAATTCATCCGAGTCTTAGCAGAATCAATCACTATTTTTGAATATTGTCTACTTGGCCTTGTACTGAGAAGTGTTGTTGTATCTTGATAATGTATTTAATTTCAAAATGTTGCAGTGCATTGCACTTCCCTGAGGGAAATTGGCACTCACCCTGCAGTTTGGCAGGGGCCCTGCAGGCGAAGGAGCACTTCCTGCCGAACGTGGTTCCATCGGGGCAGGAGAAGCTGGCGAAGTAGATGTGGGACTGGTCCGGGAATCCGCAGTCGATGGGATGGCAAGTCAGGACCCTGTCCCACTCCCCGTGCACACACTCCAGCTCCGCCTTCTTCTGAAGAGACCCAGTGAGAAACAGCGGGGTCAGAAAGGCCGCCTCCCTTTGTGACATCATCATCACCGAACCGCTGAGCCGCTGAATCACTGAGCCGCTGAATCACTGAGCCGCTGAATCACTGAGCCGCTGAATCACTGAGCCGCTGAATCACTGAGCAGGGGTTTGTGTGATTCGAATAAATCAAGAGCACTGGATTCGGCATTGCACACAGTGGAACTCATTCATAAAACGTGAGCGGAACTAATTTGCACGTAAATCGTTCGTATTGCCAGTTTTTGGCATTCATGAACGTTTTCGTATCTGAGATTTGATCGGACGTACTAACACATTTTACACATGGTCAAGAACACGCGTATCGCGTAAATTCAGAATGCCGCTAAATGTAGCCTCCGAGTGATAATTAGAATATGGACTTATTTTAATTTTTATGTTAAATTCACATGACAAAATGTAGCCTCTGAAATACACAATGTAAACGTCACTAATAAATTATTCTTGTAAAAAGCAAACACTTTAGATGATGCCTATTAATCAATTGTAGGCTATGAACTTGGTTATTTAGTCTCATAAGCGTAATGAACGCTCCGAGTACTATTTTTCTAAATTGGTCAAATTTAAATGCTAACTTATATGATGTGAAATATGCTATTTAAAACACACATTCGACCAATGAAAGAAATTTGCTTTAAATTGCCAACAGGTCTGTAGCCAGCATTGCAATGGCTGACCTGTTGGAGGAGTTGGCTGCTTAGGAGAGAAACTAACAAATCTTAAGATTGCGCAAAAGCTATTTGTTGGCTGAGAGTGATATATGGCTGGTTAGTCGTTTTCTGGTTTTTATAAAATTGACAACCTGCCCAGCAGCAATGTTATTGGTGCCGTAACTGTACTGCACAAACATATAGCCTCAAGGCTCCATCCGAAGATACGTTTGCAAAATATGAATAGAAAGGGCTGTCACATCTGTGCAGCTCATGTCATGTGAAATGTATTGCTCAACGTCCTGGTTCGATTGCCTGGTGGGACCACAGACGGGTGGGACCCACAACAGCTTCAGTTGGCTGGCTTCAGTGGCTTATTGGTGTAGCTATGTCAAATTGTGTCAGACAGTAAGTAGGCCTACCTCTTTCCACCACTAGGGGGTCGGGAATTCAAACCACCTCTCGCACTCACAGAACACCAACAAAATGACAAAATTAATAAATTCATTATTTTATTTCCAGGCCTCGAGAAAGACCACAGCCTAGTGCTCTGCATATAGAGGCAATGCGCTTGTCTGATGCAGATAGGCTTGCACTTTAACAGCTTGTGTAATGGGAGATTCTGCACTTCCTGCATGTTATATCCTCTTTATACTTTACCATGTAGGCTACTTTACTATTTACTTTATTACACCCGAACGGACAATATTAAACTATTTATTTTCCTTGATTGAACATCTGCTAATAAAACTTCGATTTCAGTGTTGGAATAATTCTGTATTTTGCTTTTTCTGGGCCATTTTCACTTCGTATGGAGCTTTAAATGGAAGTGACAACCTCCATATAAGGAAATTCATGGGCGTGGATTATGCTAATCACAAAATAACGTGGACGCGCATCGTAAGTGAATACGAAAAAATCTACCTTTTCCACACGGTTTGATGAATCTGGCGTAAATTTTTCGTATCAACTCCCTTCGGACATAAATGTACGCGTATATTTAGGAACGCTTCATGAATGAGGCCCAGTGTACGTATAAAGCAGCATTCACATTTCAAATTACTTCCCAAATCAAATCACTATCATAAAAGTCAATTAATTCATGACCGAAGAGAAGAAAATTAGAGTGGTACAGTGCAGGTCAAAGTTCAATGTGGTTTTCTGAAATTAATCCAGTCAAGTCCCAGTTGTAAATATTCCAGTGTAATTGTCTTAGTCCTTGGATGACCGTGGTGAAGTGAGGGGAATGTTTTGACAGTGAAATCACGCATTATTAAATCTGACATAAATTGTGTATAGTTTCAGGCAAATACCTGACAACAGTACAAAACCTAAAGATATTGAATAGCCATCACTAAGCCGCACATAAGACTTCCAAGGACGATTGGTAGGGAACACGATGCAGCCTTCTAGATTCTCCTGGTCCAAGTATGAAGTAATTACATATGCATAGTACCATAAAAGATTGTATACGGTTATTAGAATCTGAATTTTCAATTGTGTATGATCTGACATCATAGCCATACATTTAGAAGGATTAGCTATGTTGGTTGAATGAACACATTTGCAATACTTAAGGCAGGGGTCGCAAACCTTGGACCCGGGGCGTCATAAGGTCGGCTGCTTCTTTGTTTTCGCCCTAAGAATGATTATTAGGAGATGGGGTCAGCTGACTGATTATGTATTAATGCAGACGTGTTACTCTGCGAGCACCTGTTTGGGGGGGAGGCTCTTGCCGCTTAGAACACTAAGGGTGTAACCTTGGTGACAGAACAGGGAGCAGCGGGGGGTCCCGGGCCCCGGGTCGCAGGTGACCGCTCCGTGCTCCGTCTGCGGGGGGCTGCAGGTGTCCATGCTGCACGGTCTGCGTACACACCTGCAGGGAGAGAGAGAGAGAGAGAGAGAGAGAGAGAGAGAGAGAGAGAGAGAGAGAGAGAGAGACCAGAGAGAGAGAGAGAGACCAGAGAGAGAGAGAGGGATAGAGAGAGCATCAGACAGATAGAGAGGGAGAGGGAGAGGGATAGAGAGTGTCAGACAGATAGAGAGAGAGGGAGAGGGAAAGAGAGGGAAAGAGGGATAGAGAGAGAGGGAGAGGGAGAGAGAGGGATAGAGAGTGTCAGACAGATAGAGAGAGAGGGATAGAGAGAGCGTCAGACAGATAGAAAGAGAGAGGGATAGAGAGAGTGTCAGACAGATAGAGAGAGAGAGAGAGAGAGAGAGAGAGAGAGAGAGAGAGGGATAGAGAGAGAGCGTCAGACAGATAGAGAGAGAGAGGGAGAGAGAGGGATAGAAAGAGAGCGTCAGACAGATAGAGAGAGAGAGAGGGAGAGAGAGGGATAGAAAGAGAGCGTCAGACAGATAGAGAGAGAGAGAGAGGGAGAGAGAGAGAGGGAGAGAGAGGGATAGAAAGAGAGCGTCAGACAGATAAAGAGGGAGTACGTCTGACCGCCCAGGATCCTGCTCTGGCTTTCCAAGGCAGGTTTTCCACTCAAGTCGTTTCGGGGAACTGCTGGGCCGGAGTCAGAATCCCTCTCGGCCCAATTATTCCCCAATTTCTGCTTTGGTATTACATCTGCGCGTGCCAGGGATACGCGGGCCTCATTCTGTGCGACTCCGGTGGAGAACAGGCATTGAAATGAATATCTGAATCATACATAGGCTTCCACTCTGCCATGCTTACATTTCATAATGCAATGCAGCTTTGTGTCAACTATACAAACCCCCCCCCAAAAAACAGCAGAGCCATTTGAGAGCCGAGCTGTATGTGATGACAGAAAGTTCAGCCTGTGATTTTAGAGGCTATAAAAGAACAGGGCGATCGCAGTGTTAATTCAACTCTAACAGAGTTTAAACGATCTGTTTAAGTGTACTGAGGACAAAGCCATTTATCAGAGTTGATTTCAAATAAACGTCATATTCTGATGCTAATGCAGCAGTTGTTAAAATGAAATTTTTATAAGGACGTTTTAATATGGTTGCCTTAATGCAATGGATATCGTCCCATTGAATCATGCACGGCAGCTATACACTGTCAGACTGTGTGATGTACTCTGCCATAACATGTTAAGCATCACTGGGTGTGTGGTATTTAAACTGAAATAATGTTATAGTGTGGGAATGTAAGGTTTTACTAGTGAAAGTTGGTGGTTTGAGGACATGCAGTATGTGTGCGTATGTATGTGTGTGTGTGTGTGTGTGTGTGTGTGTGTGATTATTTAGTAGTCTGTGTAAGAGTGTATACATGTAGTAGCCTGTATATCATGCACACACAGTATACTGTGTGTGCATGATTGTTTGTGCAGTAGTCTGTGTGTGTGTGTGTGTGTTTGTGCAGTAGTGTGTGTAAGAGTGTATGCACATGATTGTATGTGCATTGAGTGTAAGAGCTTGTGGTAGTGTGTGTGTGTGTGTGCAGTGTGTGTGTGCTTGCAGCAGTGTTTGTGAGAGCGTGTGGTAGTGTGTGTAAGAGCGTGTGGTAGTGTGTGTAAGAGCGTGTGGTAGTGTGTGTAAGAGCGTGTGGTAGTGTGTGTAAGAGCGTGTGGTAGTGTGTGTAAGCGTGTGGTAGTGTGTGTAAGAGCGTGTGGTAGTGTGTGTAAGAGCGTGTGGTAGTGTGTGTAAGAGCGTGTGGTAGTGTGTGTAAGAGCGTGTGGTAGTCCTGGAAGACCCCACCCTCAGCGCACCCGGTCAGGGCAAAGGCGCTGAAGTGACAAGACGTGCGCAGAGCAATGCCCGTCACTGCCACCAGGGGGGATGAGAAGTTGAGGAGCACGGCGGCCGTCAGGAAAAAGGGCAGGCTGAGGTTATGTGTGACGTTCACCACCAGGGGGTTGCGCTGGCACGACAGCTCGTAGGTGCCTGGAAACAGCCACACAAGGACCAATCAGTGCGTAATTATGCCAGTAAACTGCTTGTAAGGTTGAACTGTATATCAATGCCAGGCCATCATTGTAAATAAGATTTTGATCTTAACTGGCCTGCCTGGTAAAATAAAGTTAAAATAAAAAATAAATAAAAAATAAAAAAAGTCATTTGTTAAGAAAACATTAATATATAGGTCATATATAAGTGTAAATAATTTTTACGTGATAATAATTCTAAATAATCTGTGCAACATCTTGTTTATTTCAACTTAACTATGGCAAAAGTGGGATGGCAGAAGACAAGTCGAAATAAAAAAACCTGCAGAGTAACACATTTTTTTCTGTGTTCGCTGTTTCCCAAGGCTGTTCCGCGAACAATCAGCCATTGTTTCGGACCGCAGGGCTCCAGAGTGAGAGCACAGTTTTGGACGGCGATGCTTCGTACCGAGAGAATGGTTTTTTCCAGTTGTGTCGCTGAGCTGGATGGTGACCACTCTTCTGCACTGTTCACCTGGCCAGTAGCCATCTGAAGACAGGTATATGATCACTGAGGCTGCTACTCCTGGCCGAGTGAACTCCACCTGAACACAACCCATACATCACCTGCATTATTGCAAGATGGCTCAAATTCAACAGGTAAATTAAGCCTAATCTTGAATCTCCCATTTAACACCTATTATAGTAACCCCACTTATGTAGCTGACAAGTAAACCAATTAAGTTCCACATGATTTCCTTTTTTGACATGAGCAGCACATTTATTTCATATTTCTATCAGTGTAAGGTACACTGCACACTGGCTTCTGTTAAGACTGCATGATGGTTCTACTAATAATGTTACTAGTACTACTACTATTGCTGCTGCTACTACTACAACTACTATGGCAACAACTACTACTACTGCTTCTGATAATAATAATAATAATAATAATATAAAAACATACCTTCAGCCACACGGACTGTTCCTGGTCATGGTGGCTGTAACCGTGGGACTGAACAGTGCATGGAAACCAAGCGTAGCGGGACAGCCCGTCGTTCATGTCCAGGTACTGGGACTTGCACAGCTTTGAAAAGATGGCCAAATAACACCATTACTACTGTCAGTACTACTTTATATTACATTTCTGAAACTTTTGTTACTTAAGTTTCCCATGGATTAAATAAATGTAAAATAGACAAAGTGCCAGCTAAGACCTCCATCACAGAACTCTGTTAATGGCAGTTTGTTCCACTTCACAGCATATCTACTTATGTTAATCGATGATCATTTAATCCTTTAGCAATCAATGACAATCATAAAAATCACATAAAAAAGGAGCATTTACGTTTTGACACTTATGCAAAAGTGCAACAGCAGTGTTGTCCTCACAGTACAATGAGAAATCTCCCAAAGTCATAATCATTTAAAGGACTGTACTAAAGTTTACCCTGTGGATGTAGCCTTTTACCATTCTGTCCTGACAGTAAAAAGCAGCATTTTGAAAGACTAGTGGAATGCCAAAAGGAAACTATGATGTCACCCCAAAATTTTGGATGATCAATCATTAGCAGAGGTAAAGCCAAAGTAAAGGTCGGTAAATTTACTGTAGATTAACAGGGGAAGTGAACAGCGGTCCTGGAGATTTCCTGTGTCTCTATTTTATTTTTTTAATTTTTTTTTAAACTATGAAATATTTCATCGTTCTGTAGAAATCGTTCACCTAAAATTGATCAAGGGCTCGTGGTATTCAGGACTTGATTTGGAGAACTGTTCTTCCGTCCTCTTCTTGGAGAATCAATTTGTCCACCGGTCTGTTTTCCCCCCGTCTTGGCTTTGAGTGGTTTGATTAAATCTTCCTCAGCTCTCTCAGTTCATTGGCTGAGGGAAGCTAAAGATGTCCGTATGAGCGATGGTGGCTACCAATCATGTCGTCTGAGCTCAGCCGGACTGGTTAGCTGCAGACACCGCGGCGTACCCTGACGAGAGCTCAGGTGCACGTACCTGCGTGAGGGAGGGCTCCCCGATGACCGCCGTGGCGGGGCAGCGGCTCTTGTCCTGGTGGGAGGCCGAGGCGTCCGAGGCCCACTGGTCACTGAAGCCCAGCGGGGTGAAGAAGCCGCAGTCCCGCACGCTGGAGCCTCGCTCGAACTCCTCACACACGCCGTCGCCGTCGAACACGTAGCACATGCTGGGCTGGCCTGCATGTGTGACACAGAGTGTGATCAGGACTAGGACAGGCAGACAATCTGGGGCGTCTCATTACATTAAGGTTATCAGAGACACCCTCATGATTGGCTGGGGATTGATTATTATTACTATTATTATTATACATTATATTTTTTACATGCACCTTTCAAGAAACTCAAGGACACTTACAATGGTGAGGGGGAAACTCGCCTCAACCACCACCAATGTGTAGCACTCACTTGGGTGATGCACGGCAGCCATTTTGCGCCAGAACGCTCACCACACATCAGTCGAGGTTGAGAGGGAGAGAACAATTTTTTGGCCAATTAAATCAGGGGATGATTAGGTGCCAGGTTGAGAGAACCAAGTTGGAAATTTAGCCAGGACACCAGGGAACCCCCTACTTTTTACAAAGAATGTCATGGGATCTTTAATGACCACTTTGAGTCAGGACCTCGCTTTAACGTCTCATCTCATCTCATTTAGACCAGCAAACAGCCCTGTTAAAAGATCCAAGATTTCAGAGCTCTAATTTTGACCCTGGTGTCGGAATACAATTAATGAAATGGATGAATGAACTTTAGGTCATTGCTGTGCCAGAGACAGGCTTTAATAGCACTGAAACACAAAAGCAATGCAAAGAAAAGGAAGATCAAAGGTGAAAAACAGGCAGCGAGGCTTATATTCATTAGAGGTAATGACTGAATAACACCAGAGACCGTTCCCAGCACAGGGACATCACAGCCTTTAAGTAAAAACAGAGATTACGTTGAGATGAGGTATCCAACAGGCAAACTTCAACAAAGGCAAGACATCTACCAAGAAACCAAGGAAGCAATTAAAACACAGTACTCAAGTAATCTCTAACTACTGTTTTTACTCACATTATATACACTGGTTTTAAGGTCCATTCATACTATAAAAAGAAGCTACACTCATTAAACATATTAGGTATTTCTGAATATTTGATGTGTGAAATTGATGTTGCCAAAGTTCTGGCAGAGTACAGCTACTAATGCATCATTTATATAATAATAAACATCCAATCAAAATAAATTACTATTATTATTAGTAATTACTATTAATAATGACTATTATTATTATTATTATTATTATTATTTCAGTTCAGTAATATGTTCATGGTTGTGTCTCCAGCCAATGAAAAACAATGGGAAAGTCTAAAATAAAATGACATTTAAAAACTTGAAATATAAAATGGCAGATATTAAACGTCGTTCTTAAAATGTAATCATGATCCATTGGGGTAGTGGTTAAAAGTAAACACGTGAAGATGTACATCACACCTTGCATGCAGAATCTCTATCACTGTACTGAATCCCTGTTCAGCGCTTTTGCTGGTTGGCTACGTAAGACCACGTGGTCGGTCAATAGTGCTGTTCGACAGGAAGCCTGACGCTTCGTAGTATTGACATGAGAAAAGTATTCATATCGCAAAGTATTGACGCTTAGTAGTATTGACATCACAACTGTATGGGGTAAGATGACCAATTTACCCTCCTTGGAGCCGGGGCATAAGGACTTCTTGTCTTTAAGCTCAAGGAGACCGCGTAAAAACCAGATGCAATTTAACAGGGAAGCTATGGCCATATTCCAAGAGCAACAAAGCATTACATGATGTTTTAAACCAGAAATAGGACTAAGCTGAACATCTGGCTGCAGAATCTAGCAGGTTAAGTGACTATAAGGGCAACTGCGTGTGTCACTTATTTGGTGGGCAATTACATACTTTAACTTACCCCTCCACCAACCCAGTGGAGGCGATATTCCCACCCCCACAGCATGCTCATGAAGCATCTCCCGAGTCAACTTCCGGGAGAATTCTAATTGATATTCTACCTCTTGAATATGTCCCATTTCTCTTTGGGGGAACACTGCCCTGACTTTCCCACCCCCTAATAAACCGTAACACATTGTTCAACAGGAGCGAAAAATGTGGTCGCGAAGCAAGTTTACATTTTTTTTATTTTTTTTATGTGGAGCTATGCCTAACTGGCCTCCAGCTAACGATTAACATGAATCAATCTATCACCAAGGTTTCCAAGTGGGAAGCCCAATCAAAAAATCAATTAAGCCCAACAAATGAAGTGTGTGAGAAATTGAGAAAATAAATGGTCAGGCCTCATTAATTAGCCGTACCATTCGCACACAGCTGTGTTTATGTCTGCATTGGCTGGAGACATGCAGGGCAACACTGAACAGCTAAACACATGGAAGCTGGAGGGTAGCGGTTTGTGGGAGGTGCTGGAGAGATTGATTGACAGGAAGGAAGCAGTGGGAGGTTATGTTTTAGACCTTGCAGCGCAGAGACGAACATTTAGCCTCCAAAACACTGCAGAAAAATGAAAAACAGAAACACCAATGCCAACTAGATTTGGTTAAAGGCTTTACAGCTTTTTAAAAATGTAAATCAGACTTGGAATAGCCTACCTGTAGCACACATCGCCTCATCACATAGAAGCATTGCAGCTTAACCTTATGAAACCCTGTTCTGTATAAATCAACCACCGCTGGCTACATGCTGCTATACAACGGTAATATGTCCGTCTGCATATTTGAGACTGCTGTTCTTTCTCAGACTCCTATGTTTTTCAATCCATTAAGGTCCAATTGCACAATTTAATTACTCTGCCGTGCTATTTTTATATTAAATTACAATCACTTTAGCAGAAGCTCTTGCCCAGAGAAATTTGTTTGGAAGAAAATTTAAGGCATTTCACCAAATCTTTGAATAACAATTTGACAATGTTGTATATTTTTCCATATTTAAAAAAATGGGTTCAGACTTCAGCTGGAAATGATGGGAGAAATTAGAAAAAAAGCTTCCGTCAAGTAGAAGGTGAAGCCTGGAATTTAATTCCACCGTAAAATTTGCGGTGTTTCTGTTTTTTTCTGTTTGGACTCACCGTCGCAGTTGAACCCTGGCTCCTTACGACACTTCTTAGAACAGCCATCCCCATCCAGCAGATTCCTGTCATCACATTCCTCCTTCCTGATTGAACAGGCCAGGGGATCAGACAGGAAGCGTTACGCTCTCACAACCCACACACACAATCACAAAGCGACTGACTAATCAATCGAATGATCTTGGCTCATTTAAACTTGCTGTACATTTCAATAACGTGGAGTTTCCTAGCAAAAGAAAGCATCAAAGCCTTTATTCATTGAACTAAAAGAGCTCTGTGAGTTCACAAACCATGACACGTTTGTTTAATAGTACCCCAAGTGGCACGCATTCCAATGGTGCACAGTAATTAATTTTTCATCACAATTACATGTGAGCTACGCATGAAGTGCCTTTTTCAATTAGCTCTGACTTTTCATTACCCAGTGCTGGTCTCTGAGTTGTTAGTTGTTGGATAATTGAAGTCGATCTAGCTTGAGTTTATAACGTTTCTTTGCTGCTCTATATGAGAGCCATATGTTTTAAAACAAGACTTAGACTGCCAAAAGAGTAATGATGTTTTACAACAGAATTTTCAGCCAAAAGCAGTCTCTGCTACAAATTCAATTAGCATGTACTGTTCTTGTAATATGTTGCTACTTTTTCCTTTAACAATTAAACTGTTGATAGTTACACACATGCATACACATATACGTCACTCTTTTCAAACGCTGATATTAAGAAAATGAAAAGTATATATGCATCATATACCTGTACATAATTCCTATCAAGAAAAAGAGGTAAAGTCATGCCAACAATGTCTCTGTGCGCTTGGAATAGGAACAATTGTATGTTGGGCCGGGTGTGTACATAAGACTGAACTTACCCTTGCAGTAAACCATCTCCACAGTAGGGGGCGCCGTGGGTGTGGAGGAGCGGAGGAGAGAGCTCACTGAGGGTCCCCTCTGCCTCCACTTGGACCCTGTACTGATACTGCAACCCTACTGTGACATCACTGCAACACACACACACACACACACACACACACACACACAAACGGTTTTTTATAAATTTCAGTTTACCTGAGGTCTCGACTGATACGGACGATTTGGCTGAAAACATCTGAAACGGCTGAGATGTTTCTCTCGAACCTTTATTGACTTACCGGACTCAAGAGCGGTCGCCTTGTTTTCAGTACACGGACGAAAACTGACTAAAGACCCGAACCTGCTCACGTTGTGTCCGCTTCGTTTCCCTGCCGGTCGAAATCTGCTACACATGGCAACCCATTGGATTTACACCAGGGTGATTTAGGTAAAGTAATTAGCTTCTATCTCATCCACACCGACAGTATTTAAGATTGCTTTGTTCTGGAGCCCAGACTGCCGGAGTTAAAATCGTCTCCCTGGAGCACTTTAGGCCCACTGGACCCTTTGGTTTGCACCTCGGTCCACTGCTACAGTCCAGTCTTATTGAGTGCTTTCAGCCCCCTTCATTTTACAGTCACTTAAATAGACTTGAGTTCAATGTCCATGGCCAGGAACTGTATAGCAGAAATCTCTGCTCATTGTGATAAAGTGATATGGGAGCATCTTCCAAAAACCATTCCTGGCAGCTGTGCCTTGTTTTCGATACCGGACCTCTCGAAATAATCCAAAATCATTAATAGACCTTCACGATCCCTCACAGTGGTGCTGACTAATGCATTCAGGTTTCCTATGATAGATGGTTATTTGTGTGTGTGTGTGTGTGTGTGTGTGTAAACACATGTGTGTGTTTCTGTGGGTAAACGTATTTATTTCTGTGTGTGTGAACGTGTATGTGTGTGTGTGTGTGTCTGCGCATAAATGTGTGTGTGTGTGCGTGTATGTGTGTGTGTCTGTGGGTAAACATGTATTTATTTCTGTTTGTGTGAACGTGTGTGTGTGTGTGTGCATGTCTGTGTGTAAATGTGTGTGTGTGTGCAGGACAGCAAGTTTCCCCCTTGTTACAGCCCTGTGGGGGATATATTGCCCCTTGTTCCAGGGTTATTGATCTGTTTTGAAAGAGCAGAGCTATAAAAAGAGCCTTGCTCCAACTTCCCAGCATCGTTGGGCAACGACTGTCTTCTGCCAGCGGCGAAGAGCGTGCGTCCGTCTTCCCAGGAGTGTCACATAACCTCCATAATATACAACCTACTCTTATTAATTATGGATCATTTGCAGATCACCTCTCTGAGAATACTGCTCCACGACGGCTGGTAGCTGTTGGGATCAACGGGTTTAACTGTCCGTGTAGCTTCTCCGCTACGTCCGCTGTGTGTATGCTTTAGCACTGTGCTCTAGTGAGCCTGTTAAAATAAAAATAAAAACTTCCCATTGAGTTTGATGTGTAGGGCTGTGCAGGTCAGTGGCAAATCAAAAAGTTTTTAATAAACTGGAGGGGGGAAGGGGGGGGGGGTGATGTGGCCCTGCAGAAAAGCAGACCTCGGTCGCTTCCAGGTGTCAGTCAGGCGGGGTTTCGTGAATCGCTGTTACGGAGGTCTGTTAATGATTAAATATTAATCGTTGGTCCTCTCTCCTTCCTGTCATCCCACCCCACCCTGGCCATTATCCCTGTGGGGGAGCGTCTGGCCTGCTGTCCCCTGGATGGGTATGAGGGTCAGGCCGGGTCTCTGTAGAGGTCCGTGTCTATTAGGAGGCCCACTCCTCGGCGGCCTCGCGAGTGTGACAACTAATCTTTAATCTCACTAGTAATCCGTCTCGTTCTGTCCTCCACAACTTTCCCCTGTGACAGATTCTTCCACTTCCAGTTCACACTAAACCACCGATAAGGAGCCAGGGACCCACTCGCCGACAGGGAGTAGTGAAGGGACAGCCCCAAAACCGGCCGCGGGTGGTTACCTTTTTCTACTGGTAAAACGGTCACATTTGGTTTGTATTCCCTCTGCTTCCCACGTTTCCGCCCTGTCCGCCCCCTCTTCCCTCCTTCCTCCCTCTTACATAACTGTATTCCCACAGGTTTCCTTACATCTTTCTGTACTTACGCAGCTTGAGGATTTCTGGAGATGAAACACAACTCAATCTTTCAAATACACCCCCCCTCTCTCTTTTCCAGTACTTGTGAAGCAGCATAGCAGCCTGGCTAATGTCATAACTGATTAATAGCGACATGCGAAAAGGCACTAATAGTTCATCGTGTTAACGGTTTTAATGAGCATTTCCTCATAAAACGTGAAGAGGCTAATATGGGACTAAATGGTACGAGACATCAAACCTGTACTCAACTTTGATTCATCAGCAAAAATACAAATAAAAATAGCCACAGCTGTAGCGTTTGTGAGTTTTCCCGTATTGTTTAGACAGGTAAATGTTTCTATTTACCGTATCAAGACACAGGAATTTTGGTATTATTGATTAGTGAGCCTCTCATGATTCCCCGTCAAACCAGCAATATGGTGCTTGTATAATAAATTCTGTCCGTTGTGTTATTTATGATGGAAGGATTAAGTAGAGTTCTCTTTTTTTTAATGTTTCATTTTCAAACATCCCAACACACACATGTGTCATGCGTGACAGACCAGGTTAGGACAACGTGTCTTGTGCAAAAACCACGCAGGCCTTGTTTCCGGGGACCACGAGACCTCTTAGAACGTTAGCCTCTACATTTCAAAACAATGACAAAATCCATCACTGGGAAGAACAAAGTGTTGTTTGATCTCGGAAAACCGCCTTAAATCTCCTGTTGTTCACGTAATTTCTTCTTGAAGCTAAAGTTCCCGCAGCCTTTGTGCCTTTTAAACGAACCTGGGTTCGGTTATGGCGAGCGGCCCCCAGGCGTAATAAATCTGCCGTCTTTCATCCGAGTGGGGAAGAGAGAGGCTTAAATTCACATGAAAATTGAAGAGTGGTAGTCAATAAAGAGTAGGTGCCCAGAAATGGGAAAATATTAGTCAATGCTGATCGAGAGCAGACGAGGAACACGCGCAAGGGTCGGCGGAACCGGAGCTGACGGCACAAAGCGGTGGCGGTTCTGAGGAAAGCGGGATTTTCAGCGGGAAATCGAAACTCCTGAAATAACGCAAAACAGCGCGGTGTATTTTAATTTAAAAAAGGACACAAAATTTAAAAACTGTACTTTGACAGTGAGGGTATAAGCGTAGATGACATATGCATATTATTCTGAATGCCATACAGGACAGATAAGTGCAGGCATTCATCGAGTGCAGTCAGCTAGGAGTCTAATGCCAGTGACAGGGATGAGAAGCCTAATGCAGTTTGACATGAGGAAGGATAACGGACAAGGCTGAGGCATAATGTCCCAAAACAAACCGTATGTTGTGACAACATTTCGATCCCAATAAAAATTTACAAGACAAAATAAAGTTTGTTTTGGGGGCTTCGGTAGTGTGTGAGTGCCACAGTCTGACTTATGGTATAAATTTCTGCTTGGCGCATAATTAAGTGCGATGTGCACATGTTTTATTGAGCAAATGTCAAACGCAGAAATTTTATATGTACATATGCCAGCAAGCAATCGTATGACGGCCCGCCAGTGGCCTGCCGTCGGTCTGCCAGTGTTTCGAAATCGGTGCTCTACACAGTCAGGTGCGGGAGTTGAGATGAGGATCAATAGTTGAGGGCGGCCAAAATACTTGTTAAAGAATCCTGCTGCTAGTGGACCACCGTTGTACCCGTTTTCAAAATACTGGCGTGCCGACAAAGGTTTCCGACAGCAGTCTGTCAGGTGCTCGCCTGCTTGCTGGGTTATGATATCCTGTCAGTCCTGTGGCCTATTAAAAGTGCACAGGGTTTGCTGGCAGTCTTCAGCAGGCCGGAGAGCTCTATGAGAAGATTCTTAGGTGTTTTTGTCCAAAGAGGAGCACAAACTCACCTGTCGGTGAAGGTGAGCTGAGTTTGCTGGGCGGGGCCCTGGGGCAAGGGCGGGTCCCGGTGGAGGTGGTAGTGCAGCGGGCGGCAGCTGGAGCAGAGGGGGTTGTGGGGGCGAGAGGTGAGCAGCACGGCGTCGATCTCCATCTTCTCGTCGAAGGTGGAGATCTTGACCCCGGTGACCTTCTTGTGGGTGTGCAGTCGTAGCGTGAGGGGCACGTCACAGAAGGCGTGTTGGGGGCCAGTGTTCAGGGACTCCCCGGTATCGGTCAGGAACACAACGTTGGCGATGGCTTGCGTGTCTGCATCAACATGACCAAGTACACCGGGGTCTGCGTTCATAAAATATCTCCAAGTAAGAGCACTGATCTAGGATAAGTTTTGTCTTGTAGCTCATAAGTGATCATGGTTAGGATATAGCCAGCAGAAACCTGATCCTAGATCAGTACTCCTGCTCTGAGAATCTTTGTGGATATGGTACCATGATTACTGTGGTCATTAATGATTCAGTACCTTGCACTGTTTTGACTCTCAGGTCAGCACGCTGAGAACTGAGTTTTCCGACGACCTTCCTCTTTAAACAAAGGTTGAATACAACAAAGAAGCCTATCTCATAATGCCATGCTGAGAGAGTTTCTTTCTTTTCACGACCGCCACCAGTAGATGGCGTGAAAGCTGTGTGATTTGTCCAGACTGTCTGTTCAGCTTGTGACAGTTATATGTAAATTCAACTGGATTGTACTTTATGGAATTAATGACGCATCAGTTCTCATTATCCAGCATTTCTAGGTATATCTTTAAAAACTAAAAATTTGCAAAGGAATGAGAAAAGAAACCCTAATATCATAAATATTGTGAACAATGAGAGTGAATAAGAAGAAACACAGAGCTCAGCAGTGGTGGAGATAGCAGGGATTATTACAAATAGGATTATTATCTTTTTTTTTTGTCCTCAGAAATGCTAATCGGTAAGAAATAACCAAAATTAACTTGGCAAATCTGCAGCTTTTTTTTCCAGGACATTATGTTGGGACGCTTTGAGTACAAGATGTGTATTAATGCAAGCAAATAAACATACGACAAAGTGTTTATTTAAGTTTGGTTCGTGAATAGTGGATTTGCTAAATAGCTGCCAGGGGGTGATTTTAAGCCCCTGTCAAATAAATGTTATCTGGCTAACAAAGCTAATGGCTAAGAGAGAGGGCTATGCATACTCGAGGCAGGAGGGCTTGAGCTCGATATGTCCCCCAATTTACCATATAATTCATGGTGAGTAGCTCAGTGGACCTGAATCTAAAAAATTCTAACTGTACCTTTAAAGACAGTTGGTTAAATCATGGCAATGGCCATATACACTACAACAATGTATATATACTTGGTAGTAGTAGTAGTAGAAGGACTTTATTGATCACATAGATGGGCATTACAGCATAGCATTTATTAGGGGGTATACAGAATGGCAGAGCTCTAGACACGGACTCACCAGTGGAGATGTAGGTCACCCAGATGGTGAGGCTGTCGGGGACCACGGGGTGTCGGAAGCGGAGCACCAGCACGCACCCCTCGCTCTTGGGACAGGGCGAGGTCACGTTGGTGTCGTAGAGGTGCAGCTCGGGGCTCCAGGCCTGCAGGCTCGGCTCGCAGGGCTGGTACACGTCGGGGGGGCCTGGGGACACCGCGAAAACAGACGCACGGGTAATCGAGCTAGACTCGTGACCCACAAGGTGGTAGGTTTGAGGCCCGTGTAGCAGCCCGTTCCACTGCTCCCTGTAGGCGTGGCGTGCGATAAAAGCCGCTGCATCCCTGCTGCGTGGCGGGTGGCTGCGTGGCGGGCGGCCTCGTGCTGAATGAATGCGAGCTGCAAAGTTGTCTGTCCTTGATGAGCGCGTCTGCTAAGCGAATGAGCTCTAAAGTGGGAAAGCAGAGCTCTGTCTGTTCCGGGCCTGGAGGCCAGAGGCTCCGATCTCCCCGAGCGCTACCTGCTCTCACACAGCTGCGTCAACTAACTCTTTAGAGCTGAAGAGAGAGGCCTGAACACGCCCTGCACAGCCAACATCTCCCTGACCTTCATCACCCTGCTCGTCGTCACCCTCACTTTCAGTACCCTTCTCTTCATATGGCTACACGCATGCATTCTCTCATTTATCGCTCCGTTCCTTTCATATTCCAGCTCCTCATCTTTTTTTTCAATTTACAATTTTTTTTTCATTTGGCAGACGCTCTTATCCAGTGACTTACAAAGTAGCACAGCATCAGGACTGAACATTCAACACTGGCATTCAACACTGGCCGTGGAAACAAGCATGTGCACTGGCAGGGTCAATGAGTAACCTCAGGGTGCTGTGGAAACAAGCATGTGCACTGGCAGGGTCAATGAGTAACCTCAGGGTGCCGTGGAAACAAGCATGTGCACTGGCAGGGTCACTGAGTAACCTCAGGGTGCCGTGGAAACAAGCATGTGCACTGGCAGGGTCAATGAGTAACCTCAGGGTGCCGTGGAAACAACAATGTGCACTGGCAGGGTCAATGAGTAACCTCAGGGTGCCGTGGAAACAACAATGTGCACTGGCAGGGTCACTGAGTAACCTCAGGGTGCCGTGGAAACAACAATGTGCACTGGCAGGGTCAATGAGTAACCTCAGGGTGCCGTGGAAACAACAATGTGCACTGGCAGGGTCAATGAGTAACCTCAGGGTGCCGTGGAAACAACAATGTGCACTGGCAGGGTCAATGAGTAACCTCAGGGTGCCGTGGAAACAACAATGTGCACTGGCAGGGTCAATGAGTAACCTCAGGGTGCCGTGGAAACAACAATGTGCACTGGCAGGGTCAATGAGTAACCTCAGGGTGCCGTGGAAACAAGCATGTGCACTACAGAGCATACAAAAGTGAAGGGCAGAGCATACATCTAATTTGTTAAATTTATTTAAAAATTAATGATATGAGTAGCGTGAATTTGATAATTCTCATTGTTATAGAAGGGGTATTGTTTCCTAAAATACAGCCAATAGTACACACCTGGTATCAGTAGACGCTTTTTATTTTATTGTTTTCTTTTTTTTTTTTTTTTTTGCTGGGTGCGCAGGATTGAGTGTAATTGTTGCTAAATTGCATTCTGGGGAAAAAAAGGCAGGGGTAACCATGAAAAAGTGAACCCGTGTATCCCAGCGGCGCCCCCCAGTAAAATAGGGCCCAGGTATGACTCTGCGTGACGAATCTCAAGACTAAACAGGAGAGGCGGCATCGTCGAAAACATTCATAAAAGTAAGAGTTAACTTCCTGGGCGGGCAGAGAAAAGAGGGGAGGGGGTGGGCGGTCTCAGCAGAGCTATGAATGTTTGGACTGGCCGGTGGTGGGCAGAGGGGCCATCCTGTATGTGTGTGTCCGTGCAGAGAAAACAGACACGCGCCAAGTTCAGCCATAAAACTAAATTGGTCAGATAAACACAGGCCCTGCTCTGGGGGCTCTGTTTAATCGCTCTCTCAGATGCTGCAGAACCAGTCCCTGACCCCCTACTCGTCACCCCCTCCCTCCCCACCACCCTCGTCCAAATTACCGCCGTGTCGCCACTTCTGGCTTTTGGCGACTCCACCGTGACATTGTTCACCTCTCATAAGTTCCAAACGGACTTTGCGTGCGCTCGGATTTCACCGGCTGAAGCTAATGGACGATAGGGTTGGCTTGGGCCTCGTGGAACGGCGTCTGTAATTACGTCCAATACCTTTCTAATGTATTTTAAAACATAATATTTGCATAATTTATGTTTTTGGGTAATTGTTGTCACCATACAGTGCTAAATAATAAACACATAAGGTAGCTTGGAGCTTTGAGAAACCACTGCCAAAAAGCCATGGTATTGCTGGCTTTGGCCATTGTTATCGGTCTCCTCCGTATCATCAGTCAATCTCATTGGTCTCAATTGACAACACATGTATTTTTATACTGATGATTTTATGAAATTGGATAATTTGTTAAAGTAATGACATTTTTAGTTGGGAAATAACAGGGGAGATGTCTCTAGTCTACACTGTGCTCTCCAATAAAGCTGAAAAAAACATATATTAAAAAATACATTGAGAAAATAATCTATTATGTGTTGTTTGGCAGTGCTGTAAATTCAAAAACCCAAAATCTTTTTCAGTGAAAAGATTGTGAAATGAATTAGTGCACCAAATAATTTAAAAAAGAAAAATAAAGTGTGAGAAGTTTTAAATCTGATTATGAATGGAATGTATTTTTTACTGCATATGTTTTGCATAAATATCATACTTCCAGACACTCTCTTTCTCCTGTTATTAGCCGCACAAGCATCTCCATTCTCCTGCAGCTTGAAGCTCATGTTTTTGTGAAAAAGTTGGTCCGCTCCCTCTTTCCGAACGCGTTGGTTACGGAGGGCTTCCTCGGATTATGTCTGGGTTGAGCAGTTGTGATTAAATGGCCCTGTACCCGTCAATAAGGAAAATGAGGCTCTCAAACCGCGCAGGAACTTGATTAAGATAATCAGTTTCATCTGTTACACCTGGAATACGGTTTCAAAGCAATACGGGGGAGAACGCATAGATTTATTTATTTAATGACAGCTGAATGTTGGAACACGCCCAAAGTTACCAAACCTCCAAACTATGTTGTGGCCTTTTTTTAACAGGTAAAAAAAAACTGTTTTTGTGCGTATCCATCTTTTAAGATTTATTTATTTATCTATTCCAGAATCTTCCCGCACCTGGTCGGGGGATACAGAAAATATATTCCTGGTGGATGAAACTCCCCCATGGGGGGGGGGCATCTGCCACAGCTGAGGTACAATGTTTTCTATCTTCATTCATCAAAGCTGAAGTACTGTTTTTTTTCTGGTGTTGTTGTTGATTAACGGTAATATACTCAAAGTCACGTGCGGCTTTAGGGACTACTGGAGTAACGGGGGAATCAAAGCCGACGCTGACGCACTCTCAAAAACAGATGTGTATGTGTTAAAAAGAACACATAACGTCTAATTTTTAACACACCTACATGTCTAGTTAAGGACAACGCATTTTGTGTTACTTTCAACAGTCTGTATTAAAATGTCTCCCTTTGTGACACATAAACGGTGTATTTGTAACACAAAAGTAGTAACTTTGACACAAAATGTGTTTAACTAGACATGGAGGTGTGTTGGATATTGACACATCCTATTTGAGAGTGCACTGTGCATTGGAGAGAGGTCAAAGTGACGGAAGGGAGGGACAGGTGTGACGGAATATCCAGAATCTTCCACTTCAACCTGGAGGCAGAACTCATAACAAGTTTCCTATGTGCTGAAGTTATTTAACTTCTACCCGCCTTTTGACTATCTCTTCAGGTCTATTCAGCCACACAGAGTGTGATCAGGACTAGGACAAGCAAACAATCTGGGGCGTCTTTTTACAGTAAGGTTATCAGGGACACCCTCATGATTGGCTGGGGATTGATTATTATTATTATTATTATACATAATATTTTTACATGCACCTTTCAAGAAGACACTTACAATGGTGAGGGGGAAACTCGCCTCAACCACCACCAATGTGTAGCTCTCACTTGGGTGATGCACGGCAGCCATTTTGCGCCAGAACGCTCACCACACATCAGTCGAGGTTGAGAGGGAGAGAACCATTTTTTGGCCAATTAAATCAGGGGATGATTAGGTGCCAGGTCGAGAGAACCAAGTTGGGAGTTTAGCCAGGACACCAGGGAACCCCCTACTCTTTACGAAGAATGTCATGGGATCTTTAATGACCACTTTGAGTCAGGACCTCACTTTAACGTCTCATCTCATCTCATTTAGACCAGCAAACAGCCCTGTTAAAAGATCCAAGATTTCAGAGCTCTAATTTTTACCCTGGTGTCGGAATACAATTAATGAAATGGATGAATGAACTTTAGGTCATTGCTGTGCCAGAGACAGGCTTTAATAGCACTGAAACACAAAAGCAATGCAAAGAAAAGGAAGATCAAAGGTGAAAAACCTGTATCTGCTGATCTTGGTCTCGCCCCTAGTTATGTACTCTTAAACGACTCAGACTCGTTTGTACAAGGAGTTTTACAAAGAATGCATCCCATAATATGCAACAATCCGCCACACTTGCCACTGTCCCTGCTGAGAGGTTCCCAGACAGACGTTTAAGCTTCATATTGATTGTCCCCGCGCATAATAGCCCGTCTGAACTCATTCTCAAGTGGCTTCCTCTGAACACGTTGTTGATCACAGGATCTAATGGGGCTCAGGTTACTCGGCAAGGAACAATCCAAACGCCTGAAACCATACGCTGGCTTCAGCGAGCCACGGGACTGAGACAGATATGAACCTAGGTTAAACACTTCATTACGCTCTCTTCTCCTCCCTCTCTCATCTCGTCTGGGGAAGAATCAATGGATTAGGATACTTGTTTTGTCTCTAAAGCCATGCATGAATCCGTTAAGGTGTCATCCAGAACTGCCTGTACTCTCCCGGGTTCTCCTTAAGATCTCAGGGAACAAGTTCTTGGATACAATCAACATTCGTCCTCAACTCTGACTTACAATTAAATACAGCTGTTCACTTGTTTCTTTTTCTTCTTCACAAACAGTTTGGTGAGTACAGCGAGCACTGACTCAATTCACCTGACTCAACTGTTTGTTAAGAACACAAAGAGCAGTTGAATTTCTCTGTAAAATTCATTCCAAATGTCTGGATTGACATTTTGTGAATTCTACACAGGGTGTTTGTGTGATGATGTATTATGAAATATGTCGGTATGTCGGGACAGGTATGTCGATCAGGACAGGTGTGTGGAACGGGACAGGTGTGTGGATAAGGACAGGTGTGTGGAACGGGACAGGTGCATGGAACGGGACAGGTGTGTGGATAAGGACAGGTGTGTGGAATGGGACAGGTGCGTGGATCAGGAGAGGTGTGTGGATAAGGACAGGTGTGTGGAACAGGACAGGTGTGTGGATAAGGGGAGGCGTGTGGATAAAGACAGGTGTGTGGAACAGGACAGGTGTGTGGATAAGGAGATGTACATGCTGGAGGTGTGTAGATCAGGACAGCTGTGTGGATAAGGAGATGTACATGCTGGAGGTGTGTAGATCAGAACAGGTGTGTGGATACAGACAGGTACATGCTGGAGGTGTGTAGATCAGGACAGGTGTGTGGATAAGGACAGGTACATGCTGGAGGTGTGCAGATCAGGACAGGTGTGTGGATAAGGACAGGTACATGCTGGAGGTGTGTAGATCAGAACAGGTGTGTGGATAAAGAGATGTACATGCTGGAGGTATTTAGATCAGGACAGGTGTGTGGATAAGGACAGGTACATCATGCTGGAGGTGTGTAGATCAGGACAGGTGTGTGGATAAGGACAGGTACATGCTGGAGGTGTGTAGATCAGGACAGGTGTGTGGATAAGGACAGGTACATGCTGGAGGTGTGCAGATCAGGACAGGTGTGTGGATAAGGACAGGTACATGCTGGAGGTGTGTAGATCAGGACAGGTGTGTGGATAAGGACAGGTACATGCTGGAGGTGTGTAGATCAGGACAGGTGTGTGGATAAAGACAGGTGTGTGGAATGGGACAGGTGTGTGGATGAGGACAGGTACATGCTGGAGGTGTGTAGATCAGGACAGGTGTGTGGATAAAGACAGGTGTGTGGAATGGGACAGGTGTGTGGATGAGGACAGGTACATGCTGGAGGTGTGTAGATCAGGGATACTGACCCACAGCCTCTTCAGGAGTCCAGTACCCGGAGGAGTCACAGGCTCGGGGGGAGGTGGCCTCGTGGGCGTACTGATGGAACATCCCATCCTCCTCACAGTCCCTGCAGTTCACTACACCCTCTCTGAGAGAGAGAGAGAGAGAATATATTTTCTGTGTTAATAAATTAATTGAATATCTAACATGCAAACATCTAAAATGCTATGAAACTAAATGGCCAACTGAACATTTATCCACACTGCTGTCTGCCAGAATGACAGGGGGAATGTCATACCTGTTGTGAAGCGCCCCACTCACGGGAGGAAGCCAATGAATAGTCACAGACTCAGAGCTCTGACCAATCACCATGGGAGACAGAGGAATGGGCGTGGGCTTTTTACCGTGCACCCAATTCTGATAGACCAAGTCCACGTAGCAGTGCATGCGAGCCACCTGGTTTGGCGTGAAATGATTGGTGCAGCTGTCATCTGCAATGAAAAGGCATGCTCAGTACAGAGCATTGCTCCCGTTCTAGACTACCATAGCACTACCATAGCACTTAACACCTGCCAATGAACAGTCATATAACGTGTGCAGTGCAAATTGAACATTGCGAAAATTGCAAGCATGTATCTAAATTCTAAAATGATCACAACTTGGCATAGTGAAATAAACCAGTCAAAGCTGCAACGAAATGCTTATTTTTGGGATGGGACACAAAGGTGTTACCTCAAGTGTTAGCTAATCAGTCGTTAAGGACAGACTATTCCACAAGACGAGGTATATTGTCAAAGCACAATTTTGATTTTGATTACATTTTGGGACGGAATGTCTGATGTCACTGTTTAAATTGGGATATAAACCCATGACCTTCTGGTGAAGTGCCCAAACCACTGTTTCATTGCAGTTACAGCCAGGCATCCTTGGGCTACCTGTATAGCTCATGTAGTTATCGTAGGGGGTTCCATGGAACAGGGTTGGGCCACAGGTGTCATTGATGGGGTCCGGGTCGCGGCAAGCCTTGGACTTTGGGGTGGGTGCCGTGTCGGCACAGAGGTCGCCCGTCTCCATGGAGGGCGTGGTCTCCCGGCACGGGTCGTCGCACGACTCGCGTTCGCTGACCCCCTTGAAGACGTGGAACAGGCCCAGGATGTGACCCATCTCGTGGATCATGGTGTTGTTGTGTCCGACGGTGCCAAAGTACAAAGGGTTCAGCACCATTCCTCCTGAGAAGCAGATAAATACAGCGCTTGTGTACGTCCTGCTGTGCACTGGATCACAATTCAATTCAAACTTTCAGTTTTATTTTTGCTCACACCCCTCCTATAACCACAGGGCCCTCCTCTACCCCTCTATACTCCTCTATAGGGGCGGCTCGCTGGATGGATTGGCAGGTGGGATTACTGCCTTTTGCCCAATGCATGCTGGGACAGGCTCTAGCCCCGACGTGACCCTGACCAGGAATAAGCGGGTGAGATAATGGATGGATATATACAGTACTGTATATAGCACATGCACCACTATGCACCATATATATGCACATACAAGACAAAATCAACACATCTGCTTTTCCTTCTCCAGGTGCACGTTGCTTGATTGATGACGTTCCTCTAGCATAACAAGGCGGAAGTTCATTTCCGAGAAGCAGGATGAGGATGTATATCAATCCTCTGTGCCGTGTACGGACGGAAATGGAATTCTCAGGAACAGCTGCTTCTCTTTACCATTTATCAATATGTATTATGGTTTTATCATTCGGGGTTTTGAACCACCTTTATTAGTTGCTGAGCTATGAAACTGACAGTCCAAGCAACCAGATGAGAAAGAAAATGACAAAAAAAAATGGAGATACGAGGTTTATGCACGATAAAAATACATTAATAACACTAAGATGAAATGGACATCTCTTTCAGTCACCTTGTGGGCTGTTATTAACACAAATGAGGCGATTTGTCATCGGGAGATTGAATATTGCTTCGTTCCGCATTACAGTTCAATACAAGCGCATTCAAAAATGAAGGAAGATTAAGTGTTTCTTCACTTTATTGTTTCCTTTTACCCGAGCTGTCAAATCCCCTGAAACAGGATCTGTTCATCTTTTTTCATTTATACATCCCATAATGCCTCGCCGAGACGCTCACCGAGTCATTTTGTGTGAAATGCGTTTACTCGGCCGCACGACAGCAACCACCCAGCCGGGGTTTGAGACCAAATCGCCCTGCAGAACGTACCCCTGCGCCCCCCCCGCCTCGGACCTCGATGATTCACCACCACAAACGTCTCCAAAAGGGTCTAGGTGCGGCAGCATTCATGTTGGGCGGGAGGCACGATGACGGACGGCGGTTTTGTGAGGCTGGGGACTGATTAAAGGAGGTGAGAGGCATTGATAAAGCGCTGAGGTGCTGCTGAGCGCATTGGCGTTCCTGCACGTCGGCGGCGTTGGGAATGTTTCCGTTTCCCGGGCCCTTTTGGGAACTCGGTGTGACTCCGGATCATTCTACCCGAAGGGAGCCCTGTTATGTTATGAAAGTGACTTTCATTTTTTAAATAATATATATGAATGGAAAGGTATCCCACAAAGGGGACATTATATGGACTCGTTCATTCCACTCTGAGCTTTTCCATGCCCTCGGAAGCCCCCCCCCCTCCTGCTCCACGAGAAGTATTCCACACGGTTATTTTTCTGGATCGTAGCAGGTCCAGTTCCTGGGATCGTTGACCGCAAAAGCTCCCCCTCGTTTGGGTTATTAAAAGAGCCTCGCCGTGATATCGCCTGGCTCCTCGAAATAGGGTTGCTCTGCTTCCAATGAACCGCAGTCTGGGAAAAGCCCCCCCTTCCCCCCACGCCTCCAGTCCGCAGCTGATTGCGCATTGTCGGGGATAACGATACGACTGGAGAAATCTGACCGCGTATAACTTCCCAGGGAGCATTTTTTCTCTCGTCCCGCACAGACAGGAACCGTCCCGGATTTGCTCTGATTAAAGTGGCAATCAGAAGGGCTCTGTAATTTTAGAGGGTCGGGTGTTCGTGCCCAGGTTAATACTAAAGAGGGGTACGATATACGCTTTCCTTTCCACAGAAAACAGAGAATGGGAGACCTAAGTGATTCTGGCCGACGAGGCCATCAAATAACCTGTCATCGCATCGTGCTGTATCAAATAATCGCTTCTGGCTTTCAGGGGTTGTGAACAACAGGCAAGACTCCCATGCTATTCAGTTTCTGCATTAATTAAGAGCGAAAATATTTGGCTATAGATTTATGTAGCTCTTTCAGTACTGCTTTTCACCATCTCTCTGTGATGTCATAAAACGGCCAGCTGACCTTAAATCATGCTTTAATCTACGTTCACATACATCTGGAGTCTTTATAAAAACATGCCAGTATTTAATACAGTCTCGTAAATTCATTATTTTACCACTTGGAAGTTTGTTTAGCTCCTAAATTACACGTATAAACAGTTTTGGGAAAAGTGTATAATTCCTTTTTCAGACAGAATGTTAACATTTCTCTTCTTTTTTTTTGTATTACTTCATAAAAACAAACTGTAAAATTTAGAGCCAGAAACAACAAGTGCGTAAGAAAGACTTATCCTTTGTTAGGGAGAAAAATGTGATGTAGGATATTATTAAATACCTACCGATCTTCCCAGACTTAAAAGTGACGTGAGACTCAATATGCTGCAGGAAATCTTTTCTTAGATACATTCAAAAATAGCTTTGCTCGCGTTAATGAGCAATGTCTAACAATGTGACATTTATTTTATTATCATGTTTGATTGCACTTTCTGAACAAGTTTGACTTTCTAGACATTCCACTGAAATGAGCACTATGTCAAAGAGCAACCAGACAGGGCTAATCAAGGGACTGAATATAAACCGTGACACTAAAAGACTTTTCCAAATGGCCTTCTCCCCTGACACTCACACTTGCGCTCTCGCACAAACAGCTGAGCAGTCCCTGCTATTCTTTACCTTGCTGGATTATAGAATGTTGGCACTTGGTTTTTATAACTGACAAATGTCATTTGAAAAAAGCCTAAAACATGTGACTTATAACCACGTAAAATCTCGGCAACCATTCAGCTGTTCGAAACGCAGCGGGTACAAAACGCCACGGGGGCAATCCCCGGAGATAATTTGCATAATGTCTTCAGTCATTTGTGGAATATGGAAGCAGTTTGCACTGCTTCTTGTGAACTTTAAAAAGTTGGAAATGAAACAAACAAACAAACAAATAAAAAGCTACCGTCTGCTTTTCGCTTTAAACACCATTCAGTCAGCAAAGACACCAGATAAATCATTTCAAGAGATTCAGTGGAACTACAGTACAACGTTGAGATTCGACTACAGATATGGGTTCACAGGACCAGAGTGAACTTCACAGACAAAGCCCACAGTCTATACATTATATACAGTCTATGCACTATAGCCCACACCAATACCTTCACAGAGGCTACTCAGTTCATTGTAATAATGTTGTACTAAATTTCTGTCACATAAGGGTTCCAAGATTAAAGGCTGTAGATTAAGTTTGGGAAGTGTAATGTCCACTCCATTGTTCCCCCGTTGGTACCTATTCAGACCAAAAACAGATAAACCTCTGGCAGAAACCATTAAACTAAATAAGCACGTCTAAACAATATCAGTTTTGAGGTCACATTCTTGGATCGGGAAAAAAGAAAAAAAGATCAACGTCTAAAGAGTGTTCAGAGTATCACAAAACTAATAATCATTTGCACTGAAAAGACTAGCAGTGCTTTCCTTTGTTTTAAAAAGTACTCTAATACAGTTGATTTTACACTGAACATTTTGCTATGTATAAGAACATACCTCGCCCCTTCAGGGTGTCCCACATACATTCGTAAAAGAGCTAGACGTGGGAGAGACCATTTTTTAATGAGCCTTAACCCGATAACAATGACAAAACTTTGTTTAGTTTGTTCTTTATTTTTATTTAATTTATAATTGTTTTGGTTTTTGGTTTGACGGTGGAAGGTCCTAACGACCACAGCACCACGGAAAACAGGAGCACGCTGTTGACTTAGAAACTCTGCAGAGAGCGGCATGCAAGACCCTCGCTGTGCTCACAAGTCCCTTTAAGACAGTCCTGACAACTGTGGCATCGCCTGGACGGAGGCCTACGCGGGTCGCCGGCCGTCCCCGCAACACGGCTTCCACTTCTGGGGAAGACTCTCCCTCTCTCCCCTTTGTTGGCAGCGAGGATGGGAAGCAGCAGCATCCAACCCCGCTTGCTCCCACACTTAAGCCAGGGATGAGAGCCCTGCGGCTCCCTCTCTGTGGCTACGCCTGCCAGGTTGAGCGCGAGGTTTCGGGGTGAACCAAGGCTGTTTTTAAGGCGGATCCAGAACCCAATGTTTCACCCTTGCTAAGCTTCTTATTAAGCCCGGATAGTGGACGCCAACCCGATCCCTCGCCACCTTAACCCGGCCAACGCTACATAAACACTTCTCCTGGCCCGAGAGGGGTATATTTCACGCTTTTTGGGTCGAAGGAGCTAGCGGCAGCTCCATCCCCGTCGTGCCTGGCATCGCAGCAGAGGCATTGCAGGCATTCTCCGACAGGCGCCGACACTTCACGGGCTCTTAAGTCATCTGCTGAACGCGGTCCTCGGGTTTCGGCCGGGCCGTTACTGTAGACGGGGCTCGTTAGCGTCCCGTGAGCGGAGTGCCATCAGCCCGTGGAAGCGGTTCAGGCTGCGGCTGGACTCATTTCCAGGCCCGTCGAGACCTGGCCTGGAATTCCTGCCCAAGAAAGAAGGCTCTATCGACCTATCAGCAGACGGCAGCGCTGGTGAACTCCGCCCCCTTTTGGAAGCCCGGGTCCTCACTTTGCAGCTTGCATGCCAGTCCCTCCGCTATGTACGAGCAGTCCTGGCTGCAGGTGACGCTGTTCCTCAACGACGCCACGGTTTTTCATTCTCATTCTCGACTCGACTGCCGCTGTGTTATTCCCTGAGGGGAGTCATCACTACGTGCATTTCGCGCGGGACTACCCGGAGCTGCCGACGCCTGTCTGGCACCCACACCAGCCTCCTGGGACTTATTGAGCTGCCTCCAGCTTCAGCAGTATTCCTTAAGCGTAGAAACTCTGGACCTAAGGTGAATAAAGCCTAAAGCCTCCTTATTGGCTGGGCTTATTTTAGTCATCCTGTTGTTGCTGGTGGTTGAGTAGAGTGTCCCCCTCATTACTGTAAGTTTGAATGTGATTTTGAATGTGAGGAATATAAATTATATAAATATATAAATAAATTAAAGACATTATTATTATTAAGGTATTGTTGCATCCCTGAAGGCCAGAAACAAGTCTATATCTTGGCTATACCTGGATTAAGCTCTCCTTGTGGTGCCTCACAGCCCTGGAAGTGATTGTTCTGGAGGAGCCGCCAGGCAGCACCAGAGAGCGTGCTCAGGGCGGCCATCTTGTCTGAATGTCATTATGGAAACGACATGCAGTTTGTTATTCTTCCTTCCCACGGGGGCGCGACTCAGGACTGCCCACGCCTTCGGAACCGTCCCGTCCCCCGGGGTTCGCTGTTGTTATTAGCTAACCGCAAACAACTTCCTGTGGGCTTCCGTCGAGTGGCCTCAAAGCACAGTCTCGTTCTGATTGAGACCCTGGGAGAACCGTGTCTCAAAGGCTCGGTGCTCCAATGGCTGGTTGGTTATATGTCTGAAATTAGAGTGCAATCCATTTCTGTTCAAAGTTTGTATCCCGCTTTACTGAACTTGAACAACTGTGATGCTTTTTATTCAGGGTGTAAATATATATAGCAGCATAAAATATAATTTCACTGATGACGGTTTTTAAAATAGATTTTAGATTTAGCGTCAATTTTACGGTCAAGATTTTGATTTCGGATCTATTATGAATGTTGCTGCTGTGTCTTGCAATATCATATAACCCCCAGTCAACTCCTTTTTAAACATCCATATACACATTTCTTCATTCAATTTGATTACAATTGATTTAATTTTGGGTTAGAAAAAAGGACAGCCAGATAGAACACCCTTTTCCTCTTTTTCCGAGTTGTGAGGTTTGACGTGAAAGGGGGAGGGACGGTGTGAAATATATGCATCGCAGCAAGAAGTAAACATCTGTTTTATCTCACCTTGTTGTGTAAAGCAGTACATTTCAAACATTGGCATAAAAAAAACCCTGTTTCCATAGTTACCACAGAACCACGTGTATCACGAGTTACGCGCCTAACCGCTTTTCAAAAAACACGCTGGACGGCGGGTTACCTGACCCAAGTCGCCGGGACGCGTTCCGGAACAAATGCTGGAGGGTAATTATGCAGAAATGTTGCATTGCTGAGCAGAATCTAGAATGCAATTAAATGTAAACTCAGAAGGCGTAACAGAAATAACGGCTGAATAAATTCACAAAACATGGCACAGTTTTGAGAGGCGCAGAAATGGAAATGGTGTTTTAATACCGCGCCCATGCCAGTGACAGCCGTAGCCCCCGGCTACGAGAGAACACTATAAATGGCGCGAAGGAAAAGGCACCCCTGAAAAACGGTTATTATTTCCGTGGTTTTGCATTTAAACAGTCGTTGCCAGAGGCCATGACTGTTTCAGTGGGCCCTGACCACCGCACATGACACTCACAGCCTTCAGGAAGTCTGATTTAGAGCGGAAAAAACCTGGCCCCGCTTCCGGAATAATACTTACAATGGAAATTAGATGTGAATTATGGTGCGGAACCAGAGCCAGAAGTGTACAGTAAGCTTGTTTGGATCGCTGTAGAATCTGCAGCTTACGACATGTACCAGGTGAGGATAAAGAACACTATAAACCAACGTGAGGGGGTTTTTAAAAAACATTTAAAAATAACTCCCATTTCTGCTCTGATTTACTTGTCAAGTTGATGCATGGCGCATTCAACACCAATCAACATTTATCTTTAACCTTTGCGAACGTTCAATATTATTTGTTAGCAAGTATTTGTTTCTTCGCCAATACAGGTGAAAGTGGTTAAATTAACTTGCTGAATTATGTTTGTGAGAGAAAAAAAGAAATTTGTTCAAATTAATGTCTTTAAATGTTAAATTTAAAGACATTAATCCACTAACTTGTCACTGTTTTTCCACTATACTGACACTTTATTGCTTATTATTTATCTCTATGTACTGTATACATTCTGGAAAACTGTCAAAGAGAACCGAAATAAATGAATACTAACTAACTAACTGTGATGTGTGAATTCCAAAGTAAAAACACCCACAAAATAGTAGATTGAATATGTGACAGACATAACATACACAACAATACCTACTTACACAACACACAACATTACACTACAACACCCTTATTATTTTATTTATACTTGAAGGTACACTCTGTAAAGCTGGTTAATACCCATATGCAAAAAGTCTGTAAAAGTCCTATGAAAATCACATATGCCATATACAAGACTTATTAAATAAATATGTGGTATAGAACTAGCATATATATGCACATTTCAGACTAAAATTTAATTTTCCCTAACATACTGTACATGGTAATCCCTATAAAAAACATTGAGAGATTGTACAAGAATTGCATGTGTCAAATACAAATATATAATATAATACTAATCAACATATATTTTTATAAAACTTTGCAAGTATGATCATATATGATTTTTACAGACCTTTTGCATATGGGTAAGCATCATCCTCTTTCCATAAGCACCAGTCGGAGTTTATGTAAAATATATATTTCTCTTCAACAGAGAAATTACTGAGGCCATAGATGACATCTGTTTGTATTGTTTCAGGTTCAAATGCATTCCAGTAAGATAGATAGCTATATTTGATATGATGTAGAAAAAATGCCAGTCATTTCCCCAGGTTTTTTCACTCGTGGTTTTTTATATCTGAGCTCAACTGGCAAATTATTTGCTGGATGAGACAAGATGCAGTCGTCATTCAGTCAGTCACAATGTCTGACTTAAAATAGTGCCTTTAGTCATTCAATCGATCACACTGTCTGATTTAGGGATGATTATCTTAAGTCATTCAGTAAGTCACACTGCCTGACTTAGGATAGAGTATCTTAAGTAATTCGGTCAGTAGTCTAAAACCATATGTATATACCATAACCCTTGATTAATTCAAACATAGAGGGGCCTTCAATGTTTAACAATGGGCAATGGTTCTGCTTTCTTAACTACCAACTGGCCTGAGGACTGGGAGAAGTGACCAGGCAGGGTGGGTTTAGCTTGGGCAAAGGGGAATGGATACATTTGGCTGGGGTGTGATGTGTTCCTGTAAAAGGTTTGTATAATGTGTGCTGTGTATCCTAGGGGGTCACGTGACCATGTTCTGGCGCAGTCGTTTATGTAGCACTGTAGATGTGGGGGGAGGAGTGGGTCATGGGGGTGTTGCTAGGGGCACCTTACCCTGGTGACTCAGGGCTTCCTTTGCCCAGGGCCAGGTGGCGGCCCCTGCCAGCTCCTCGCGGACGGAGTTGTTGGCGAAGAAAACGTTGAGCGTGTCCGTGCTGCCGAGCTGCAGGAGGTCCCTCAGCTCCTTCACACTAATGTAGGCCCTGGAGTTGAAAGACAGACAGTGTTATAACCGAGCACCCTGGAGTGGTCACAGAGAAGAGAGAGAGAGAGAGAGAGAGAGAGAGAGAGAGAGTATCCCCACCTGGCATCTGCTGAGGAACAGCAAAAGGAATATTTACTCATTGGCCTGAGACAGATACAGAGAGCCCAACAAATTACCCATTGCTTGAGCATCATCCAATCAGAAACTGTTTTGCAACCAACCAATGGGGCCTTGAGAAGGATTCTGATTGGGTCCCATGATCCACTTGCTTACACTTGGGCCGGTCAGGCCTTTAAACCTGCTAGTCTCAAACTACTTTGCATTCAAGACAAAACCAAAATAAAACTCATATTTAAACAGACAGGTCTTTAAAGCGATGGCCTTCTCTCACAGAACAGCACTACAGAGGATTGGGGCAGATAACTGTCAGGCTAGATCCACAGATTTGGTGATACTTTTAAATGTTTTATTTTTTTTTGTTAAATGTTTTTGTACTTCAAGAGGTTTTGACGTGGAGGTGCATGAGTGGAAAGGCAGGGTGAAGTTTAAATTTTTTTGGAAGCAGCGGCACACATGGGGGTGGGGGGGGGGGGTGGTTAGGGGTGGCAGAGAGGGTAGTGGGGGGGGGGCAATGAAGTACAAAAAAACTAAGTGCACAATTTGTAGTTTTCTGAAAAATACCAACTTTTATTGTATTCAACCTAGGTGAATAGGTGTGCTCTGAAAAAATTATTTATAGGGAAAAAACAACAGTTTCCAGACAGAAAAATTCTAATTTTCCCACCAATATCCCTGTTATAAAGCATGAGGATTTATATACTGCAATAAAAAAATGTACATCGTACACATTTTACAAATAGCAAATCGCCTTGATAAAACTCTTGTGAATTTTCACGCTTTCATGTTTATTGAACCTGTGTAAAAAAAAAAAAACACTGAGCCAAGATATAAAGACACCAAAGGCTTCAGATATTGCCTCAGATATTTTCCTATTAAAATGTGATTATTTTATACATTTATACATGAGCGTAATGAGCTACATACAAACAAACTGTTGTCATGTTGGGGCTTCAGTACGGGATGTTACACACTCTCCCCCCCCCCCCACACACACACACACACCTGTTTGCTGTTGCTTGAGAAGAATAAACTGAGTGTTTTTGTTGGTCTGCTTTGCTCACTCCCAGGAAGCATGTAGCGCAGTTAAGATGGAGGATGGATAGTGCTGACGTCTGTCAGCCAAAGAGGTTTTGATGTGGAGGTGCAAGAGTGCCTTCACCCTGCCATTACGCTCATAGGCAGGGTGAAGTTTTTATTTTTTTTAGAAGCAGCGGCACACAGAGAGGGGGGGGACAGGGGATGGGGTTGGCAGAGAGCATTGAAGTACAAAAAAAAACAAAAAAAACATTTAAGAGTTACAAAACAATCACCAAATCTGTGGATCTAGCCTGACAGTTATCTGCCCCAATCCTCTGTAGTGCTGTTCTGTCAGAGAAGTACATGATCTGAAGGCCATCGCTTTAAAGACCTGCTTGTTTAAATGTACGTTTTATTTTGGTTTTATTTTGAGACTTACGGGTTTAAAGGCCTGATCGGCCCAAGTGTAAGCAAGTGTTTTTAATCGGTCATGAAATGTAGAAGATGCACCACTGCAAGAGCAGTCAAGGTAAAACACGTTTTGTCCCTATGAATATTAAAGGGTAACTACACTCTAGATCACATTTTTTTTGAGCTGTAAACATGTTTGTATGCCTACCTTATAATGAAACGTATTCATCCATTTTGTTATTTCAACAATTCTGAAATAATATTGTACATCAGAAGAAACTGGTAGAAAAGCATCTTTGTACTGCCCTCTAATGGTAAAAATATTATTTCAGCTCCCCACTCTGCCCCACCCCAATCATGATGTCAGGGTACCTCTTTGGAGGTACCTCTACGACATATGGATAATTGTTGCCGCCCACAACTGAAATAGCCAGCACCTGATCGGTTAGACGCATTACTTTGGTTTCGGCTCCACATTTTTAAACCAGAACAACGCGGCGTCCTGTTCATAAACTCTCTTATTCCACCTAAACAGTCCACAAAAATATGTTTCTGAAAATAACTGAGGTGAGAAATAGGCAATGCAGAATGCTGAATCTGCATTCATATTTGATTAGTATTACATTATTACAAAATAATTTGTACATTGTACATTAATTTATGCAAATGACGATTGGACACACCAATGCCACCCCCACCCCCCCCCTTCTCCCTCATTCACCCCACAAAGGACCATATTTTTCAAAGTTGTGTAGTAGGGGAAGACAGGCTGAGACTTACTCTTTAAACAAAAAATATTTTTTTGTGAACACTAAACATTGGATATATCTTATGCATTAATAGGCTATGATTTTAAATTAAAATGCAGTGCATTCATAGGCCATTTATTGGTGTGTAGCTCAGTTCACAAAGTCAATGTGTCAAAAGCGTAAAAATGTATATATGTGAGTGTTTATTTGTAGAGATGTATAATGGCTATCTATCTGGACATAGAGAGCATGCATCAACAAAACAGTTATCTTAAGCGTAGGAATTAGCATAAATATATATTTTGTCATGCAATAGGCATTTGGAAATAACTATGTGGGTCATTCCACTAAATAAGAAATATCTCCCAATTGACCCCTATACATTACACGCAATACTGTTGAGAATTAGTGTGCTGCATATCGATGCAGTATTCATTATAAATTAGTGTGCTGCATATCGATGCAGTATTCATTATACATTAAAAGGAAGACTGCCTTTTCAAATGAGACTTCTCTGACTTCTGCTAACTAGGTTTTAGTCCTTCATAGAAAAGGACTCCGGAGCATTTAAGCCTAGTCTTTACTACTTTATTACAATGAGACATTGTTGACTGTCAGTCAATTAAACAAATTTTGTTTTAAATTGCACTGTTAGGCCTGATACAATCTTTTAAGTTCAAGTTTCTCTGTGAATGTGATTATAGATTTGAGAATTTGTTTAATTTTTCCATCAGCACAATTACAGGCCGGGGTAGCACAAATATAGACAATTGTTTTACCAGATGTCTCGTATCCTGTTGCAGGTTTGATCTCTGTCACCATGTGCTTTCTCTCCCATTCCGCTCTACAATTCAGCACAATAATTGAGTACAAAACAATATGATTGACTGAATAAATATATGTTTTCTGAAAAACCAATGACGTGTATTTGAGGAAGCGGTCATTCAAGAAGTCTGACCGCACAGCTTGTGACCAAATCCCATCAAAATTTGCGAGAGATGTTGATTTCTTTTTGGAAATGTTTGAAATATTAATGAGCTGACAGGGGTGCTTTGTAACTCTGGCTTTGCGATTTCGGGGCCCCGAAGGTTCTCTGTGCACAACGTGGATGTTTAATGTATATAATGTATGTTGATGCAACCATGTCAGATACGTGCCAGAGTTTGGAAAGTTACTCTAGTCTTGACCAAAAGTTAGAGCCAACCTTTCTGTCATATATCAGGGGTTTTTCTTTTTCAGCTTTAACCAAATTAATAATCTGAAGGTGACGGTGTCAAGTATAGCCACAATGCGCATTGACATAAATATCCAGATTAAGTAGACTTCCCCCCCCCCCCCCCCCCATGGACGTGTGCAAAATTATATTTCTGTGCAATACTTTATGAGAATGGGTTCTGACAACGACTTTCCGTTATCGCCATGGAATTTTTGTTTCTCCAAGTATGTGACCATTTTGAACTGCTTGAGGGTAGCTGAGAACACCAGGACTTAGCGGGATTTTTGAAGTCTAATTGTTTGATTTGGTAGGGGTGTGTGAAACCACCCTTCTTCCACTCCCAGCTGTGACAAATTGCCATAGAACAGCTTTGATGTGTGAAGTTAACTTGTTTTGATACTGGGATATGTCACATGTCATTTTTCACATTTGCTTTGATAGCTGGAAAGCCTTTGTGCTACCTATCGCTTACCCATTCTTTTGAATTGGTCTGCTTCTTAATTCCCTTAAATAATGTCCATTAGTTAAACCACCTACTGTTTCTTGGATGCATTCCACCTAAGAACTGACTGAGCCTATCTTGCATATTTATTTTTTTATTAAACAAGCAAATTGTGAGCCAATTTGCCTCGGTTTTTTCAGTTCCATATATATGTTCTCCATCTATTGTGAAAAGCTGCACAATGGTTCAGAAAAAGAGTTGCCATAAGGCACACTAAATATTAATATATTACATACGGTATATCCTAACATTTGCAATGTATTATACATAAGTGAAATGCTACATCTTCTTGAGGGATCTGAGCCATTCAATGAAAGAGCTGTCACATCCATTATAGGCATTTAGCAGACGCTCTTATCCAGAGCGACTTACACAACTTCTTATTACATTTATCCATTCATACAGCTGGATATATACTGAAGCAATTCAGGTTAAGTACCTTGCTCAAGGGTACAACGGCAGTGTCCTACCTGGGAATCGAACCTGCAACCTTTCAGTTACAAGATCCGAGCTTGACGATGGAAGAGGAGCGATTGAGGTGATGTCAGCTGCTTGTGACTGAGGTGTGACGATGGGTTAGCCCTCTCCTGACGGGGAACCCAGTCAGTCACAATGGCACCTCCACAGTGAGAAGAAGAGATGGGGACAGACTGTGGCCGTGACTGTTTTTTTTTAAGCAGAGAGTGCTGTCCTTTCTTCATTCACATCGAAGGGGGGGGGGACGCAGTTTAGTAATCTCCCCCGGTAACCGGGGCCTGTCGGCGGGGTGCCTAGACCTGCAATTTCTTTTCCCCCTGAAGACTGTACTACAGAGAAAAACAATGTCTCCAGGTGTCACTTCCCAACAACCCTTCACGCTACATGAGAAAATCATTGGCCAGCGACTTGGCTTTTCTTAAGCGTCCTGTTTCCAGCGGCACTGCAGATCTCTCTCCCTCTCTCTCTCTCTCTCTCTCTCTCTCTCTCTCTCTGTCTGTCTGCCTGTCGGTCTCTGTCTGTCAGGTACAACCACGCTAAACCTCTGCACAGGTTCTACTGCTTGTGCTGAACATTTAGAATATGGAGGTAACCTGGGTAATTAACTAATTCCACAAAATTGTTTTCTTTTGCAAGATAACAAGCCACAGACTTTAAGAGTCTCATGTAATCTTGTTTTTTTCCAACCTAAGGTTTCAAATGAGGTGCTGGCTGCCAAGACAAATAATGCAGACCTTAAAACTTTTTTTCCCTCCTGGCTCAAGAAAACAGCATTTCTGAATAAATAATTTTCAGCCTGAAAGACTTACATAAATAAACGTTTCTCCTTTCAGGCATGCACTGGACCTAAGTGGTAAAGCAATAACAGAAGGTAGTTATTCAAGCCACACACCTTCCCTCAGGTCTATTAAAAGACCCGACCTGTAGATAAATAGACAAAAAAGCCAAAGAAGATTTGAAAATGTATTTGTATTTAGAAATGTATCAGTCCATGCATACATAGATCTGAAATGGGCGATGATTATTTGAAATACATCTTAATAAATAAAGTCTAGGAGGTCACCTCAGGACATATTTTCTCTGCGTATGATTTGTGGCTTTTTACACTCATAATATGGACGATTTCCATGTTCTAACAGGGATAATGTGCCGTTTCTGCTCATGATTATTGTGCGTTTTTGCTAAGGTGACATCCCATTACATTACATTACATTACAGGCATTTAGCAGACGCTCTTATCCAGAGCGACTTACACAACTTCTTATTACATCTTATTACATTTATCCATTGATACAGCTGGATATATACTGAAGCAATGCAGGTTAAGTACCTTGCTCAAGGGTACAACGGCAGTGTCTTACCTGGGAATTGAACCTGCAACCTTTCAGTTACAAGTCCAGTTCCTTAACCATTATACTACACTGCCGTCCACTGCCGTCCATCCCCCTTTGCCACATTCAGTACCAACTTCAGTATCAAACGTTCTTGTGGTGTTTATTTAAAAAAACATGAGTTAAATCTTTATTAACTTTTTACCACTCCATCATAGTAAAAATATGTTTTCATGGTGTCCCGGTCAAATGGTGGGATTTAGCCACATCGTGTGGTTTTCCCACGTGCAAAGACCTTGGAAGACCTTGGAAAACCCTGGAAATATACGTTCATTTACAGCCAGGTCATGAGTAAATCCTATCAGGATTTATAGTTGGATTTGTCCGATTATGACATTTAAAAAAAACTGCCCGCTGAGTGGTTTTGTCAGAGAAAATTGATTCTATGACTGGCTGATTAAATCTAAGCTCTGGTACTGGAAAATATCATCCATAAATCCTGCGTAAAGCCCAATTAGTAACTTAACACAATGGAAATAATTGGGTTTTAAGTCACAGGAGAGTGATCTGAATTAAAGAGCTCGATAGCTGTAAGGGTCAAAAAAATGCACGTAACAATGTAAAGAATTTTGTATTTTATATCAATGTCTTGCGCTCCTTTTGATCTGCATATGATCATCTATTTAAGAAATTAATTTCTCTTATTTGTTATTTTGTTTTATGATTTCCCCCTTCCCATCTGGAATGCACAGCTGCAATTTTCATCACACAGATAGAGATAAAGAAGGATTTTGGATGGAAAACAGCGGAAGAAAGTGTGAATTTGCCAATCGTTCTGTCTGGACGTATTACTCTTTCCCTGCTGGAATTTAACCAGCAGAGTTTTTTAAATTGATATTATTTCATTTTTTACCGAACTGAAAGAGTGTGTCTTTTCAGGCTTTTCTCTCAAGATCTCCTCCTGCCACTCTGGAGGAAGAAGGAATCACGATCACGCACCTTTCCCTTTTCTGGCACAGGGAGAAAAAAAAACTCCTTAATGGCTAAAAAGCCCTTATTTTCTCTCTCTTTAGCCTCCCTGAAGTGCACGGCTGCCAGAATCAGATCCTTTCATATCTGCAAATTCCCCGTTCGCTGGTTCTTTCTGCTTGAACAACAAATTTGCGCAGTGACAGCATCTGGCCAGGCGCTTGGCTCAGCTGCCCAGCTGCATGTACCTGGACAAGAAGTCCAAACAGGAAAAATACTGGAATCCCGGGGCCTGAGACCGAAATGCACCATACTGTACGCCATCAAAATGTCATCCCTGCATTAATTCTCCCTGACTCCTGGACCCACACAGTTGTGCTTGGCGCTTCTTTTCAAGCCAGTCGGGAACAGGTTGGGAAAGGTCCGTTCGGGGACAAACTCTCCGCGGGATTAGTTAGCAGCTGACGTAGGTTCACTGGGCCTTGAAGCCTGTCCTCATTAGCACTTCCGCTGTGTGCGTGTGTGTGTGTGTGTGTGTGTGTGTGTGTGTGCTTCTGTGTGCGCTCACACATGTATGTTTGTGTGTGTGACGCACAGATAAGTGCTGTCTTCGAAGTAACTCCACAGAATCCTGCGGTGAAACTGTAATTGGAAGCGAGATGAAGTGAGAGAGAATCTTGATGCACTAGCCACCCCATGTTAGGAGTAAATACCTTGGGTTTTGGCAAAACTGTGGCCTTAACCCCCCCCACCCACCCCTCTCCCTCTATGCCCCTGGGGGCCTGGCTCCAGTACTGCTGTTGTACTCTTCAAAGGATTAATAAGCGGCAGCCCAGAGCAAAACAACGAGCCGCGCCGCCAAGAGTTTTTCAGCCTCCTGTCCAAATGTATCACTGGGGCCCAATTCATCTCTGCAGGGATTCTTTGAGAACAGATAGGGAGCTCGCAGGACTCCTGTGCTGCATAAAAGCCCCCCCTCTGCCACTCGTCGCACAATGGCAACAGCTGGCCCGAGTGGCCGCTGCGAGTAGGGGGGGGAGGGGGGGACGATTCTAGAGTTCTGCTTATTAGGAAGTGAGAAACACACAAAAAAAAAAAAAAAAAAAAAAAACAGTTTATTCCTTTATTAATAGCACATTAACTGCGTCTTGCCTTAAAACTAGCGTCCAGACCATCTATGTGCAGGTGATATTTTCGGGACCAGTTGCATATGCAGGCTACTAAAGAAAGCACAAAAATGTGCCAAATTATAATTTTGGTGTTATGCGTGTATTCGCATGTACTAAGTGATCTGCTCATTCTGGGACTTTTAAAGACCCTATGCAGGCCTTTCTCATGCACCTTACAAGCGTTCCAAAGTCACTCAATTTTTTAAAATATTCTGTACCCCATCAGTAAAGTCCATCACATTAGGAAGTATCTTTTTTAAAGAGATACAGTTTCAAGCATTTTATCACCAGTGCGAGTAAGTTACTTCCTACAGAGAGGGGGAAATGGCAAGGCTTCATACGTTCTCCTGAACACCCAAGTCAACCCTATCTGTCAAGGTGAATAGAAGTGGGACTTCTGCTTTTGTTGTTGACAGCACGTTGAGTGTATACTTTGGCCTCCCTGCTACCCCACTGGCATTGTCAGACAGTTCCAGGGTTGCAGTTTGTGTGCCTCTTGTGTTGTGTAGAACACGGAGCCCGCAGGAAGGCACATAAAATAACACTTACTCTGACCTTAGTTTCACAAGCCCCAGTTCAGGCAACTATTCATAATGCTTTTTTCCCCCTATTTTTGCCCTACTAACAGAACTCATGCCAAAGTATGATTTATGAATAAATTTTTAAAACCACCAAAAATAAACAAAAACGAATCAAATCAAAGCTGATATCAGACAGAGTCACATATTTAGCCATAATTAAATATTTAATGTATCAGCAGTAATTACTACTGTGTTGTTCTATGATGTTCACTCCTCATGTGAGACAGTTTATACGTTTATAAATACAGGTTCAGGGGTCTGGTTTCTTTAGACACTCGCATTAAACAATGGTAATAGTTTAGCATTGCACCACAAACGCACATGTAAAAAAAGCAGCCTCACCTGTCCAGCGACTCGGGGTCGAAGCAGGTCTTGGCGACGTTGGTGACCTCGCGGTCGCAGCAGTCTCCGTCGTCGAAGTCGTAGCGAATGCTGTTGCACTCGGGGTGGCAGACCCCGTCCCGCCTCTTCCAGCTGTAGCAGGGCCCCAGGTGCAGGCAGTCGCCCCCGTCGTGCCCCGTCAGCGGGTGGTCGCACTCGGGGTCGCAGTGGCGGTTGCCGATCTTTCCCGTCTGGCAGTTGCTGAGGACGAAGCGCTGGCGGAGAGAGGAGTTGCGCACGGCGTGGACGCTCAGCTCCCAGGTGATGTTGTAGGGGTGGAAGGCCTCGGTCAGAGCCTGGTGCTGGAGTTGTATCTGGCCCTGGGAGACGGTGGGGTGGCCCCCGTCGTCCTCGCAGACGTTCACCACCCGGTACCGGATGGTCTTCCACGTCCGCAGCTCCCAGTGCTCGTTGTAGCTGAGGACCACGTCTGTGTTGTCGCACACGGTCAGCCCGCACGGGGGCGGCTGAAAGGGGGACACCGGCGCCCGGTTGGGGACGGGGACCACCTCTAAGGTCGGGTGTCCGCTGTCCTTGTAGGGCGTCCAGAGCCGGTCGGCTCCAGAGAAATCGCCCCTGAGGACCACGACGGGCTCCTCCTGGTCTGACTGGAAGTAGCCCTTGGAGAGGCCTTCCTGGGACTGCGGCCGCCCCCACAGGACCACGCCCGCTATCTGGCCCCTAAAGTTGTGCCTGCGCTCCGACTGGTCACCCCCCAAGAGCAGGACGCGGCAGGTGCTCATGAAGGCGCTGTACAGGTCGCCCGACTGCGCCCTGCTCTCGCCCACCTTGGCGCCATCCACGTACAGGGCCATCTTGCGCCCGTTGTAGCTGGCCACCAGGTGCGTCCAGGTGTTGGGCTGGTAGCGTTGGTGCCCCATGAGGGTGGTGGTTTTCGGGGAGCGGTCGGTGCGTAGGGTGAAGAAGAACCGGGCGTCCCTCCTTCCCACGGGGTCCACTGTCCGGATGCCCACGGACCACCCTTTCTCACTCATGGAGTGGGAACAGTTGTCAAAAACACCTATAGAGGGGGGGGGGGAGCGATGGAAACCACAAAATGAGAGACAACAGAGGCAGCAAATCTGATGGGTATAAATAAATAAAGAACGCAATTCACAACATCTCAGGAATGCAACCTTTTCAAGTGCGAAAGTGCTGGGTTGCGACAACAGCCGACATCGAAATCTCCTTTTTTCTGACTCATATTCCTATCGTGTTACCTTGGGAACCTGGGAATACATTGCGCAATTAAAAAGTGCGCCGGACCGCTTGCGATGGCGTGCCTCTCGGCTCATTCTAGCGGTTTTGACTGGATTTGTTATTTAGACGCTGTTACTTCTGTGAATGATGTATTTGTATTTGCTGAGGGGTCCGGGGCTTAGCTAATGGCAGAGAGAGAGAAGATGGGAGATAAAGGGGGCAGTGCAGAGACTTGAGAGAAAAAAAAAGGTGGTATTTAACTGTGAGCCTGGAGAAGATATTAGATCCCCCTCTCCCTCCAGGTGGACAAGGAGAAATGATGTCATCCTTGTTATTTTGGAAGCCTCTCTTTCTCCGAGGCTAATCTTGGAGGGAAGTTTAGACTGCTCTGTTTTTTCTTCTTCTTTTTCTCCGTTTCTGACAGCCGCGCTTTTATATGTCAAAACCTCCCCTCGGCGATCCGCGATACCTCCTGACAGCAATCAGATGCCGGGAGAGCGATAAGGCCTCAGAGCCTTGTCGATGGCACCCGTGCCTGGAAGCGGGAGGAGAGCAGGTGACACTAATCTAACTGAAGGAGATTTTTGGGGTAAACGCATAGTGCTGCCACAAGGGGCGCTGCATTCGCACAGCCGCAGCAGTTTGCAGCAAGCACAGATTATTGAGAAAAAACCTTGGGAACGGCTCTTGATTGTCAATTGACTCCGTATTATGTCATCTTGTCTACAAAATCACAACTCAAAACCACTCTACATCTGAGATTGTGGTGACATAACAGTTTTCCTGTGTGGATATCATAGGAAAAAAGATAACGTTGAGCAACAGGAAAGTTTTAGACGGGGTAAAATGTATTTGCGTGTGCCAATGGCTGACAAATTCCGATAATGAGGTCAACAATATTCTTGAGTCTCATAGGCAAATAAACATTGAAGATAAACAGACTGTCAACCAGATGTCATTAATTATACAATTTCCAAGCGTGCACTTGATTTTGGCTAATAGCTAGCTGGTAAGCAAAATGATACCATGTTCAGGTGCAATTTTAAAAAAAAAGCTTCTCATGTAAATTATGATGGCTGGTTAAATACTGTTTTTTTAACAACGGTTACGTACGTGTCTGTGGTTAGACGAGGTCATTCATTGAAGTAATACTGATGATGTAATCTAAGCCAAGGGGATTCTAGGTGGAAACATCTGAGGACCCAAAAACTAATACCGTGCTGCTTCCTAAATAAAAACAATCACTGCATCACAATTGGATCAGCGCATCTAAAACCTCAGGGCAGTGCCTATATATGGCACTTGAATAAGGTGGTAGAGGAAATTGAATAGTAAAATCCGAGGCTCAAACACTCTCTAAATCATTAGGTCATTTATCGAAGCTGAGGTAAGTGATGGTAGTCACTGATTCTCCCCTGCTCTTAAAACACTGCCATTACATCTGGATTCCAGATGCTTAAAACCAGGCCAGCTCAAGGTCAGGGAACTCCCCTCCCCACAACACACACACACACACACACAATCACGTATACGCATGCACACCCACACGCGTGTACGCATGCACGTACACACACAAACACAAGCACGCACACTCAACTTAGGCATGCATGTACACACACTTTCACACAAACGTACGTGTGTGCACATGCACACACACACAAGCACACACGCAAACATACACACACACATGCACACACACACAGATTCTCCAAAACCTTCACAAACATTTGTACACACAGGAAAAGCTAAAGACCCTTTTCACCAAATGCTACTTACACCGTCTGCCAGTTGTACTTCCAGCTTTACTTTCCATTCACTAGAAGCACTAAATGAGCCTCTCAGCCGAACGGCGGCTGTTCATTCAGTCCGACAACATAAAACAGAGCAAGCCAAGAGGGGTGCTAGACTGTGTCAGTCTTACAAGTGCAAAAATATGGCGATGCCAAATTGCCGCTTCTTTGGAAACCTACACAGGAGTGGAGTGTCTCTGAGTGTAGATTTCAGAAAGCAAACATTTGCCCTGGGTGGCAGCTCTACGCAAACAAATGGCAATGCAGAACTTCATAAGTGACCTCTCCTTCATTTTTTAAGAGTTCCCCTGAGTTGTGTCTCTATGAAGACGTGGGTAAGTCAATACTTGGACACAACAAATGCTTTGATCCGCACAGTCTAATAATTTCTCAATAGTACTGCGATGATATGCTGGAGATTTTCACTAAATGCAAATAACTACATTTGAATAACTATATAAATAGCTCAACTGAAGTTCCCTCACAGGAAAATAAAAGTTATTCTGTTCTATTGGCTCGGCAGGTAGCCAAATTCCACAAAAGTGCTGCACACAATAGCCCTTTTTACGTGTTTCTCAAATTGTCACTATTCAAGGAAGAACCACCATAGAGAGGTGACTCTCTTCATCACTTTTACCTTTGAATGTGTTCACCTGCAAATTAAACATATCTGGGAGGTTGTGAGAGCCAACTGTGGTCCACTCTGAGGTGGGATCATTCAGAACCGTGTAATAGGGCAATCGCCCGGTGGGGGAAGTGATAGTCTGTCCGATTATGTCCGATATGCACCGTCGATAACAGCCTTGGGTAGTAGCTACGGCTTTCATTATTCACTTTTAGCAGCGAAAGCAGTGGATTTGCAATTACTATCTTTTTTTTTTTTACTGAAAGGAGCTATTTCTGTCGTACAAATATTATAAATATCTACAATTTTCATCAACAAATTGTGTGGGTTTCATGGCCTTTGTAACAAGACTGGGGAATCTGATTATAGCCATCAGCAAAAGAAAAATAAACACATTGAATATGCCTTTGCATATTTTCTACACTAATAATTGGAAGGAAAACAACAAGATTTAGATAGAGCCAAGAGTTCAGTCTTTGGGTTAATTTGAGGTTTTCTACAATTAGGCATTATTTGATCCACTCTATTAGGAGTATGTTGAATTAAATTTCTTGAAAAAAAGAAATAATTTTTTCCCGTGTTACACAAATGCTTTCTTTGTCAGTTTTTCAACTTGGACACAACTAAATTCATAACCATATTTATGTTTACGTTACATGATATTACATGACATTAATTTAGCAGATGTTCTTATTCAGAGAGATGTAGAAGAGCGGAAGTGCTTTCGCCTGATTTATACGAGCGATAGGGCCAGACCTGAACATTGCCAGACCAGCGAGCAAAGACGCGACATCATTAAAGCATTAGAGCAAATTAACTATGCTAACCAAGGATGGTTTTACCAAGCCCTAGCAAGTGTAACTTTAGTTATTAGTTTTCAGAGCCTGTGGTTCTGTAGTTCACATAATGTCGTTGAATGTTAGTGGTAGGAAGACGACGAGCATTGCTGGGCTGAATGGCCTGTTCATTAAGTTATGTAACTTATGTTATGTTAATGTACAATAGGATCGTTGGCAAGTTGTCAATCAAAATCTCTTGCATTTCTAGAGAATTACTGTACTTTGATCCCGAGCCTCTATGGATAAGAGTATCTGCTACATGCCAATGGCATAGTTTTCCACGTTCTTAATATGTTGATTCAAGATGGTTTGAGATGTGTTTGCTAATAACTTGTTTAGAAAAGCTAGTGGGTATTCATACTAAGCACGACTGGACCTTCTCCCTAGCTTTGAGAAACCCATTTATAAGAGTCTCTTTACTGCAGATTAGTTTTTTTAAGTAAATAAAAAAACACTGTGAGAAGTAAATTAACTTCTCAGAGTTTAAAACGAATCACCAGAACATTGAGAGTCCATGCCCCCGAGTCAAATCAGACGAGGAATTTTTCCCTAGTTTATCAAATTACCTTCCAAATAAAATGCATCAGCCCAGTCAAAGTGATGCAAAAAAAAAAATCCAAAATAGCACCAGTGCTAAAAACGGAACCATGTTTCTCGGATGTAGTAATCATATCTAATTATCCACATTTATAGCACGCGTTTGTTCAACAATGCAAGAAACCACATATTGTTACAATATTTTTGAATTATGAGTTACTTAAAGGGTCAGAAGAAATCTGACTTTAGCGATTTATTATTTCTAGAACAGCTGCCACCTGTTTGTGTTGTATATTATAATAGTATTCTTCAATTTGCAAGCTGGGGCATATGTACAATCATCCAGGTGGTGAGCAAAAAATGTAACCTGGGTGAGGCATGCAATGCTAACAATGGGTATGGCATATTTGTCAATTAAGCAAATCTCAGAGTGCATCGTCACATATAAAAATACCGGACAGGTCTGCTTGCCTATCATTATGGCTGCATGCGGAGAACTCAGGGACTTTTAAAGGGAGGTGATTGTTTGGATGTGTTGGCAGGAGTTTCAAGAACCAAGACAGCTCAACCCAATGATGTTCCACGATGGCGTGTAAGGTGATGTCATCATGGAACTCGGCAGGAAAGACATCATCAAATGGCAGCACTGGGCAGGTGCGCAGCAGTGTAGTATAATGGTTAAGGAACTGGCCTTGTAACCGAAAGGTTGCTGGTTCGATTCCCAGGTAGGACACTGCTGTTGTACCCTTGAGCAAGGTACTTAACCTGAATTGCTTCAGTATATATCCAGCTGTATAAATGGATAATATGTAAACAATCAAAAAAATGTGTGTGTAAGTCGCTCTGGATAAGAGCGTCTGCTAAATGCCTGTAATGTAATGTAATGTGTGCATGTGGTCTAGGATTGTGATGTCAGTGCATTCCCTTCAAGTGCAAGGTTGACTGTAAACTTCAAACTGTGACAAATGCTACCAAAATTAGTGGTTGCCCGATACACTATAAAGTGACTTGACATTGGTTTTAAAATGTTAGTTCACTACTTGTTTTAAGATTTTGTGATGTAAAAATCTTTAAGTCGTTGTACTGCCCCTACTTGTATCATTATATAATGTTAAAAAAAATTATAAATCTCACATGTATCCTCTCAAAAAGTGAAAATATAAAGTAAATACAAAACACAACCAAAAATGGATTTTAAATTAGTAGCAGGCCCCATATTAAAATAAATCTTTTAAGATTTATTTTTTAAAAGAAGTCAAATCTGCCAATAAAAAATGTCTCTTGTGTAAATTCAGTTAAATGTGGGTGGCATCGCCAAAAGGGTTCAGCACCTGGCAGGTGGGCACATCCCTGCCCAGAACCCATGAAAGTATGTTCATAACAAAGTTTTGAAAAGACAGTGCAAAACGCATAACTTCAAGAACACCTGCCAGTTTTATTATATAAAATGCCACACGATTTTTCAACGATTTTCACGAGAAAATAAGGAGCCAAATAGACTATGGGCCTGATTTACAAAAACCTTTAGCAAGTGCGAAGCCTTTTGGCACACACAAAACAAATACCACAACCAATCATTGGTCATGTTATGGGTTTTGTGTGCGTGCTAAAAGGTTTTGCAGATGCGGAATGTCTTAGTAAATCAGGACCTATGTGTATTAACAAAAGATGTATTAAATGTTATGTTCAAGATGAGATAAAAATATTGCAAACTGCTTCCTGAACAGAAACTATGCCCAAATGAAGTTCCAGCTGCAGAGCACTGGTGATAGGGCAGGTATGCACGGTATGATACCGATTTTTAAAAACATCGCTCGGCTCACGCTCTCTAAATTTTCCATACTTTCCCAACCAACATCCAAATGCAGGTTTGCGTTAAAAACACGGACCTACATGTCTGTAAATCCATATTGTGATTAGAGCCACATGTGGAGCGCTTCAAGACTTCCCACAGAGCAACCGAATTCATATCAAGGATATTATTTCCCTCCAAAATGTCTCTGATCCTTTCATTATGATATTCCGACCACAGGAACTAGCCCAAAAGTGAAGCACATGCGCAGGCCCACGACTGATCAGACGGAAACAGCGAGAGCAACACAAACATAACCATGCATTAAACAAAGCCAGGGCAACAGACAGAGCCAGTCTTCAGGCTCCAACCCAGTCCCCGGTCCAATCTCACCACAGATCGGTGGCACGTAATGGCCTGTACAGCCAAATCACCACCACCACCACCACTGGCCATCCCCATTGGGAATAGACAAGATAAACAAGACAAGAGGACCTCTCGGTTTCCGGTTCTGCCGCAGAACAAGCTGTCTGTTGGAAGTCTGTTGGAAAAGCCGTTATACCCGGGTGGTCAACCCACTCCCAGTCCCCGGGCCTCATGTTCACAGAGAGGGATGAACATTCACAAATTCACCGTGTCTGGTTTCTGTGAGGACTCCAACAGTGTCATTTTTCCAGGCTGGCTCAAAATCTAATTTCTGTTCAAAACGTATTTCTGTCCCCCCCTGCCCTGTTCTCCTGAAACAAGGGCCTATGTTCAAGGTGAGCAGTTTTACCGTTGACTTCCATGCATGCCTGATGGCACAGGGGTAAGAGCCACTCTGCATAAGACCGTCTGCTATATGTACGTATGTCATATGTCATTCTCTCCCTCTCCACCATCAGCAGATGTGAAGTGAGCATTCTGGTGCAAAATGGCTGCCGTTGCATCACCCAGGTGGGTGCTACACATTGGTGGTGGTAGAGGCGAGTTTCCCCCTCATCATTGGAAAGCGATTTGAGTCACCGGCTGGTGAGAAAGGCGCTATACACATGCAAGGCATTATTATCGTAATGCCAGCTGCTGATCCGCCGGAGTTTTGCTGTACATCGGTCTGCTAGTAAAGACAGCGGCAGGACCGTTTACCGAAGATTTTGCCGTCTTGTAACAGCTGATCCTCGTCTCGATTGCCCTGCCACGGCTGTCTGCTATAGCAAAGCTCTGGGGTGCGAATCTCCAATGCCCGGCGGACCAACAGCTGTGACAGTTGTGGACAGCTAGTGGGGTGCTCCATGTTTGCTGGCTGAGAATCAACTATTGATTCAAATGCAACGAAAACAGGGAAGTTATTTCAGTTAAATAAGGCGCCTTTGTGTGCCTTAGATAACCAAGAAAACCAATGACCTCATCAAGAGCCCAAAAGACCTCCACAGCACTGCATTCTGATCTCTGATCAGCCTTCCTAGCGCACACCCTTGTCAGAACCATTTAGAGAAAGGGCTGGGTGGTGATCTGTGATCAGTGTAAATTAGCATCATGCAACCAGACCACCAAAGAAGGCCTCTTTTTTCTTGATTGACACTTATTTTATGGAGCTCGGGTCCTATGTTTCTAGTTCTAATATTTATCACAACCACATGCACACACTATGCACACACTAGGTACACATTTTCTAATGGAAACAGTCTTCTACAAGAAAATAAACTCCACACAGATCCATATGAGAGGGATTGATAGGTTTCAAAATCGACAGGGCTGTTCGGTTGAACATTAGGGAAGCTAGTCATGACAGAAAGCCGAAGCAGGAACAGCAACCTTTATCGGGAAAAACGTTTGAACAGAGCCATTTTAGAGCGTCTTTCAACTCTCGTGCAAAAGAGAGCACCGCGCTATTCAATGTGACCAATTCCTACTCGCCACATGCAACAATGCCTCCAACCAAGGTCGTTTCAATGCACACGCTATTCACTTAAATACTGCGAGCCCTTTGAATGAGTGCTCGTCCCCGGGGTTCACACCGTATAGCCACACAAAAGGGAGCCACATTCCTTTCGGTATGAGGCAAATGCTCTCCAAAAAGGAAGTAGAGCTCACTCCTCAGGTCCTGCCTGGGACCTTATCTGACTCAAAATCGGTTCAGGAACGCTATCAAAGTTCCCTCCCAATTAAATTCTGGTGAAAACCAAAATGTTTTTGACATGTTTTGCATATATATATATATATATATATATATATAAATAACCTTCCATAACTTTCATAGTGTTAACACATTTCAAAATGAAATGCCTTTCGTGCAAAATCCAACAGAATTTGTTGTGGGGGGGGGGAACCATCTGGAGCAGGACCTGCCATACACTTGACGATTTTCAGAGCGCTCATTCCAAAAATGTGTTACGCAGTTGAATTTTTAAAGATGATGAGCGATGGCGGAGACGGCGATTATAGGGGAGGGGGGGGGGGGGGTCAGGGAAAGCGTGGCACAGCTAAAGCAAATATATCCAAGGTGGAACGCTCCTATGCACGTCAGAGCATCTTAAATTCTCTGCGTTCAGAGCGGGAGGCAATGATGCGCCCGGTCGGGCCGCCCGCCCAGGCGTCTCGGCCATGATCAAAGAGCGCCGTCTCACAGGTTAGCGCTTGTAGAGCTCCGGGAGTTCTTTCCAGGTCTGGCCGGAGTCTTCAAGCGTGCCTCCACATACAATGTGTTCCATTTGTAACGTTCCACAAATTTAAACTCCCTCCCAGCCAAGCAAACGGCATCGAGCTGAGCTATTCCAAAAGTCTGCTAATCACCACAGACTGAACAGCGGTGACAGGCTCAAGGGAAATCTCTTTCGGACGCATTGAAATAGAAATTCAGCAGGACCTGGGGAACTTTATGAATTCCTTACATTGAGTCTCGTGTAGTCTTACCACCAGGACTTTTTTTTTACGGGGTCACATAAAAAACAAAGGCACATAATGGGTGCAAATAGTGTAGCGTAATGGTTAGGGAACAGTGCTTGCAACTCCAAGGCTATAGGTTACATTCCCTGGTGAGGCGCTGATGTTGCACCCTTCAGTAAGGTACTTAACCTAAATTGCTTCAGTAAAATATTCAGCTGTATGAAGTGATTCAAGATAAAGACTGTAAGCCGTGTGGGTCGTTCTGTATGTGAGCATCTGTTAAGTGATTCATTTATGCCTTGCTGTCTAGACTCATTTGAAGGGCAATGTTCTTGGTACTTTGCTAATTTCACCCCTAAAAAAAGATAACAAAGCTCATTATGAAAAGTCAACAAGCATTACATTTCTTAATTACTTTGTTTGCCAAAATGTGTTGTATGCTCTGCACATAAATTGAATTTGGCCTTGTAAAAAATGTCATATTGAATATGGTACAATGTCTGGCCTATCTGGTCAGAATCATTTCCATTACAGCAGGAAGAAATGTGTCATTGGATGAGCTGTATTATGTCTTGCATCAGGACCATTCCACTCACCTAAATAAACACGTGATGATTCTGCGCTTAACTGAGAAAAATCACGCTTGTTCCACTTCAAACAGAGCTTATGTACTTCTCTCTGTACTGAGAAATGCCTTCTGTACATTGATTGAGCCGATGAAACAACGGATGATACTGGTGGCTTAGTCCCTATGCACACATTGGTCTGGATGCCGACATTGGCCTACATTTCTACTTAACTTTGACTCATAATCATATACGAATACGAGTGAAACTTTCCTTCTTCACAGTTAGACTGAATTTGTTAAGAAGAAAAGTTTCCCTTACAGTTAATTGTGTTAGTTTTGTTCATTATAACAATTATAACAAATGATCCTAGGCTATCGAGAGTTGTTACCTCCACAGCAGTCACTGAGCCCTAAACACATGATTAAAAATAAGCGACGGGATTTCTGGCTTCTATTGCAGGATGCCTTGTTTTGTACAATATAAGCTCTGTACCAATCAGTACTAAGTGCAAATCCATTGCCAGTAGTCAGGAATATACCCTCACTTTGAGTACTTTTTAATATGGATTTATCTACCGGCGTATTCATTCTTTTTCCATGAGCGCTCACTTCTGCATAAGTCACACGTTGCTACGGTGATAAAAAGGCAGGTGGATTGGCAGGTTGAGAAGAGAGTTCAGATTTCTAAAGAATTCCACAGATCACTAGAGATCAGATGCTTCTGGAAACGCAATGCTTTCCCTGCTTCTCTTCTGTGAGTCCGTGTGCTGGAAACGCAATGCTTTCCCTGCTTCTCTTCTGTGAGTCCGTGTGCTGGAAACGCAATGCTTTCCCTGCTTCTCTTCTGTGAGTCCGTGTGGTTTTTCATTTCCTCGTCAAATCATATCGTTGGGTATTTTCTCGTTTTTTTTATGCGCAGGGCCAGACGTTTTCAAAAGACTGGATTGTATATCCTGCAGTTCAGTCCTCCAGCAGCTAGATGCCAATACAGGCCATAAAAAATTTTAAATGCATAAAAAAATACATTCCATGGCTTGGATCCTTACATCTGTACAATGCTGTGACCACAGGTTGAGACCTATAACTGGGAGTCTGCAGTGGATGGACACAGTTGAGAATGATCACGGTTCACTGTGATTCCTCGTTGAAATCTCACACATGCGCACGGTTAATATTGTCCCATTCAGACTTAAGTCCTGTATGGGCAAGGAACCTTTCTCTACTCTGCTGCCTTTCTGTAGAATAAACTTATAATAAACCTAAAATAATTAAGTGTTGCAGGTAGGTTAAAGTCCTTCCTAAAACGATGTTTCCACAGGGATTTTTCACTAAATGAAATGGTTGATTTTTAAAATCCAATTGTATCGCTGAATCTTTTAGTTTCTTATCATGGTGATTTTAAATTGCATAGTGTTGCTGTGGCAGGTGTCCACTTAATTATGATATCTATTTTGAGAGTATAATGATTGATTATATGTATGATATGTATTTTGAGATTGTGATTATAGGATATTACATTGTTGTTGACCTATGGTTGCATGCCAAATTGCAATGTGCCCCCACCCCCCAATATACCTTAAGAACCACTATGGAAATAAGCTTTTCAGCTTTATTGTGTTACCCGTGATAGTTTATTCAGATCGGTACTTGATGTTCCTTGAACTGCCTCTTGTATTTTTGATTATCAAATACATTAAATCAATCAATACATCAATTCTCACACAACGGCTTAGTAGCCAAGGCGGTCTGCTATGACCATTTTTCTGCCTACCATTTATGAGCTGCAAGTCATCATGTTAGACATTTTTGCCGAAGCAGTGTCATGTTGCTCTACCAGTTTTACAAGCAGTGAGAGATTGTGCCAACAGCCAATGGAAATAGCCACTCAGAACGGCAGCGTGACTGTAAAAAGCAGGTGTCTTTCTGTAAGCTGTTTCCAAGCAGAACCACAGGAAGTACTGGTGAATCCACACCCAGTAAAGTAAATGTGAGCGCTAAGATGAAAATGCACACTGGGCCCATGCAGGAGAGGTCAAACTTAAAGTGATAGTACGGATCTTTTAGACCCAGATCTGCTGAACTACTCACCACAAATTACGTGATAAATTGGGGGTCATATTGGGCTTAAGCCCTCTTTTCTCGAGTAGGCTACGCGTAGCTCACTCTCTGTTAGTCGTTAGCTTTGTTAGCAATGCTAAGAGTCTGGGAAACTATGGGCACTTTTAAAAAAGGATAAAACCAGGCCAAATGAGGTGGCGCAGGCTCGCTTATCAAATGTAGAAAATGTTTAAACAAGCAGAATCATATTGAAATTGTATAGGCCTACCCGATCATTTCAAGCCTAACTTATTTGTTCATCTGTTGATACCATCCAGTCCATGCTCTTTAACATTTAACCCTCATATTATATTCCGGGTCAATTTGACCCAATTCAATGTTTGATATCTCTTAAAAATCAGTCAACCTAATATTTTTATCTTGACACTATATGATTTTTTCTTAATTTGTTGGGATTAAATAGTAAACACACAATAAACATAATGCTATATTTTCAAAAATGTATACAAAGGTGTTGTGTGGGGTCATTTGTGGGGTAGCTGTATAAAATGTAAGAAAATATACAAGCTTTTTTATTTTTTACCTCTGACTTTTGTGGGTAAATCTGCTGGCCTTTTCCCATACAGGTTTTAAACTTCACAAACTTCCACTTACCTCAGGCTCTGAGATGAGATGTTTCATCACAGATTTTTTATATTTGGGGATGAAAAGCTAGTCAATTGAGAAACACACAAAAGGTGATGCAGAAACTGTCATAATGTTTCTACTACATTAGTTTTGTGTCAGTTTAAACTTTTTGGGTCAATTTGACCCGAAACATAAAATGCGTCATAAAACGTGAACGAGTAAATATTTTTCCCTCACATCTGTGCACATCTTGTCTGTTGTATCATTGGCCGAGGAGACTCAAAACCTTCTGATAAAGATATGTTTGGATCAGATGGATTTGGATAGAAGCGATTTGCGTACAGAGTATAATATGATAAAACATTGCTAGTATATGCATAGCAGTGTATTTTATATTGGTGACAGTTCTCCTGCAGCTTTCGATCTAACTGTGCCGATCCTGAATGAAAAGTGAGAGAAGTTGGACGTAGCAGATCTGCATGCTCTGCCAAACTGGATCAAACTGAAATCTTTCAGCTAGCATGTCTCACACAGGAACAGTTACTCTCAGTTATGAGTTTAGTGTTTTACAGTTCATCTTAGATAGTAAAATTGTGGCACTTCCATTCCCACTGGAAACGGTTGCATCTCTCGATGATAAATCTCGTAACCCCGGATAATTTATGCGTTATCTTGCTCCCGCATGCTATCATATTGGCCAGCACATAGGAAAAGGTGCTTGAGAGAACTGAAGGTATAGTAAATTTCTCAAGATGGGGGAAAATAATCTGTGATTATAACAGACCCATCTCCTACACATGCAGCCCCTCTCCCTATGTCTCCCTATGTCTCCCTATATCTCCCTATATCTTGCAGACGCCTTGTGTCAATCCTACCCCCGCTTCTGGAGCCCCATCACAATGCGCTTTGCCCCACCAACACGACCACCTCGACACCACCTTAAAGCTGAAGCACGCCTTCCTTGTGAACAGCCTACAAAAACCAAGCGACGTCGTGTCCATGAGCCGATGCGCCGGCCATCCCCGCATTGTAAACTGCGACAATCCCATCATGCACAGCAATGAATGAAAACCCCTCCGGCTATGCGAGAAGGACCAGCAAACCCCGCATCCAAAACGCTGCGCGTAAAACTAAGAGGAACCAGGTGCTGACCGCAGGTTTCATTCTGACCCCAACCCTCACGCTGTTTCATCATCTTCACCTCGTAACCATTTATTGCCCCCACAGTATGATACCGTTGCTTTCAGTGACTGTTTTTTCCTGCCGTTGTAACACCTTCATGACAGTAAAATTGTGTCATGACGCCGTCTTCGAGTATTTGACCGTGACCGACATTTATAATCTGGATCGCGGACGTTTGGTTTTGGAAGCCAACAGCGAGACAGCTGGAAACGCTTCGTCATAACTGTATTTGTGCCGCTGTCAACAGGAATCCTGTCAAGGCGGGAAAAGCCTGTGTGGACTGTGGCACTATCTGACTTGTGTCTGTGGAATGCTTTTTCAAAGAGGAAAGACATTTTAACAGGCCTTCCCTACGTTTAAGTACCTACTAACTTCAACAGTGTCAAATTCTCACTTCTCCAAGGGTACATTTACTTTATTGTCAAGTCAATGAAGGTGCACTTCAACTTCTAACTAGAAGACAAAAGTGTTTTAGGGTGAAATATGATGTTATCATATTTTCAGCCAATGAGAGAGATTAAGCTGTAGCACAGCTAGCGCATAGATGACAGTTACCACAACAATCTTGGGGGGAAAAAAATTCCATTCATACAAAAATATGCAATTCTTAAAAAGCTTAAAGAGTAAGTACACCCACTGTCTCAACCTGTCTCTGCCTACTACACAATTTAAAAAAATACTTTGTGGGGTGAGCAAGGGGGAGGGGTGGGGGCGGAGGAGGTGTGTCCATCGTCATTTGCATAAATGAGCGTACATTGTACAAATTATTTTGTATAACTCGGATCAAACTGTCAAACTAGACGTTGCACATCAAATGCAGAGAGGTTATTGTATCGCTTGTAGGAGTAACAGAAAATAAGATATCAAAAGTATTTTAATATTGTTGGGTCACGGACATCAAGAAGTCATGGCATGCAAAGGATATGCAACCAAATATAAAACAATATTACTTTATTCTACATAATGTTAAACTGTCAAGTATTTTTTGATGCCCAAAAATGGGAGGGGGACTATGTACGAAATGTTCTATAATTTCTAAACGGTTCATCCGATATGGATGAAAATACCCTCAAATTAAAGCTGACAGTCTACACTTCAAGCTCATTGTCATTGTATCCTTTCAAACTCAAAGTACTAGAGTACAGAACCAAAACAACAAAAAATGTGTCACTGTCCAATTTATTATGGTGCTCACTGTAAGTCAAGATTTGCTGAAGAAAGAGATTCAGTAGAAAAGTGCACTTGCTTTTCTATGTACACTAAACACGGGGTTCTGATCATGCATAAGGATGCTGTTTGAGACACAAGAATGTAATGAACTAACTAAGAAAGTACATTTGCATACATGGGTGTGGCGTGTGTCTGCATATTAATGCAGAGAGAAAAACACGAGAAAGAGAAAGAGAGAGACAGGTGAGGGTTTAAGAATCACTCACCTGCTATGATAGCGGGGTTGCTCTGGCCGCCCTCGGGCTTGACCCACAGCTCAGCGCTGAACTGGGCACGGGGCAGTTCAGCCCCCCCCTCTGGCCATGCTTTGAGCTGCTCTTTCTGCCCCTTAAAGTACATAGAGGTCATCCACTTGGGCGGGACGTCCCGGGTCCCAGAACCCCACGGCTCGCTGGTGGGGTTAACAATCCCCTCCTGTTCCCCCGAATAGTCCTCGCTCTCGGCCGAGTAGTCTGCAGGCTGAATCTTAGCATAGCTTCCGTGAGATACCACCACGTCCTCGAGGGTGTCCTCCAACTTCTCTTCCCCAAGGGACTTGGCCAGGCTGCGGGAGGTCCTCACATGACGGGGCTGGCCGTCGTCTGGCAGCCGCCAACTTTCCCTGTGTTGTGGTGTTTTGTGTGGATTTTTTGGGAAGTCGCTGGTCTCCGCTGTCTTGCCTCTGCCTGAACTCCCTTCTGCCCATGAACTGCGAGCCTCCTCGTTTAAATGAGGGAGTTCAGCCTCTTTTACCCCCAGAGTCTCTGTAAGGCTTCTTTGAGAATCTCCCCAAGGGGTTTCCCCATTAGGTTTTGCCTTACCGATGCTCCAAAGATTATGTGCCCCGCTCTGCAGTATCTGGGCATCGGTATTACGTTTTGTGTCTGAGACGCATCCTCCAGGACAAGCGTAAATTCCGTGGTTGAAATCCGTCGGCCTCGTGTGTCTAGTCAAAGAAGCCCCTAGGGGGTGCTGTCGAGCCGCTGAACGAGCCTGTCTGATCCAGCTAGCGGACCTACACTTTTCATTTGCTAAAGAGGCTTGGATTCTGTCCGCTTTCCGAGCCAGGGCCCGTTTGTACCTTTGGACATGATCTGACTGAGCAGAGTTTAGCAGCCATGTGTTCATTATAACCAAGACAACAACCAGTAGTCTAATACACATCATTTTATTTCCCGTAAACTTAATTAAATTGTTGTGTAGAATGACATCACTTAAGAAACCCGCTCCCTCTGGACCGGGACGAATGACACACTATAGCAGCAAAATCAGATAGAATGAGTTCGGCGTTTCTGATGTTTCACATTGTGATTGTGCGATTGGGAAAACGCGATACAATCGATGTAGTCTTTTAGTGTTTGCTTTATTTTTGCTTATGTCCTCATTTTACGCGTCATTTGGTGTTTGGGAATATGAATAATTTTGATGGAAAATTTGCCAGTAGTATGTTACCTATTGTATAAAAAGTAAGTAATTTCTCCTCTCAAAATTAACGCTGATCCAATTGAACATATCCTGCTAAGTCAATGAGCAATCAATGACCACTGTATTACAAACTGGAATCGCAAAATGTTTAAGGCTACCCATGTCTATTTACACTTTTCCCCCCCCGAAGTTAGATTCTGTATACCAAGATTCGTCGCGCGCACACTTCAGCACTTGCACCTTGTTTTTGTCTCAGCTCCCCAGACTACGATGAACTGCAAAATAAAACCAGGCATTGCACTGAGGGCGAGAGAGGGAATACTCCTTTGGATGCGTTACCTTTTTTTTTGCGCAGAAACCAACTTGACGTCCTCTTTAATTGGGTCTCAGCGACTGGTTCTCAACACTCCTAGTAGTTATTCTTGTCCGTACTTTTTTTGCCTGCCCTGGTCAAAAGAAAAGAAATCCTTGCAAAGACGCAACCCTACTTCAGCGCGCGTCTCATCATTCCAGCCTCCCGGGCGCGCATCACCTCAATTCGCCTCGCAGACCTCAAAGCAAACCTGCTACAGTTCGACTCGACCGATATGTAAACAGCACTTGTCTCTCCTAACTTATGACAGCAATCAATAACACAACCATGCATTGCCCACCCACTTTGGAGTGCATTAAAGTATTTAAACGACTTTTATAGCAAAAATCAATATCGTAGAACTGCAGCTGGAGCTTTATGTGGGGAAACTTTTTTTCACTTTTTGGTTGTATCCATGTAACGCTCCAAATTGTTCTGATATTCGTAGATGGTTGTAAGAAATGATGCTCTCACTGGTTTGGTCGCCAAAGCGCATTAGCTGGAGGTTATTTAAGGTCTCGCTCATTCACTTTTCTTGATCTCCAATGCCTGTTGTCTTGGTTGAGCATCCGGTGTAAAAGTAGGCAAAACATTAAAACAAAAGTCCATTATCATTTACAGTGTTCCTTTTACAAGTGCTAACTATATATAACCTAGTTCAGATCTCATTATTGCACTTTAAAAGTTTCAGGCAAACGAATATTTTATTGTCAGCGAGCTGATACCATCTGTGAAATAATAAAAAATAAAATATAAAAAAAACTACCACTTCTAGAAATAATGGCCTTTTAAAAATGTATCTTGATTTTGTACTATTTTTTAAATCCAAAAATAGATCTCTTCATATTCCCATATAACATTTCAGGGTATGTTGAAAATCGAATAAAAAAACTTGAATGGCAGCTCTGTGAAACAGAACAACTTACAACAGATAATAGTTCATTCAGATCATCCCCAGACTGCGATAACTCCCGAGCCTTTCGTTTGACTTAATTCGTATTTCTAGCAATGTTATCCAACTTCTTTTCGCGCTTTGCCCTTCCTTAGATTTTTTTGAAGATCAAACTAAGGCGCTGAAACGTTTTATCAGTTTCCCTCACACTGACATCACAAACCCAACCCCTGCACAGACATTATTAAGGAAACCTTGCTCAGCTCCCCACCTCCGCTACCCCTTCCTCGCCTTCTGTAGTCACCCTCAGTTTGTTCTATTGCATATTATCGGCACCTTCGGCGTTGTTCCTGCTTCTCAGTCGACACACATCTGTTCTACATGTGTCAAAGAAGAGCGATAGCCCACCGAAAGACCATCTGTCAGAATAAATAAATATATAAAAAGCTCCCTGCATTATACGAATATTTAATGTTTCACCTAAGTGATTTTAGAAACAGTGTTTAGTCTTTATTTATTTCATTTTTTCCCCTTCATTTTAGTCCTTGCAGCTAACACCCGTGATGTTAGCACTCTTCCCGCGCAAAGTACTTTGGCTTATGTAAGCAAACAGGTTATTGTATGCATTATAATGCAACCCCTTTCGTCTGTCACGGTCATATTGACATGCATAGGTTGGAAAATGGTTCCTTTTCGGAATCTCTACAGATAAACTGTAGCCTAATACATATATAGTTTAAAAATATTACCTATTTAGGCTACAATACACATTACAAGCCCGTAGCTCATGATTTATTCATTTTTTTTTAAATCAAGGTGACGGGGCATTTTACGTTGACTTTGATGAACGTTCTGGAACTGGGATGAGTCTAAAATACAAGCGCAAATCATGTCTGGTTTTGAAAACCAGATCCTTGCCAGAAACTCGTGTTTTTTATTTAACACTTCAACCTAAATGCAGCTTTTGCAGATGTTTCCTGATACAGGCATATAAATATGTCGCTGCAGAAAAAAGGGATACCATGCCTATCCAGTCCAGAGCTAGACAAACCATTGAAGATTACTTCCTCGCTATCACTCACGTCATAGGTAAGTGAATGGTCCGTCTATCTGGCATTGTGCCTAGGAAGTAATGGGTAGGCTAATATTAATATTATGGCTAATATATATATATTTTAAAAGTTTTTTATTTATTACTGTAATTATAAAGTTACTGGATAAACTTTACTCCCATTTTTAATAAAGCCTTTTGAGTGTGTTGTTCTAGTAATGTACAATAGCCTATTTACTGTCCAAAAAAAATACAGGTAGCCTATTCTGTGTCCAATGGCATGTTTAGCTAGCTTGGGCAAGTGTGGCAATGGATGTGGTGTTTAGAACAGGCATTGGAGCTTAGGTACGGTTTTATAAGTATGATGTAGCACGCCATGGATGTACTGACACTAATGGTAGATGTGATGATATCATATATATAATAGGGATTTGTAGAGTGACCTATGTAGCATACATGTAGTGTGTTTTTTAGCGGGATATTTATTTGGATATGAAGTTAATTTGGTACAATAGGTATTTTAGGATAAAGTGCATATGTATGATGAAGCATATGATGTATGTACACGTTGTATGCTGCGGATGAATATGATGATTGAAGCACTTCTGTAATATTAATGGGTACACGGCCCTCTCCTAAGTACAAGTGCATCTTACAGCTCCCAACAGTGATATGCAACTCACAAAGGTACACTAATAACATTCAAAAAAATTGTAACTGATATTGTCAAGAAGTAGTTATTTGGTACAGTATACTCTGGGTATGGCAATAGTTCAGAAATGAATCTTAAATAAAAATGAGAACATTGTATTGCAGGATATTTAGAGGAAAATAACAAGGTTTTTCATAACATCATACTGTTGCTTAATTAAACACTTCGTTGTGACGAGCCACCTCAGAGTTTAACCCACAAGCCTATTTCACATCAAAAGGAAAGTATCTAGTATCAGTCAGTGCAGCAATGGTATGATGTGCCAGGAATGGTTGGTTGGCGTACAACAGAAGGCATGAGGCATGACACATGAGGCCTGTTTTACTAAGACCTTTAGCAAGTGCAAAAGCACACGCAAAACTAATAACACAACCGATGATTGGTGCAAAACAAATACCATGACCAATCGTTGGTCATGTTATTGGTTTTGCTCGCTCTAAAAGGTTTTGCACATGGTAAAGGCCCATGGTATAGTATGTCATGGATATGGTTTACATACATGTACTACACCATTGAGGCTGTTAATCGCGCACATGCAGGAGACAAACATAGTTCTTTGTATGTGATGAGATGCCAATTAACCAGGAAAACCTTTAAACCGAAGGGACATCGCATACACGAAGGGTGATAGAGTATGAAATGCTAAAGGGAAAAAACCTCAGAAGGTTTCTAAAGTGTTAAAAGTAATGCAAAGTCATGTAGTTGGAAAAATATGTTCACCATATGTTCAATGGTTAGAGAACATGCTTATTAAATAAGACAATGCAACCTGTAAAATGACATACATCAACTAATCAACTATTAAAAGCTTTATGAAATACACAGCAAAATGTTCAGTGTTAAATAAAGTCTTACAGAGTACCCGTCGCCCCTAATTGACTCATATTATGTACTATGTATGAGTTGAATTAACACTTTACATTTGAATGGTACTCCTGTACATTTGCCATGTCATTAAAGGCTTGTGGAGCAGTTCATACTCAATGATCTGGTCCCAACCGCAGTATGGCATAGGATTCAGAGGCAATATGAAACACGTGTACTGTACGGTTCTAATGATCATGTATGAACTGGCATGTTCATATTAGACAAAGTGCACTACTGCAGTCATAGCATTAATGGCCTAAATGCAAAACATAACTTTAACATGACTAAAATAGGTATTAGGGTAGTTCGCCTTACCAGCTAATATGATGTTTTTCTTTCTGCAACGGTGAGAACCTTTACAAACAGAGTTACTAAGGAACCTGAAAGTAAACCAGGAAACATCTACAGTAAATCTCAACAGGTATGTAAATCATGACAATGGAGCAAACCTAGGCCCCGTTCACACTACAGCTAAATACGGTTTGTCGCTCCTCATTTTAGCGCTCAAGTTCACACGGAGCGAGAGCGACAACTAGTAGTAATGAGGCCTGTTTGGAAGAGATCGCGACTACCGAAGTGGACTCGTGTTCCTATGCAAATGAGCTTGGTTGTGCGAGTGTGGACGGGAACGGGAGTTGACAAATGGTAGCAAATATTACTGTTTAGAGTAGAGACCTTCCAAAAGGGTTGTTCACTATATTTAAAAAAAACGTAGTGTCAATTCACATGTAATTAATAACGTGATTCCATTCATTACGGAATCCAGAGAAATGTGTGTTCCTGCCATTGTTTCTGCAGCACTCTTGTTATGTAAAATGGTCGTAAATTGAACCGATAAATCATGTAAAAATAATAATCATGTCACTGTCTTTGAAGGTATCCACTATATACATAGATATTTAGATAAATCACAAATATCCTCATAGTAACATATTATTAATATCAGTGACTGTGGATCTGGGAATATTTGGATGAATGAAATATAACAACTTCATAATTTGGCTAAAGTGCGAGCATTTAGAATGCAGTCGGTTACTCCTATGGAGATAACTTATGTTATGTGCAGTTGTTAAGTGCTACTTAAGCGGAGTGACTGATTGGGTGAGATCTAGGTAACCTGCTCTTTCCCGTCCAATCAGTTGTGGCCAAGTGATATTATGGTGTTACCTCACAGCTCAGCCAAGGTGCATGAAAAACAAAGAACTGAAACGGAATTGCATCCGTTCTTGGGAGAAAAAATGTGCATTTATTTTTTTAAATGTAACTCAAGAGTGGCTAAGTATCTCCAAAGAGACAGAATTATAACTGATTGTATTTATCAGCACCTTTTATTGTTGACTGTAATGACGTTGGTAACAAGCCCGGGGCAATTTTGTGAGTATAAAAACAGAACTGGTGAAATGAGAGCAGAGAGGGGAGGTCCATTAGCTCTACTCCTTAGCTTCAAAGCGGGTGATTTTTCACCCGGACAAGCGCTTAATCAACAGACAGAAAGGAGTTTAAACCTTTCCGGATGCCTCCGGGAAAGGTTGACGAGTTGGACATCTTCACTTGTGGCCTGCCCCCTTGCTCACATCAGCCAATTGGTCCTGTCCAACTTGGGGGCGTGGCACCTGCTTGCCCCTGCCATTCAAGAGAGAAGCGTTACTGTTGGTTGGCTTCTGACTGAGAGGAAAGTGTAGAAGGGGTGGAGTCAGTGTCACATGACCCCGCAACCCACAAAAATGCTGGCTGGGGGCTAGTAATGTGACACAATAGATAGTGACACTGTATCATGATACCAAAATTGTATTATTGTAATGGAAACCCCTATGAAAGAACTGCACATATTCAAGTATGTTTGAGGGATGGAAAGGACTAGAATATCTAGAAGCATGGGCGTTTTTGACAGAGCGGGTACCACAGAAATAAGATAATATTTAATGACTCATGACATGATATTTCAACGTCAAATTAAGTTAGTCACTCAAAGTCATCGTACTGGTCCGAGATATATCTTACAGAGAGGTACACATTCTCACATTTCGTCTTTGTTACACAAAGGTTTCTCTTACCCCCCAACCCCCACCATAACACAGTAACACACATAAAAAATGGCCATTTACAGAGTGTTTCCCTCTGCTGCCCTAAACAGAGCAGCTGTATGCTCTTATCACTTGCTGCATTTCCTTTTGTAACAGAGTCAGCAAAACAAATGTTTTTGTTTTTTTTAAAGAAAATCGCTGTGCACCGGGGTTCTGGCAATTCAGATGAGACGTTAATGGCAACTCTTCGATTTTTTTCGGGGTCCATTTTTTTTCTCTCTCCCTCTTTTTTTTTTACGAGCAGCTCTAGTCTGTACGACGGGGGCCCATGAAGGGGACAGCAAGCAAGGTTCCCTAACAGCAGGAGGTGAGAATTCCGCTACCAGCCTGCGGATCTGCCTACAAAACATTCCACTTTTATCAAAGTGCTTTGAGATCCAGCTGCAACTGTGTAAAAAAAAAAAAAAAACTGAATGGCTGCTAACCCCCCCCCCCCCCCCCCTCCCCTCTCCCCCCAACCCCGAAAGCAAGGAACCTCTGAGAGATTATACCCCGTCCACCGGCCCCCACCCCCCCTTTCTCCTCGCCCAAATCTGAGTGGCCCCGAAACGAAGTGGGGAAAATCCAACCTGATGTGCCGGACAAATAGGGGGGAACAACAACAAGAAAAAAAACATTACTTTCAAGCAGCAGCAGCAGCAGCAGCAGCAGCATTATAAACAGGGGACAGAAGAGCCCACAGCTGGTCTGGGCTGCCCCATCTCTCCCCACTTTAACAGCCCTCCCTGTAGCTTACCGTACCCCTTATATCAACACTAACGCTGGTCATTTAAATAAGTACCATGAATGACTGTAGGGGAAGAAGACTCTCCTTCTCTAAAAGCATCGCTGCTTGAATGACCTCGGGCAGTGGAGCAGGTGTCTTTCCCGTCCGGCTGTGCTAATGCGCTACTCGCCCCGGCTGTGTGCTAATGCGCTACTCGCCCCGGCTGTGTGCTAATGCGCTACTCGCCCCGGCTGTGTGCTAATGCGCTACTCGGCCCGGCTGTGTGCTAATGCGCTACTCGCCCCGGCTGTGTGCTAATGCGCTACTCGCCCCGGCTGTGTGCTAATGCGCTACTCGCCCCGGCTGTGTGCTAATGCGCTACTCGCCCCGGCTGTGTGCTAATGCGCTACTCGCCCCGGCTGGTCCAGGTCACCCTGGATATCTGCCCAAAGAATAAACATATAGCATATAGGTCAATCGCTGGCCACTGAATATAGTGTGTGTGTGTGTGTTGGGACGGGGTGCATATAAGTCAAATATAAGAGGGGGGGGGGGGTTCGCGGGTGAGGGTTTGGGGGTGGGGGGGGAGGCGTGGGCGAGGGGTTGGGGGTGGGGCGTGGGCGAGGGGTTGGGGGTGGGGCGAGGGGTTGGGGCGAGGGGTTGGGTTGGGGGTGGGGCGTGGGCGAGGGGTTGGGGGGGGGCGCGGGCGGGCGGTTGGGGGGGGGGGGGGGTCATGCTGGCCAGACGTTTCCGAGAGGGAAGCAGACTGGCCCGCTCATGATTGTGTTTTTTAATGAAGCTTAAAGCCTCTGGAGAACCCCCTGATCTTTATGGCTCCGGCTGATGCTTATCTATTAGTCCTCGTGAATGGTAATAACTCTGCAGGGATTACAGAGTGTAATTTTACCCTTTACCCTTTGTGCTTTTATGTCTTACTGTGTGTGTGTGTGTGTGTGTGTGTGTGTGTGTGTGTGTGTGTGTGTGTGTGTGTGTGTGTGTGTGTGTGTGTGTGTGTGTGCACGTGTCTCTGCTGTGTTTTTTATCTGTGGATTCAAATCATTGCTTTGGTAGTCATATGGGGCAGTGATCAAGGATTGTGGACCTGAATTGTGGTTCGGATCCCAGGAATGACAGGATTGCATGAGCCCATTTGTGAGGTACCTGAATTGCACCAGTAGCTATAGCTTTGATCAACTTAATGAATGTAATAAGGGCGTGTTCATACAAACATACACGCATACACACTATATGAGATTATGTACCATACATACTGGACCTTTCTGCCATCTTTAACATCACTGAATTGTTCCTTTTCAGATCTGCTTTCTTTGAGAGGGTAGATAAAAGTCCCAAATAATTACTGGTAGACTTCCAGCATTCCTCAAACATGTTTCTGTATGTAGGGGGGGACAGGTTAGGGTCAAACAGGAGTAAAATATTCAGTGATTTTAAATGTGCCCTCCTCTTGTTAGGCCGCTGACTGCCTGAGAGCAGGTCTCCTCCTGCATTTCAAATGCTAATTTGAGGGGAGAGAAGGAAATGGAACACGCCATTAAAACGGCAGTACCTTTCATTCTCCAAAGCCGCCGTTTATTGTTATTGTCTACGGGAATGACGGCCGTCCTTCACAAGTGACATTCCCAAATTTATTCATCTGCATAGCAGGGAAGAAAAAAAGCTATTTAAAAAATAAATTAAAAAAATTGCAAAATTCGAAGCCCTGTTTTTATAAATCAACCGGCTGGCCGGCGACTGGCCCGTGGGGTCCCCCGCACGATGGAGTTACGAGTGTCAGACGCGCAGTACCCCGGCCGCGTCTCGTCGCGAGGTTGCGTTTTGTTGGATCAGTGCCCACCCGCCCGCCCGCCCGCACCCTGCCGATCCGCCGAGCGGCCGGCGCTTGAGTTGTGCTCAGCGTTAGCACGCCCCCCCCCCCTGTATCATCCTGGAGAGCTTTCTTCGCGTTTTCAGGCGCTGGACATAAATGATTCAGAGGGCAAACACGGTGTTCTCATGTATAATTTAAAGACGTACTCAGGGCCTGCTGCTCGAGGAGGAAACCGGGAAGCCTGAAGCTCGCGCCCGTCTCCCTTGTGGGAAATCAGGTCCCGGAGTTTGGGTGAGGGGATGGGGAGGGACAGGGAGGGGGCAGTGTAGCATAATGGTTAAGGGAACCGGTGCTCGCAACCCCATAGGTTGTAGGTTCGATTCCCAAGTGGGGCACTGCCCGTGAGCAAGTGGGTACTTATCTTGCTCTGCTTCAATAAATACCCAGCGGAACAAATCGTATCGTATATGTAAAAGCTGTGTAAGTCTATGGATAAGAGCGTCTGCTAAGTGCTTGAAATGTAAAAATGTAGGTCACATGGCCGGCTGGGGGTTTTGCCACAACTCAAACACCCCAGTCCTGTTGCTTGCTTCTGGCACAGACCATTCAAGGTATAAGAGCACGCCAAGCAAATGATGCATTCAAGCATAAACTCATTGTAAACTGGCTGGCTTACAGCAGAGGTGATAATATATTCATAGTGAACTGCATTCATTCAGAGGCTTTTCATAATCTACAAAAGCCTAACCGTGGTCACCTGAGCCACTAACAATGTGTAGCAAAAGGCATGTAATTAAAAAAAACAAAAAAAAAACATTTAGGTAGATTTAAAATTGACAACGGAGGGGGTCTACAGAAAGCACTGCAGGAAGAGGGGGTAAATTAGATTTTTTTTTTTTTTTAAAGAGCCAAAATCCTTCAACTGTCCTCGTTCTGTCCTTGTAAAAGGCCAGAGGCGCGCTGATGCAATAACGGCTCACGACAAAACCAGGCTCACGACACGACGAGCGGTCGTCTTTACAGCTTTGAGGCGTAGCCTACCTGGCATTAGCTGCCTGCCGCAGTTTGGAGTTTGGAACGTTGTCGGGTTCACCGGAGACCTCCGTGTAAAAGGTCTTTGACTTTCGTCTTCGTACGGAATGCCAGCCACGGGGAAATGCCACGGGAGGGCGAATATATACAAATCAATCTCCTGCCGATTAACAGTCCTGTGCCCCTTGCCAACTGGACAATTCCAGTAATAGGTAATTCCATTTTGTGGAAATAGAGGGTCTGGCTGAGTCAATAGACTGCACCCCTAACCGAAAACTAGTGCCGTCTTTGATGAGCAAACGCGCTGGTATGTAAATGTTTACGGAGTAAGGTGTGCGGAGAGTGCGTGGGGATAGGCAGTGCTGTTGTTTTGAAGGCTTCTGGGAGTGATTTAGGGCAGAAAAATGCCACGCTTAAGTGCGATGGTGGTCTCGTAGAACATGAATTTATATCCCCTTGCCTTGGCGTTTTATATTGAATGGAGTTGGTAACAGATATTAATGCGGTTCCCAAAGCTGAGGATCATGGGAATACGAGGAACAGAGCTGAACATTATTCTATTTGAATCCTGTGAATATGCTGTACACATAAGGTCTACCACACATACAAGCACATGTGTGCCAAATCAATACAGATATGTACAAATCAACAGTATAAGGATTTAAGAGATTGACATTTATATTAATGGAAGAACAGCTTCATCAGGACGCTATCTCCACTAATCTCAAACATGTAAACAATATACTTTCAATATTAATAAAGTTGTCATCTAAAGGATTTCAGCATACAGCATCTGTCACAAATACAGAATTAAAATTAGTAATGAAATAAATAAATATACATGTACTACAGATAAAACCCAGCCTGCAAACATTTGGTCTAGGCTAGAGAAAAATCCGTGTGTATCAAAAATAATTGAGTTGGAGTCACAGAAGGTTGTTTTCAGAATGACCAGGTCCAATAGCGCCCTCTGCAGAGAGGTTCTGGAACAGCCATCAGGAGCTAAGCATGATTGACTGAGCGCCCCCTTCTGGTTACACCAGGTCATCTTCCATCAGTGCTCAAGATGTGTAGAATTGAATATACTTTTCATTAATGAATTTTACAAGCATCAAATATACCCTTACTTAACGGCCATTTTATGTTTTTCATTTAAAAAAAAAACTAATATTGCATTAATGAATAATTTATCATTTTTCCAGCTCAGTAGCCAGGACTAATGGTCGATAGAACATAACCGACTGGAGTTTTAAGGCATTAATTGGCACATCTTTACTGAAATTGTCATTTTACAGGGACCTGAGGACTATACAGTCTCCCCTTCCCCATTCAAAATAGCTCAAATAGAAATAACATGTTATATATAAATTAATTACTAAGGGGGCGGCACAGTGGTGCAGTGGTTAGCACTGTCGCCTCACAGCAAGAAGGCACTGAGTTTGAATCCCGGCCGAGGACCTTTCTGTGCAGAGTTTGCATGTTCTACCCGTGTCAGCGTGGGATAGGCTCCACGTTGCATATGTCCACAGTGCAAACCACTGAATGTAAAAGCATAGGTTGCTCCTGCTTAAGTAGAATACAAGGTGTTTATGAGCTTTAGTAGCAGACGTCATTAGAAAGATAATGATGCGTAGTAAAGATGCATCCATTTTTCCCATGTTAATTTGAGGGAGTAGCATTATATCCTGACTTGGTTCAGTCCCAAGAGTAGACAGGAGGTGTGACTCTGTCTCTAGTCCTGCCGGAGAGAGGCGCTTGCAGTGTCAGAGGTCACAGCCCCTTTAATAACACAGCGTTAAAGCATTGCCTCCGACGTACGTGTTGAGCATCACTTTCAACATCACCGTCTGTGTAAACACAGGCGGCCGTTAATATCTTCGGCTGGGCGGAGGTTACAACCTGCAGCGCTTCTGCTCGACGGAGAAGGCAGACTGCTTAAGACGGTCAGTCTGCGGGAGCTTAGTTTTAATGTAAAGGGAGGCTTTGAGAAGCCAGGACCTCACGCAGTTTTTCTGCGGTGCCCACTGTGACTGGCCAGGGATGACAACGCATCCCCCGTGGAAGAGATGCCCAGAAGGGAAGCAGTCGCGATACATCATATAAACTCTTATTTTATAACCCGCTCCAGCGCAGCGCCGGTGTCACATTCATCCGGATGCATTGTGACCAGTAATATCTGCTCGCGAATTCATTTCTGTCCACGGGGATTTTCCTGTCAAATACACACCCAAGAAAATCGCATTAGTGAAGCAGGTGATTGCACCATGACCAGTTATCCAAAAAGGAAAACGTCATGGGGATAGTTTTGTCATAGCCTACAGTTTCATTTGCCACGCACACACTATAAATATGTCAAATTTAGTGAGGTGCTATGGGAAGGTCATTTCTTTTTGAGCTGACGGCTGTCTCCTGTACAGTAGCTGGAACGTAAAGCCTCACTTGTGGGCAAGTCTGCCACCTGGTGGTCACGTATTGATCACGCAGTGCTGAAGCAGCCACAAATAAATTATGTAAATCAAATAAACAATAATAAATAAATAAATAAATATAATTCAATCAAATAGACAGCAAAATGTAGCCATATTAATTTTGTAAATAACATTTGTAAATGGCATGGAACTACATTGTGGGGCGGCACGTAGTGCAGCGAATAGCACTGTCGCCTCGCAGCAAGAAGGTTTTAGTCTAGGCCAGGGGCCTTTCTGTGTGGAGTTTGCATGTTCTCCCCGTGTCCACATGGGTTTCCTCCGGGTGCTCCGGTTTCCTCCCACAGTCCAAAGACGTGCAGGTTAGGTTAATTGGAGACTGTAAATTGCCCGTAGGTATGAGTGTGTGAATGAATGGTGGGTGTGCCCTGCGATAAATTGGCGACCTATCCAGGGGTTATTCCTACCTCTCGCCCAATGCATGCTGGGATAGGCTCCACCTCCCCTCCCCCTAAGTGGGTCAGATAATGGTTGGATGGCTGGACTATATTATGAACAATATGAAAATGAAGACACCACAGAAGAAGAGCACTCTACCATGGCTATGAAAGTCATCTTTTTATTTCACATTTTAATGCTCATATCATTATGTAACCTGTGCTGTGTGTTATTAGCATTCATTTTGTTCTGATGCAAATATAAAACTAGAGGTGTTGGATTAACTTGTTTGTATTATTAAATGGTCCCTGTGGCTGATTCAAGGCATTAGCGGTCAAAACAGACAACGTGTGAGTGTTTAAAACACTGACTTGGTTCAGCCGTGAGATTTATAAAATGGTAAAATTTCAGGGTGAGATTTTCTCCAGCTTATCGAGAATACATTGTTATGTTTTAGAGTATCCAAAATGAGTAATATCCATCCTGTCCACGTGGCAACATAAAACCATCTAAAAGGCCACCGTATGTTACAGTCGGGCATTTTGTCATGTCCTTCTTTTTTAAATATGATTTATGACTGGGGAAAAGTTTTAGATGAAAACAGAATGAGGGTGCAGGGAACAGCCAAGTTATGAACTTATGAAATACACATTATAAAGTTTCCTTGAAACTGAAGAAAGTTCATCCTAATTGTGCCGTTTCTTTACTGAGCCAAACATTCTCTATTATTGTCTCTATATTTCCAGCGATCCTCTATCTTCTGTAAAACACACGTCATGAGGATGTGGATAATATCGACACTGCAACATGCAAAAGGTCACACAAGTTGTAGATATACTGCTTTGAATTACATATATCCTGACTGACTGAAGCCTGTTCTGTATTGCTATTAATACACATTTTCTTCCAGTGGGACAGAGTAATGCTAATACTACTAGTAATACTCTCACTGGAACTCATTTAAAATCACTGTAGAGCAGAGAATTTGATGCCATTGGCCATTGTAACTGTTTTTGAATTTACTATTTTTTTTATCTGTATTGTATTGTTGATTTTATGTAATTTATGCTGTGTGATTGGGTATCTGCACGAATGTGAAACAGGGCGTTGCTGTAAAAGAGCCTAGTCAACCTAGCCTATATAAATAAGCACAAAACGGTTACAAAAAAACCCAAAATATCTTCTTGTACCACTGCTACTACAATTAATGCTACTAATACTAAACTTTGACTATGTGCTCAACTTGTTTTAATTAGCTTGATCAAATGTTATCCATTGCCTATATTATACTTATTCATTATTTAATTAATTGGCCACCTTCACAAACATTATGACTTTCTCAGTGGCTCTTGCTATTTTACAGATCCTGGTTGGGTCAGATTCCCTTGTCACCTTCAGCTCTTACAGTTTTACGATGAAGAAAGGACGTAAACTCGCCGATACAGGAAGTCCATACACTCTTTGGCTGTAACTTGTGTCAGTTTGTACTTTGTGTTCTGTTTGTGTTTTTACGTATTGATCGCTTGGCGGTATGCTGCAAATGAAGAGGAATTGCACTTGCCTACGCAAGTTGCGTAATTGCTTTTTACTTTCCTGGCATTGAGCAGAAGCTCTTATCGAGAGACTCGCAATGCAAACGCAAGTGCAAAGATCAGGGATTACTGCAAAGTGCACTCATTTCCTACAGGGGGAAAGAATAGCCCCAGGGGAGATAGCAAGTGCAGACGGTACAGACCCAGAACTTGCCAACTACCCCATTGAACATGAAACTACGTTATATAAACAAGAACAAAGCTACCTTAATGAGCATTACACTATGTTCAATAGCAGCAAAGAACTGCAGGATCTGAAAAAAAAACAGGTGTGAGGACTAGGCAAAGGCACTGGAGAGGATTGGATGGAGGAGCCGAGGTTCAGTCTGAAGAGGTGGGTCTTCAGTCAGTGGCTGTGTCCCTATCTACTGCGTCCTGTGTGCTGTGTACTAGCATACTGTAAACTGCATACTGTTTAGTGATATGCAGTATGCCAGACATATCCTCCATACTATTATCAGTGAAATCCCGGAAATAAGTATCTCATCCGGGGATATTAAGAACACTCAATTTTCAGAATTGTTGTGTACTGAACAGCTTTTTTAAATAGGTATACTCCACCGGCATTCTCAATAGTGGGCAAGTGCGCTGATTCTGTCACGGCCCGGATCAAAGGATGGTCAAATTTTCTGCTGTTCTGACTCATTCCATCACCAAGAGGCCAGAACAGACAGCAGACATGATCAGAAAGCACAGGCTTGGAGAGGGGGAGGAGCCAGACATCCAGAGATTGCAGAACAGAAGGGCCTGGCTGCTATACCAAATGATGTGATTCTAGTACTGTATGATCAGAATGTACTTGCTGTAGTGTGTGGTCAGGGATGATGATCCAGGAATCAATGTTTTTTTTATCTAACTGGATTTACTCATCTGGGGCCGTATTACAGAAACATCATATCCTAAGTCCAAAGTTGAGATCTGACAAGTCTAATAAAGGATTTCTGTAATACAACCCCTGGAGGATAGTTGGCCAGCTATCACCCTCCCATTTCCACAAATGCAAATCAACAGAATTGTGCACTTGCACAGCATATAGATGGCTCTACTGCCCTCCAGTGGACAAGAATTAAAATGCAACAAGTGTCACACAGAACGGCAGCAGGGCACAGCAGAATGTGTCCATTTGCATCATGATAATGTGTCATTTCCCAGCACTTGTGGTTCCTCCACGAACAGGCTGGAATAAGAAGAAATTATTTAGTGTGGTTTGCTAACACTGAAGTGGTGATGACTCAATGCAAACTCAGGGGTCAAAAAGAGGGGCTACACTTAACTCAGGGTCAAAGAGAGGGGGCTACACTTAACTCAGGGGTCAAAAAAGGGGACTACACTTGACTCAGGGGTCAAAGAGAGGGGGCTACACTTAACTCAGGGGTCAAAAAAGGGGGCTACACTTGACTCAGGGGTCAAAGAGAGGGGGCTACACTTAACTCAGGGGTCAAAAAAGGGGGCTACACTTGACTCAGGGGTCAAAGAGAGGGGGCTACACTTAACTCAGGGGTCAAAGAAAGGGGGCTACACTTAACTCAGGGGTCAAAAAAGTGGGCTACACTTGACTCAGGGGTCAAAGAGAGGGGGCTACACTTAACTCAGGGGTCAAAGAGAGGGGGCTACACTTAACTCAGGGGTCAAAGAGAAGGGGCTACACTTAACTCAGGGGTCAAAAAAGGGGGCTACACTTGACTCAGGGGTCAAAGAGAGGGGGCTACACTTAACTCAGGGGTCAAAAAAGGGGGCTACACTTGACTCAGGGGTCAAAGAGAGGGGGCTACACTTAACTCAGGGGTCAAAGAGAGGGGGCTACACTTAACTCAGGGGTCAAAAAAGGGGGCTACACTTGACTCAGGGGTCAAAGAGAGGGGGCTACACTTAACTCAGGGGTCAAAAACAGGGGGCTACACTTGACTCAGGGGTCAAAGAGAGGGGGCTACACTTAACTCAGGGGTCAAAGAGAGGGGGCTACACTTAACTCAGGGGTCAAAAAAGGGGGCTACACTTGACTCAGGGGTCAAAGAGAGGGGGCTACACTTAACTCAGGGGTCAAAGAGAGCGGGCTACACTTAACTCAGGGGTCAAAGAGAAGGGGCTACACTTAACTCAGGGGTAAAAAAAGGGGGCTACACTTGACTCAGGGGTCAAAGAGAGGGGGCTACACTTAACTCAGGGGTCAAAAAAGGGGGCTACACTTGACTCAGGGGTCAAAGAGAGGGGGCTACACTTAACTCAGGGGTCAAAGAGAGGGGGCTACACTTAACTCAGGGGTCAAAAAAGGGGGCTACACTTGACTCAGGGGTCAAAGAGAGGGGGCTACACTTAACTCAGGGGTCAAAAAAGGGGGCTACACTTGACTCAGGGGTCAAAGAGAGGGGGCTACACTTAACTCAGGGGTCAAAGAGAGGGGGCTACACTTAACTCAGGGGTCAAAAAAGGGGGCTACACTTGACTCAGGGGTCAAAGAGAGGGGGCTACACTTAACTCAGGGGTCAAAGAGAGGGGGCTACACTTAACTCAGGGGTCAAAGAGAAGGGGCTACACTTAACTCAGGGGTCAAAGAGAGGGGGCTACACTTAACTCAGGGGTCAAAGAGAGGGGGCTACACTTAACTCAGGGGTCAAAGAGAAGGGGCTACACTTGACTCAGGGGTCAAAAAGAGGGGGCTACACTTAACTCAGGGGTCAAAGAGAGGGGGCTACACTTAACTCAGGGGTCAAAAAAGGGGGCTACACTTGACTCAGGGGTCAAAGAGAGGGGGCTACACTTAACTCAGGGGTCAAAAAAGGGGGCTACACTTGACTCAGGGGTCAAAGAGAGGGGGCTACACTTAACTCAGGGGTCAAAGAGAGGGGGCTACACTTAACTCAGGGGTCAAAAAGGGGGCTACACTTGACTCAGGGGTCAAAGAGAGGGGGCTACACTTAACTCAGGGGTCAAAGAGAGGGGGCTACACTTAACTCAGGGGTCAAAGAGAGGGGGCTACACTTAACTCAGGGGTCAAAGAGAAGGGGCTACACTTGACTCAGGGGTCAAAAAGAGGGGGCTACACTTAACTCAGGGGTCAAAGAGAGGGGGCTACACTTAACTCAGGGGTCAAAGAGAGGGGGCTACACTTAACTCAGGGGTCAAAGAGAGGGGGCTACACTTAACTCTGGGGTCAAAGAGAGGGGGCTACACTTAACTCAGGGGTCAAAGAGAGGGGGCTACACTTAACTCAGGGGTCAAAGAGAGGGGGCTACACTTAACTCGGGGGTCAAAGAGAGGGGGCTACACTTAACTCGGGGTCAAAGAGAAGGGGCTACACTTAACTCAGGGGTCAAAGAGAGGGGGCTACACTTAACTCAGGGGTCAAAGAGAGGGGGCTACACTTAACTCGGGGTCAAAGAGAGGGGGCTACACTTGACTCAGGGGTCAAAGAGAGGGGGCTACACTTACTAGATTGTTGCAAAATCGGGGCAGAAAAAAGATGTGATGAACTGAAATAGCTTTGAATAAAAGGCAAAGATAAAAGAAGGAATGAAACGCTCCAGTATCTTGCCTCTAGTGAGGAGTATTATCGATTTGGAAAGAAGAAGAACAGTTTTTGTTTCCGCCTGTATGTGAAAAAGAATACCAAAACAGACTCTTCCAGAATCTCACACACGTTTGTCTACATATTGTTGCAGTCTGGCTCAAAACTTGAATTTATAACAATTAGAACAATTTATCAACCCACTTGGATTGTTATACCTTTTTATATCTTTGGATAGGGACGTTGATTGAACTTCCCTGAAAAATTCTAATTAAATGTCATATTGTAACCAAACAGTGACCTTCCTAGGACTTTAATAACATCCTAGTAATGTTTTAAGGACTTCCACTGTTTGCTGGGTTACTCTGGTAGGGAATCCCGAGGACTGAAACACATGTAAGTCATAAAGGTAGGCTACCTCTGCAAGAGAAAGCGCCCCTGACCACATTCTACACGTAGGCACGCTCAAAATGTCAAACCGCCTCACAATCACCCTGTCACATCCTTATGGTGCAAACCACCGATTCAAGCTCTGTTCAGCTTACACTACATCTGAAAAAAACGGGGAGCTGGAGTATCAGCGTTTAGGTTAGGGGTTTAACGGAAAGAAATTGTAGCCCTCTCCGCCGTTTACCCCTCAAGTGGCCCGGCAAATGACACCCGCACTTTGAGAATCGCGTCTGTCAGATTCCCGGCGTCTGGCTGATTGTTCATCTGTCCTCCGAGTTGTTTCGGCGAGGGTGAACGAGCCGACGGGGCCCGTTTTCACCGTCACTGTAAGTGAGGCCGACTTTCTGCATCAGCCATGACACCAGCTGTCTCTTTTAAAAGCAGTTGAGCTGCCTTTGCCTTTCCTTGCTGCGTCCTGCTGAGCTTGTGTAAAGCGCGAGGTTATATCTTCTGCAGTGTGAGATTTGTGCGGCCGCGGAGGATCTTGGAGCGTTTTTGTGTGCCCTGTGCCCTTTTTTTTCTGCTTGAATACCTTCGGCTCCTCCTGACGTGCTGGAGATCTCCGAAGCGCTCTCCCCCTGGAACGCCACTGTTTTCCTTGTCGCGCAGAAGGTCAGAATATAGACGGATAATTAACCTTTTCAAGAAGTTCAACCATTTCCATTGGCCGAGGCCTTTCGCCACGGTCATTATTTGCATATCTGGGCTGAAACATTTGGACAGGAAGTGGTCCTTGGTGGATTATCTGCAGCAGAATCATAAACCCATTGTGAGCTTCATACTTGTTTCCCTCATCAGTAGCAACAGTGATCACTGAGCTTACTGTGCCTGTTTGGACAGTCTACTGCACTCTACTACAACAGACAAAATATACATTCTGTCTGCTCAACCTGAGAGACAATAATTCAATAAGATCCTCATAGAGACCAATGGAATTCATAAGCCTGTAGAGAAGGGAGTTACCACTACCTGAGCAGCTGGAAGCAGAATCCATCCATTATCTAACACACTTTTTCCTGGTCAGGGTCGCGGGGGGACCGGAGCCTATCCCAGCATGCATTGGGCGAGATGCAGGAATATATATCCATCGCAGGGCACACACACCATTCACTCACACACACACAAATTCACACCTATGGGCAATTTAGAGTCTCCAGTTAGCCTAACCTGCATGTCTTTGGACTTTGCACTTCTTGCTGTGAGGCAACAGTGCTATCCACCACCACGCCCCTGGAAGCTGAATTTTTAACCAGTTTCTCACTGTATTTTGTAGACAGGAGAATTTATCTCATGCCATGTTACCAATTTGTTTTCTATCTAGCCAGAGTAAAATCCAATTGTGTTCAATAAGGTTAATTGAGGCCTTATCTAACCTAATCTGTGGCCATAGGAGAGGTACAGAAGGGATCCTCCTCATATAAAAAAATATGATGAGCAGAACCCTTCAGAATATGACTATGCAAGAGCCCCCCCCCCCCAAAAAAAGACTGGTAGAGACAGGAAACCGACTTATAAAGAGAACCGTTAGGACCTCAACAAAATATAATTTAAATAAATGGTGGCCCTAAACCAAAATGTCCCAAGACAGTCGATAGAAAGAAAGTTCAACCCGTGGCAATGGAAACACTCTGCAGTGTTTTAAAGACTACGGTTTGCTTACGGTCAGAAGAGACTATGGTTTGCTTACGGTCAGAAGAGACTACGGTTTGCTTACGGTCAGAAGAGACTACGGTTTGCTTACGGTAAGAAGAGATTACATTCATGCCTTGTAGAATATTAACCTCTTAATCTCTTTGCTTTGACCAAATAAATGTTCCCCATATTTCAGATAAGACTGAGAATATGTTCATGTCAAAGTTCAATTAAAGAAGGTAGCTGGGCTCTGTCAAAATTAAAAGGAGTCACAAAGCAATACATTTGTATGATTGTCAACCGACTAAAACAGCTGGATTGACAATAGGCAAAGACTGGAATTTATACCATCAACTGGTAAATTTGTGGGAGATACTAAAACCATACATTCATTATCATCATTGAAAATGGATAAGTTTCCATCAACTGGTCAATTTGTGGGAGATACTAAAACCATACATTCATTATCATCATTGAAAATGGATAAGTTTCCATCAACTGGTCAATTTGTGGGAGATACTAAAACCATACATTCGTTATCATCATTGAAAATGGATAAGTTTCCATCAACTGGTCAATTTGTGGGAGATACTAAAACCATACATTCATTATCATCATTGAAAATGGATAAGGTACTGTACCCGTACTGTATTTCACCACATAGACAGAGACAACATTCCAGGGATAGGAACACGAGGGCTTCTAAAGAGATAGAGAACATCTGCTTTAATTCTTAGATTCTAAACTGAATGTTCTATTATAAAATTATAAAATATATATAAAATTATACTTAGATCATAAAAATCTAAGATATGTCACTGCTCTCGTTATCTCGTTCAAAAATGCATGGCGAGTGTTTTGGGCCTCTTCCACGGGGAGCTCTTTTTGAAAATAATGTATAATTTCCTGTCTATCATAAAATTATACATTCACCTGTATCTTCTTACAATTTTTAAAAGGCATGAATCCAATCTCATAAGCCATATCATATGAAGAAAATTGTGATAAGCGAATAATACTAAGTATAACTTTTTTAACACCTACTGTCTGTAAGAGAGTGGTTAAGCATACATTGAGTGTCACATGTTTATCACTTTCCTATGAATATGAATCTGTGTAACATAATGTGTGCCATATTAATATTCTCTGTTGTAATGTTGCACGTAAAAACAAAACTATCTATGAAGACAACTGTGTGCAGACATTTACTGAGTATATTGTGGAGTACAAACAACTCAATTACACAACATGAGGGTCCTGTGTCAAATGCACATCTATAATATTCAACAATTCGGTAACTGTACAAGCCCCTCTATAAGCGAATCGATTCATGCAGGCTTTTCTTATTCTGAAAACCTGAAATACGAAATACTTGTAGGCTATTAAGATCTGGGTTGGAGTAAGTTTCAATTAAATTCAGTTAGTTCAGGGAAATAATTGACATTCAGTTCATCAGCAGAGGACGTGAAATGCATTTTTCTATTAATTAATTTAATTTGAATGATATCCCTTAATTAACTACACCAGCCCTTTGAGTAAGAACCAGACCAGGCATATATTTCAGAGGGATTCCCCAGTGCCTACTTCCAATCTTTCAAGAACTCAGTTAACTTGGCAGGTTGATGAAGGGTGATGGACCACTCTGATTATTATTATTATTATTATTATTATTATTAGCTGCAGCAGTAGTATTAGCGGTACTAGCAGTGATAATCGTCATATTACGGCAAGTTTGAAGGCAGCCGAATAATAATCCTCCCACCTTCCAAACTGTAGAAGTTCAAGAGCTTGTTATTTACAGTGATGCTCAAGAATGAAATGTATCAATATTAACAGCTTTGAGAAGATGCAACGCGTACACCTAAATCTTAATTTACAACTGTCAATTAACTATTTTCGCTCATTTTTAATGATATTAATTTTAAGAATCCAGCGGGAGGAGCCATGCGTGCTGACGTATTGCGCAGATCTCGTACAGCTAAAGGTACCCTATATCGAAGACTACGAAGTCTCTTAATTCGTCTTGAAAAGTCAGTGCATTTTCGAATCGAACATTTAATTTCCGGAACTTAGTATGCTCACAATTTAAACACTCACCGGAACTTCTTATGTCAGGCAGGAAAATACATGGGTCTCGTAGTCTTTCTAAGGATTGACGGTCTCTGACACTGCTCTGCTTCAGTGTGTAACCGGGGAGATCGTTTCTAGCTAATTCCCAACTCTCGGATTGTCAACAATTTTTGTTGGATTTCTGTTGTCTGGTTCCTCCCTCTAAGTTACTGCACCGTCCGTTTTTGTGTAGATAAAATCCATATAACATTGTTCACGGCAGAACAAATCAGGTGGCGCAGCGGCCGGATTTTCTGCAGTTTCTAAAGCTTTATTGAAGCCTTGCAGCCCGGATGCAGTGAGGAAGAGCCTACGGCCTGGCAGAACGGAGTTAAAGCAGCGGCCTTGAGTTATGTCAAACGGTCGGCAGCAGCAGCAGAATGGCGCGGCAGCGGGCTCCGGGCCCGGGACAAGCAGTGCTAGTAGCGGCAGCAACGTCAGTAACAGCAGCGTTGGCGTCGGAGTTGGTAACGTGGCTAATGCGAACAGCTCGGGCAGCGGGATGTCTTCACGGACGCTGGGAACTGGAGTCGATGGTCCACCTGTCCCCGCGCTGGGGGTCCCCTCTCCGGGGGTCCCCTCTCCCAGAGTTAGCGTAGCTAGTCTAGGTAGACCGGGCTCATCTTCAGGAAAACGGCCCCTTCAAACGCCTCTTTGCAACGGTCTCATTAACTCGTATGAAGATAAGAGCAACGATTTTGTATGGTAAGGCTGAAAAACCCCTAAAAATAAGTATTTCTTCGTTAGCTACTCTAGTGCACAGTGGGTGCAAACCCTAAATGCCTGCTAACTTTAGCCTGCTAACGGTGTGTGGGTGTTTTACTCAACACTTCAAGGAACACCAAGAATCATGAAAATCCCCAAACTACTAACGTTAACGTAAGATAGCTTGCTAGCGTAGCATTCATAATGTCAGCAGTGGGCTGGCCGGCTAGGTTACTAACAGTTTTCGTTAACGGACTTGCTGGAGTTTTATCTTGAAAAACGTTGCATGTTAAGCTAACCTTGCTGCCTAAACCGGTTAGTTAGCTTGCAAATCAACCTTATACGTTTGGGCAGCTTGGTCATATTAGCAAATCAAAGGGTTAATGCTAAGATCCGAGTGTTAAGGTTTCCATCGCTAACGTTAGCTATTTCAGCGAGGTGTTAGTGTACCTAAGTTGCGGTAACAGTCAACAGCAATTTGGCTAGTTAAGCCAGCTAACGTTAGCGGTCATGTGTCAGGAACGTGTGACCGAACGTTACCGACCAAAAAGGGCTAGTTAACGTTAGCACAACAACAACATAACGTTAGCTAGGGCTATCCGCTAATCCTGCGTGTTAAGCAGCCACCTATCTGCGTGTTAAGCGAGCGAGCTAGCTATGTCTAAAATTGCAGATTGATTTGTAGAATACGACGTATGATTGACCAAACGTGCCAAATGTAAATGCTTACGTTCTAGCAACGTTGTTGTGATGTTTAGAAAATGATTGTGATAGTCAGGTCAACACCACTGGACAGCAACGTTACTTGAACTCAAACAAACTAAAGTTGGGTAATGAGCTACTTAACAGTTAAGTTAACGCTAGCTGTTTAGCTAGGATTTTTTGTTGTTGTTGCATTCAATACCTCGGTAGTAACAAGGCCCATAGAGAGATATATACTATATATCTATTATATATATTATTGTATACTATACAATATCTGGTAGTAATCAACAGTAATGTTTACTGTCAGTCAGAGCTGGAGGAACTAGCCTAGTAAAGCCTAAATTCTGATGCTGCTTGTAGACTGGGTGTGGCCATAAGTTTGTAAACAAATGTGTAAATTATACCTGCTATGGCTGTTAAGTTGTCCAGAACGTCTATGGGGATCTTTTTTTAGTCACTCCATCCAACACGTTTAAGTGGCATGTAAAGTCTGAATTAGTATACATATTCCCATTTACAAAAGTTGGATCGCAATGTTAGTACTATGGAAACTGGATCTGGCCAATTGTTACAATTTCTTGGCTGAAATCACAAGAGTACTATGCCAGGAATGGTACTGGTTGTGCTGTGGGAAATGTCAATAAGATTGCATGAGGTAGGCCTTCTCATTAAAGGGCTGTCTTGTCCTGCGTTTCTTAACGCTAAGTTCTATTAAAGTTGGACAGTGTGTGGATTTTTGATTTGGCTGTTTTTGTAATTGTGTGTGTTATTTGAAAGCACATGAATATTCTGCTGAGCAGTCAGTGATTGGTGTGTGTGTGTGTGTGTGTGTGTGTGTGTGTGTGTGTGGGCTGGCATATTCAGCTTTATACAATTGGAATGTTTTGGGGGTGAAACTATGGTAGGCACATTAGTTAAAGCACAACTGAAGTTTGGTAGAACTTTGGGTTGTGTAGTTACCTGGCCATGATATGAGTCCAAATGGTGGTGAAATATGTTTGTTAGTTGCTCTGTGCTCCACTGGGGTGATAATCCAGAATATGCTATTTGTCGTTCTCCATTCACTTCTATGGGGAAGCTAAAACGGTCTCAAAATGACACTTCTAGCACATATACGACCACGAAGTAAGAGGATTCTGTCAATACAAGCAATAAGCATTTATTTTACGTATTTTTTTTTTTTAATTAAATGGTCCGACCTGCCGACATTTTGGTAGTCTTCTCTGGTAGCTTGCTAACAACATTGAAGTAAATAGTACTCTATAAATAATTTAAATTAGCCTACACGAAAAAAAATACGTAAGAGAAATGCTTATTGCTTGTATTGACAGAATCCTCTTAGTTTGCGATCGTATATGTGCAAGAAGTGTCATTTTGAGACCGTTTTAGCTTCCCCATAGAAGTGAATGGAGAGCGACAAATACCCGATTCTGGATTATCACCCCAGGGGAGCACAGAGCAACTAACAAACATATTTCACCACCATTTGGACTCATATCATGGCCAGGTAACTACACAACCCAAAGTTCTACCAAACTTCAGTTGTGCTTTAATGTGTGCAAATATTCTGCCAAACTGGACTACATTGCCTTTAGCGTGAGCTAGAAACTACACACTTCTCTTTAATTGCAGAGCTTATTATTCCTGAGTCACTTTCTTTAGTGTCAGAAGTTTCAGTAGCTGTATCGCTTCCTCTCAAAAGTGAACCCTATCACCATCTGATCTGAGTGAATCTAAAATGACTTCATGTTACATTTGCGAGTGTCGTTTGGTTTGTTTAAATCCTATTTGAAGACATGCAGCTGGGTTGGATGTAGGTGAGCGCGGGCCTGTAGTACAACGCTGTGAGAGAGCTCGGGCTGCGATGCCTACTGATTTGTCCAACTGGAGTTGCGATATAGAAAGGACACTCAAAATAATAGGATCACAGCGGGTCCCTTGTAAACAGGATAGCGGTGCGTTACATGCTTATTTCAGGCTCTGAAAATGGGACTCCTGAACACAGTCCTGTGTCAGGATCTTCAGCTCTGTAGAAACAGCCTTGAGACGGTATGTGTGGCCATGAATTATTGAGTAACGGAGCATTAAATCACTTCAGTTTTACAGTTGGGCTATGTGTCCCCTCTTTCCTCCCCAAAGATCACATGTGCTGCCTGTCCTATTTGTCTTTTTTTGTTTGTTTCTTTTTGTTTTTGCTAAGCTTCAATAAAAAATAAAAACACACTTTGATCCTTTGTATTTTATGTTTGCAATATGCCGGTTATACAGGTCAGCAAATAATAATAATAAAAAAGTAATGTGTGGTTAAACTTTTCTGTTGGTCTAGGAGGGATAACATTTTATATGAGAATGCACTGTTTGTCATTTTGCAAGCAGTCTGACAGTCATCATGGAAGTGGTTTGTCTGATAGTTTTTAAATGTGCAGGGTGTAGTATTGTACAGCAGTCAGTATACTTATTAACTATTTGAACATGGCATCTTTGCTTGTCATAAAAAATGAAAATTCAAGATTGAAGGAAATTGAATTGCTCAAAACTATTTCCTGACTGATTTCCTGTGCTAAAATAGATCCAAAAGATAGCTTCATACTTGTGTACCATATCAGTCATCTTATTTGTACCAGGTGGAATTCAGATATCAGTGTATCACTCCGGCTATGGATGCTGGATGGTATTAGTAATGTTCAATATATATATATTTTTTTTACTGTGGAGTTTGGCCCTCTGACACTTTGTACATCGAAAAAGTTTAGTGCTCTGAGCACACTGGTGGTGGATTGTAGTTGGTTGACTGATTTACTCTATTTATTTATTGCAGTGTAGTATAATGGTTAAGGAACTGGACTTGTAACTGAAAGGTTGCAGGTTCGATTCCCAGGTAGGACACTGCCCGTTTGTTACCTTGAGCAAACTTAACCTGCAACTGCATTGCTTAGTATATATCCAGCTGTATATCATGGTAATAATGTAATAAGTAAGTAGTAGTCACTAGGATAAAGAGTGTCTGCTAAATGCCTATAATGTAAATATCAGCTGTATGATGAATGGAATGTAATAATAAGTAGTATGTAGTCGTCGCTTGGAAGAGAGCGTAAAAAATGCTAATAATGTAATGTAATGTATTAAGGTATACATTCTAAGTGAATATTAATATTGATAGAATATGTAGTTGCTTACCAGCTACTGATGTTTTGTTACAGGAAGGCCTGAGTAACTAAGCAACCAATTGTGAAATCATAGTAAAATGACAGATTTATGAAGATCGCCTGGGGGAATGAGAAGGAATCCAAGGCTAATTAGACTTAGACATATTTAATTAATATTATGTTAATTTTCATACAGACAACCATATCTATTTTTCATATATTTAATTGAGCTGCTTAATAGAAAATAAATCCAGATGTTTGTTTGTTGAATAATCAATGTTCGTTGTGGCTGGTTAAGTGTGTTTTGTGCTGAATTGGATTGAGCTTTAGTATGGCTGCAATACGCTATACACTGAAGGTTAGGACACATTACTTAGGACACATTAGGACACATTACATTTACAGGGGCGGGTAGGTAGTGGTAAAGGTAAGGGGACTTGTAAAAAAAGGAAAAGGTTGCAGGTTCGATTCGGGGGGAAGGTGTACCCGTACCCTTAGGACAGACCTTTAACTTAATGCCTTTTGTATATATATATAGTATATATATGGATAAATAAATAAGAAGTTGTTTTAAAAAAGGCTCTGGATAAAGAGCTAAAAAAAAATAATAAATATGTAATGTAATATGTAATGTTTCACATATTATTTTGTTGTTTTTGTTGTATCCTCAGAAATTTTTTTTTTTTTTTTCATTAAAATAATAAAAAAAAAAAAATTTTAAATCATTTTTTTTAATTACCATTTTTATTAAACAACATACCACCAAATTAACTGCCGTTACCTTGCTAGAGTAGAAAAAAAGACCAAAAAAAAAAAAAAAATTAGAAAAAACTTTTTTACCAGCTTCAAACTTTTTTACCCTTCAGTTTCATGAGAGTTGTGCCCAGTTTGTTGCACCCATGGGTTGCACAAAAACAACAACAAAAAAGGTATAGTGGGTTGCATTGAGGGCATAGTGAGCAGGTCTGTCAGTGTGAAAAGGTATAGTGGGTTGCATTGAGGGCATAGTGAGCAGGGCTGTCAGTGTGAAAAGGTATAGTGGGTTGCATTGAGGGCATAGTGGGTTGCATTGAGGGCATAGTGAGCAGGGCTGTCAGTGTGAAAAGGTATAGTGGGTTACATTGAGGGCATAGTGAGCAGGTCTGTCAGTGTGAAAATGTATAGTGGGTTGCATTGAGGCCATACTGAGCAGGGCTGTCAGTGTGAAAAGGTATAGTGGGTTGCATTGAGGGCATAGTGAGCAGGGCTGTCAGTGTGAAAAGGTATAGTGGGTTGCATTGAGGGCATAGTGAGCAGGGCTGTCAGTGTGAAAAGGTATAGTGGGTTGCATTGAGGCCATACTGAGCAGGGCTGTCAGTGTGAAAAGGTATAGTGGGTTGCATTGAGGCCATACTGAGCAGGGCTGTCAGTGTGAAAAGGTATGTCACTCTACCTCTGCATAAACGCATGTGATTGGACTTGTCTTTCAGCCCCATCTGTTTTGAAATGATCGAGGAAGCACACATGACAAAATGTGGACACAGTTTCTGGTAAGTTTTCAAAACAAGACAAGGTGTGTGTGTGTGTGTTTCAGTGTAATTACAGGTGCATGTCAAAAATAAGGCGAGGAGAAATGGCACGCATTGGCACACGTTCTAAATGAGGTAATTTATCGTTCGAGGCAACAGGATGGGGCTTCAGCAGGTGAACTTTACCTGAAAAAGACAGCAGGATAAGGGCTGGGTCCTTATCTTATTTGTTTGCCGAACAAACCATGTCTTTTAGGCGCATAATGGTGTTTGGGTGCATTTTCTCCTCATCCAGTGAGAAGGAATTACATGGTGCAGGGCTTGACATCATTAAGGCTTGTCCTATTGTCCGGAACAAGTATATTTTTTTGGTCGAACAATTAAAATCTTCCATCCACTTCTCCGATGGGACAAGTGAGAGATAAAAAAAAGAAAAAAAGTTAAATAAAAAATGATCTGAATAGAAGTAGAAATTGCATGATGCTCATTTCACCTGCCATCCCGCTTACATGGTTAATGAGATCATTATGCTAATCGGATATGAGAAAATGCAACAACAAATTTGATCTATTTTGATCACAAATGGGGGATTTCGGACAAGTAAAAAATGAAGTGCTCAAAAAGCGTAATGTCAAGCACTGGCATGTACAAATTCCTCTGGGATATTTTGTGGAGTATGATTAATTTTAGATTTATGCATGTATTTAAACTGTTTTAAGGTTTTGAAGCATTCATCCCCGGTCACACTATAACAATAACTATGCGCGTAATTACACGGATGGCTGTGGGTTCACCACAGAGCGTTTAATTTCTCAGTGCACCTGTCAGTTGATTCTGTATTCACACGCTCTTACTCTGTGCACAGATCACCACAGGGGGCCGAGAGGGTGGGTGGGACTGAAGAAGAAAAGGTCTCACTCCAGATCCATTTCACTCGGCTTATTTCAGAGCTGATAACTCAGTACTGTCAGTCAGATATTTATATGACCGTGCACTTTGATGAGCTTAAAAGATGTCTGTGTGTTTATGTTTATGATGTGTCGCTGTCCATAGGTTGGGAACGCTTAGATTCCTGCGTGTCTCTGTCTTCTCTGCTTCAGTTACAGGTGTATTCGTCAGAGTCTGGACGACAGCAACAGGTGTCCAAAATGTAATTACATCATCGATAACGTGGATCAACTCTATCCCAACTTTCTTGGTATGTTCCAAATTACCGCTTGCATTATACATCGTATGTTCCCCTTGGAGTGGATTTAATATTTGTTATATATATATATATATATATATATATATCATTTTATTTATTTTTTTATTTTTTATTAATGACTGGGTTGTCAGGTTGTGAGAGGAGCAGGAACCCCCCCCCCCTTCTCTTTGTGTGTTAAGCACCATGAGAATGTTAATGAGTCAAGACCTAAGTCTAAAAATAAATAAATAAATACATAAAATATCTTAAATAACAAACAAAGTTTAGCCGTGCACTATGGGATTGCTGGCTCTGTTTGGCTCCAAATCTGAGTTTTTTTTTTTGGTTAATGGGAAGGTCACTCTTCCTGGTATCCAGAGGTTTGGTTTTAACAGTTGCTGATTTGATTCGAGACCAAGGTATTCAGCTAAATGTACATACATTCATGCAAATCAAGGACCCCATGATACCAAGTAGAGTGAATTTCCTCTTTCAAGAAGGAGACTTTGGAGCCAGAGAGCTAGCATTCCCATAGTGCAATGCTCCATTGTGTTTATAGACATTGTCCACAGTCTTTTAAAAATGAATTAAAAAAAGAGGTAAGTAATTGTGAATGACTGTCCATCTAACAAAATACCATTCTCTGCATTTTAGTTTTTTTTCCCTCTTCCTAGTGAATATTCCTTTAAAATATGAAGATGTAGCTTGGCCACGAGTGACTCCAGAGCCATATCGCACTATTTCTCAGCTCTGCCTTTCTATATCCCTACACCACAAACCGTGTAGAAGAGGACCTCCTCCATGCTTATGTTGTACACACTAAATGTTTTATTTTGACAATATTGTTGGCGGCAAAGGCGATAACTCAGGGAGTGCAGTAGAAGCATCACGAGGGTGTTGTTGAAAGTGTCATTGTAAGGTGAATGGAACACATGGGGCATTTTATTAATACATTTTTTGTTTACCCATGCAGCGAAATTGTATTTGGCCGTCTTTCTCTTGCGAGGGCTTTACTGTATAAAGTGTGTTTGGCTAATTCCCTTTTTGTTTTGATGCGCCGTAGTGAATGAACTTATCCTCAAACAGAAGCAAAGGTCAGAGGAAAAACGACTTAAACTGGACCACACTGTAAGTGTTTTTCCGTGCATTGTGCTTTTTGTCCATTAATAAAAACATGTTGCCTAGCAGCGCTCGACATTAAAGCTTTTTGAGCGCTTAATTTTTCACTAGTCCGGAAGACTCCGAAAATCCCCATTTGTGATTGAAGTAGATGATATTTGTTGTTGCGTTTTCTCAATTCCTATTAGCATAATGATGTCATTAACAATGTAACCAGGATGGCAGGTGAAATGAGCCTCATGTAATTTCTACTTCTATTCAGATCATTTCTAATTGAACTTTTTAAAATTTTTATCTCTCACTTGTCCCTTCAGAAAAGTTTACTTATGCGACCGTAAAATATACTTGTTCCGGACAATAGGACAAGCCTTAACGTCAAGCTCTGCCAAGTGTTGAACGCTCTATGTAGTAACAGCGGTTTTTTATTGTGTTAATGTAGAATCATTTGATATTTGTTCATCATTCTTTCTGTAGTTGCGCTTGTTCTTATTTTAAAAGTAAGCTCAATCATTGCCATTGTGATTGAGGCTAAATTATCACTAGGAAGAAACTGTCACTTGTGGTAATTTGCCTTATTTTTTCTTATAAGTTGCGCAGTCGTTTATACCCTCAAGCCAAATGTAATTACGAGCACGTAGACATGTGGACATGTCGTTATGATTTCACATGCCTAATGAATGCCTGCTTGTTTTGTGGGACTATCGGTTAATAATGAAATGGTTCACGACCTCGTAGGGTTTATGGGATGATGATTCCCAGCATGGATGAAGAGCACTTTTGGGCCGATGCCAGCAAATGCATTAATGCCTCCCACATGTTGAACGTCTATTTTAATTATTAGCTGTTCCCTGTTAGATTTACAGGTCAAGTTTTTAGGACCTTGTTGTTTGCAGTTCTTTGTCAGCTTGCTAATGGTCTCAGTTGCTTTGTGTGCGATTAATGCAAGTCATTTAACAAAATCGTCATTAACAGGGGGGCGGGTGTAATTCTGATGCAAGTTTAATTGAAGCAATTTAAAGATAAGGTGCCACGCCATGGGGAAGTTTTATAATGGATAATAAAAAGGTAATGGGTAGCCAGTAAAAAATGTTTCTTTTAATGTTGCTAATGTCACGAGGCTCTTGTGTTTGGCCACCTCAATTCTGTAATACTGTTTACTGGGAGTTTTCCCACCACAGTATGACAATGAAACTCCCATATCAGTCCGACCGCTAAGAAAGCAGTGCGGCAAATATACTAGAACAAGGCTTTAGTAAGCTTTGACCCACGGGAAACAGTGAAGGGAATTTCTTTATTCCTCTTCTGCTTCTTTTTTTCAGATTACAAGTCGCAATCCGGTGAGGAAAAACATCGTTTAATTCTGTACACTATGCAACAGGGCTCAAAATCTCAGGAAAACCATGTGTGTTTAAAAAAAAAAAAAAACATTCCTTCTAACAGCAGCTTATGCAGTGTTTAGGCCCAGGGTGATGAAAATGGGCGTGCTGTTAGACACAGCTCTTGGTAGTACCTTGTCCAAAGTCCACCCTTACATTAAAATAACACGTTTTCATGGTTGACATATTTGCACAAAGGCAGATTTGATGATTATTATTGTAACAATTTCAGTGTATGCTCATCTAATCGGAGCCACAACAGTTTTCAGAAGGTGCTACCGTCCTGCCTAAAACATAACCGATAGCGTTACGCAGGCTATTTGTCCAGTTTGATTTTGAGTCGACTGCTCTCCCTCTTGCGTTTCTAGAACGGCCACAGATGGCAGGTGTTCCAAGATGTTCTCGGTACGGACCAAGAGAATCTCGACCTCGCGAATGTCAACTTTATGCTGGAGCTCCTGGTGCAAAAAAAGAAGCAGCTGGAAGCGGTGTGTATCGCGCTCCTCGTAGGCGCTCTGCTGACTTAGCGCCACGGCGGCGTTTACGCCCGCCTGTTGCATTCACGTCGTTGGATGTCACTGAGTTTCTATTTTTTTTGCCAGTAGGAATCACAGGCAGCTCAGCTCCAAATCTTAATGGAATTCTTCAAAGAAGCAAGAAGAAATAAAAGAGAGGTTTGATTCCGTTTTGCGATTAATCTCTCATCAGCTCTTTTGGTATTCGGGTAATTGTACGTGCTAATGCAGGTGTGTATGCCTGGTTATGTTGATTTTTTTGACCTGGGGGGGTATACTACGAAGCACGATTATCTGGATGACTGCGCTGAGTAAAACCTGGGACCTTCCCAAATATGGACTGAAGTTAAAAGTGCTGTTTCCGGGTTTTACTCCGGCTAACTCAGTAATCCTGCTTCGTATTATACCTGCCTGAGATTCTTTGCTTCAGGTTTTTTGTTAAAGGACAGTGATGCACAAGACTTACATTGTGTTCCCTGCACTGTGATTTCATTCTTCCATTTTGTTGGCTTTGTGTGGAGAGTAAGTGTATTTTGTTGGCTTTATGTGGCGGGTAAGTGAATTTTGTTGGCTTTGTGTGGAGGGTAAGTGTATTTTGTTGGCTTTGTGTGGAGGGTAAGTGTATTTTGTTGGCTTTGTGTGGAGGGTAAGTGAATTTTGTTGGCTTTGTGTGGAGGGTAAGTGTATTTTGTTGGCTTTGTGTGGAGGGTAAGTGTATTTTGTTGGCTTTGTGTGGAGGGTAAGTGTATTTTGTTGGCTTTGTGTGGCGGGTAAGTGCATTTTGTTGGCTTTGTGTGGAGGGTAAGTGTATTTTGTTGGCTTTGTGTGGAGGGTAAGTGTATTTTGTTGGCTTTGTGTGGAGGGTAAGTGTATTTTGTTGGCTTTGTGTGGCGGGTAAGTGAATTTTGTTGGCTTTGTGTGGAGGGTAAGTGTATTTTGTTGGCTTTGTGTGGAGGGTAAGTGTATTTTGTTGGCTTTGTGTGGCGGGTAAGTGTATTTTGTTGGCTTTGTGTGGCGGGTAAGTGAATTTGTCTTTACAGCAACTGGAGCAATTGCAGAAGGAGCTGAACTTTTTGGAAGAAGATATCAAACGAGTAGAGGTGAGGGGAAATAAATATATAGCGGCTTAAAGAACCGCAAGATTAATTTTAATTTAGTTTTTTTCACATGCATGCACATTCAGTACTCATAGAATAACCACTTTGTCTTAAGTAATTTCATACTCATTTTGAAACTTTTGTTGAATACGTAGTAAAGCAGTTTATTCTATCTTACGTCAGTGTTTGTATCACCATTCGTCAGTTTGCCTGTGTAATCTAACTTGCTCATCACGTTTTTGGGCAGAGCCCAAAAAAAAAAACTATTGACAGATGGAATTTACGAGCATAAAAGGTTCCGTGTGTAGTCCTCTTAGCAGCCTAAAGAGGGCACTGTGTCAGTGTGATTTGAGCTCTGTGTGTGTGTGATCCTTTTCAGGAAATGAGTGGGCTGTACTCTCCTGTGAGTGATTCAGACCCCCACCATTCTGACAGCACCGTTCCTCAGTTTGAAGTACACTCTCCTGCTCACAGGTAACAGACGTCTCAGTCCAGCACTAACGTTCACATAACGTTCACATAACGTTCACATAACGTTCACATAAGCGAAAAAAGCCAACATTTGTTATCAGAATATGAGCCAGCTGTTGTCTCTGTACTGCTTTCTTTTTTTTTTCTTTTTTTTCCCCCTGAGTCAAACGAGCCTCTTCCTGATTTAAAATATCCGCTGCATCTAAAAGTGCCTAATAGAGGGGTATTTTTAAACTTGTTTATATCCGCAGTCAGTTTTTCTTCATGAAAATGAATGACTGGACATGGCTGCCTAAGCTACAAGTGGATGACTCAGTTTGATGTCTAAAAGGAGCAACCATTTAAAAAGTGTAATTGATGCCCAGTACCTGTAATACTGGGCGGATGGACGAATAGCTAATTAAAATGGAGCGCATCGCAGCCGTTATGACTCTTTAACCAAACCTCATTTCGCAAGTCATAGATTTGGTTATCATTTTTGCGAGAGGTGGAGTGTTTTACAGTGCAGCGCTTTGTAACGTCGAAAAGCAAACGGCCGGTATCACCTTTTCTCGCCGCTATATCTTAACCGGTTACAGTTAAGTCACTCCCTCGATGCCCGTTTCCCCTCCGTTTCCCCGGCTGCATTACGGCGAATATATTACGAGTAGTAAGGACCTCGTGTCGAAATTAATTGCGTTTCCTTTGTTCTTTGAAGTAACAAGGATGTTTAATTTTATCTAGCTGCAAATTTGGTTTTCTGTAAGGGTAATGAACTTCCCACCAGCAAATTGCTTGTTATGCCTTGCTGCATTTGGAAAACGAATCCGGAAGCCATGGTTTACTCATGGTCCGGAATATAAATTGGACTCGTACACAATTTTTGATCGTGTGTGTGTGTGTGTGTCTGTGTGTGTGTGTGTATGTGGAGCGGGGGGGGCAGGGGACAGAAAGAATTGGCAGGAAGGTTTTGTGTTTTTGTGATAGGAAAAAACAAACATAATGGCATAGTAGTGTGTACTTATGATGAGTCTCTTTTTGTTTGAATAGTATTACAGATCCCACAGAGTACAACCCTCTCCCTGGATTCAGTGGTGGTGCGCCGGTGAGTCTTATGCCCACGCATTGTGTTGCCAAGCATCCCCCCCCCCCAACAGGGACACCTGTTTAGATTTGGGTTAGATTATCGCTTTCCATTTCAAATTTGTATGCAAATAGTCGAAGGCAAGCGATAGGCCATTGCCGGGGATTGTGTTGTTCCCTTTCTGTGCGTACTTCATCGAGATTGCGTCCTCCACACAAGCGAGGCCGTCCGCCGCGGGCCAATCCACATCTTTGGTGTTTTCTGTTTATCGATGCCTTGTGAAAGGGGTATTATTATGAAAATTATAGGAACTGGAGTGGCACTGTGGATTTACATTTCATACCGCCTAGATGGGTTTTCTTTCACCGGCTTTTCATCCTGATAACTGGCTCGGATGTCCTCTTCACGGGCAATCGGGCGCATATCGGGGGATGATTGCACGCTTTGTTGTTCCGATGAAGACCGGCGGGTCAAAGCGCTAACCGCCTCGTGGTCAAATAAAAACACCTCTTTGTCTTTGTAACATAATGAAGCGTTTGAGTTTCCGTTCTGGTTTTTATAATGGGGGGCGTTTTGATTCCGCACCTCACGCCCGTAACGTCTGTGTGCGTTTGTTCTCGCACGGCTTTAGTGGACAGAGTAGAAGTGAACCGTAACATAGATTTGTGGTTCCCGGTCTGTGTGGTGGGACACTGGCACGGTGTATCACAGTTGTAGTTGAGGTGGGTTATGAGATGAACATGATAGAGATCATCTACTGTATCTCTGTGCTTTCCATTTAAGCCACTAAGCACCACACTGGTTACTTACGCTCCTCTAGTTGCTGTGTTCATACACGGCTGATAAAATATATCGATAAACAGTGTTGATGAAATATGTAAATTATATCTTTCAATATGTGTTTGGATATAGTTTAAAAAGGGGATGGCTCACACAAAATGCATTCACCGAATTGGGTGTTGGCAGACAGACCTGAACGCATACTATAATGTAACTTCTTAACTGGTACATCTGAAATTCACCATAGAATGCATACCTACTGAAGTTTTACCATAGAATACATAACCTATATATAGAATACAGAGGCTGTACACAGGTTATGACACGGACACGTTCGATCGTGATAAAATTATTTCCTTTGACAGGGCAAGAGGCAGACGTGGTACAACAGTACTCTTGCTTCACGGCGAAAGAGGCTTACTGCTCATTTCGAGGACCTGGAGCAGTGCTACTTCTCCAACAGGATGGCGCGGATTACAGGTAGAGCCAAACTTGTGCTCATCTTTCTTTTTCATCTATTTCTATCACATAACCTAGAAAGAAACAACTCTTCTACAATTTGGGACAACATAATTTAAGGAGGACATAAATCTTCCCAACAAATAACTCAGTTTTAAGAAGTGCATTTCTCTTTTAAAGGCCTGCAGTGGTGAAGGAAGGCGAGGATGAGCATTTTAACAGGAAACTGGTTCTAGCTGAAACGTATAGCGTGGATATTTGAGCACGATGGTCCTTTGGGGTGGTAGTTCTTGTGAGGGCTCATGTTTTTTTTAAATAACCAGTGAGTGAGTTTTTATAGGTACATGTAAGGCTATTATAAGTGAATATTGTTTAGTTTCTGAGTGCTGTGCTGAACAGGGTTTGGTTTCGAGGGTAAATACTGATATTACTGTGGAATAGAAATAATGGTGCTATGCCCAGGCTGCCAGTGAATGTAATAAGCCCTGTGTAACCCGAAGACTGATTGTGTTTATCCGGTTGTTTTTTCTCAGATGAGGGTCGGACTGTGAACCAGCTGGATGATTTTATGGAGTGTCTCTCAAAGTTCACACGATACAACTCTGTACGGCCCCTGGCAACGCTCTCTTATGCTAGCGACCTCTACAATGGCTCCAGCATTGTGTCCAGGTATGTACATATGTGTGTGTGTGTGTGTGTGTGTGTGTGTTTGCGTGCATGCACGCGTGTGTCTGTGTTTGTGCGCGTGTGTGTTTTTGTGCATGTGTGTACACGTGTTTGTGTACATGTGTGTGCCGTGCCTGTGTGTGTGTGTGTGTGCGCGCGTGTGCATGCGTATGTGTTTGTGCACTGTGTGTTTGCATAGTTGTCACAATATATTCAGTATGCAATCGCTATATTAATTTCCATCTTAAATTGGCCAGAAGGTGGTAGTCTTGTACAACAGCACAGCCTTCTCAGTTCATCTTTCCAGAGGATGTTAAAAATTGGGTTCAGCCGTCCTTAATATTTGTGGCTTAAGAATAAAAATGCTACAAGAAGTTTATTGCTTTTTGAAGCCGCTGTGAAGTGGCAGGGAAGCTTTGCTCGTCATTTACAGATCCCTGGCAGTGCCGGCTTTTTATTTTAAACTTTGGAATATGGCTTTTCTCTAATACTTGTGAGAGACAGCCCAAACCACTGGGATATGACCTTAATATTCTCACTTGACACGTACTGCCGCATTTCCGGGTTTTTTTAAACCGCCAATCCCCCGATCCCATGCAGTTATACGATAGAAAATCTCCCCAGAATTCTTTGGAGACTGATTAAATTTTGCAAAGCCAGTCGTGTTTGTGTATTTTTCTGTAGATGATTTTCCAGTCAGAAGTCACTGGTCTGTTTCAAGAGGAGTTGGAGGTGAATGGTAAAGCTCGACAAGAGCAACTGTTTGACAACCACGGCGCGATCTTCATTTTCACATTTTAATTATTTGTAATTGTATTTTCCCAGCCATGCTGTAGTTTTGCTTTGTTTCCGTCAGCCTTTGAGTTCCTCTCGGCCTTTGTTTTGTTTTTCAATGCTCTGATATTTTTTTTGCCTCTGCACTGGTAATTGCTTTACACTTAGCACTATGATGATTACTATTCATGAGGTTCTCCGGTGAGCTGAATTCTGGGAAATGAGAACCCGATACATATTTTACAGCTCGTGATAAAAGCTGCAAACCTGAGACAATGGGGCCGGTACACTGATTATGTAAATTGAATTTGAAGCTTGATGGAATTTTTTAATGTTGTTCTTCATTTCGTTGGAGAATGAAGCTTTCGCGCCATTATCTTCTCTCTTTTTTGGGAGCCCTTCAAGCTGAAGGATTCGGGCGGGAGGATATTTTACCGCCGTGGAACGTGGGGGGGGATGGGCGGTGAGGAGCAGGGCTCCGCCCATACCGCTGTGGCTCAGACCGGACGAGGCGCACTTACGACAACCAGAGTAGAATTAAAAGGGCCGTAAATGAAGAGGCTTGCCTGATAAACAGATAAGGGCTTTTCCGAGCTAAAGACTCCCTCCAGTCTCGCAAAGCTGGCCTTCTGAGGCTCCGTTATTGCTTGCATTCGTCTTGCTCTGGGCATTTAGGTATTGTCTAAACAGTTAAGGAGGTTAAGTCACAAAGATGTTGTGCAAGGTTATTTTGACCCCAGGCTCTGTAGCTGTATAAAATGTAAGCAAATATACAACCTTTTTTATTTTTTTTGGTTATTCTCAGATTTAAAAAAAATTAAATAAAATAAGAAAAGAAATTTGGGGTGATTCTGGTGGCAGTTTTCCATACAGGAAAAACTTTCACAAACTTTCCTTAGCTTAACTTAGCCTACCTTCAGCTCTAAAATGAGAAGTTTATCACAGATTTTTTATATTTATGGATAAAAGGCTATTCAATTGGGAGAACGCAACACACAAAGTGTAAAAAAAATTCTATTACAATAATTTTGTGTTTTTTAAACTCATTTTGACCCCAAACACAAAATTCATCATAGAATTTCAACAAAATAGAAGGGTTAAGAAAGAGTTTGTATCTTTGTTGGGTGCAGAAACTTGAATAATTATCAAAGCAAAAAAACTTTTAATATTGTTTTATTTTATTTTATTCCTACGTGGCTTGGAAACTTTATAATTGCAGAAATGTAACCAGCTGTATCGCTTGGGTATAGATGCTGCAGGCGGCTAGCCAGATATTAACCCTGAATGAACGCTTGTTTCACGACGTTGTGTCTAATCTTCCAGCTCTTGGTAAGTGCATATTAATAACAAATATCTTCATGTTCTGAAAGAAGTCCCAAACTTCACTCTACCTTGTTAAATTCCCATGTTGCAAAGGTTAATGTACACGCTTCTGCAAAGATGAATGGGCTCGGGACGTGTATCACGGGGGCTCTGTACATCCAATTACTCAGTCCTGAAAAGATAAAGACGCAGAACAGCATGTCAAATTAAACGCTCGCCGTTTCAGAGCGTCTGTGGCATTCCACAAGATGCAGATAATTTTTTACCCCCAGGAGCCAGCTGTGAATGCAGACAGTCTGCCCCCCCCAAAAAAAAAGAACTGTTATTTTTCAAAGCAGCCTACCTCAGTGAGTATACACAGACCTGAGCCTTACCGTAAACGCGCCTTTCACAGGACCGCTGTGACGGTCATTACAGCCGCCAAAGTGCTTTGTGATCTGAATGTTTCTTTCTTCCCCGAGCTCCCTTCTTCCGCCGTAATCTACAACAATGTTATTGCAAAAAGGGACACGGCTACCTTCCTGCAGGAAAGCTATAATCAGCAGTCTTGCGGGAGGCGAGATGTATCCGTACACAGCGCTCGCCTGGCAAAATATTCATGGGCGGGCGCGAGCGTCAAATGCGCTCCCATTTGAATGGTAATGGGAAAAGGCAGTGGAGTGGGAGACGGCTCAGGTTGAGGGCTCTGAAGTTTGTGTGTGTGACACTCGCTCACACACCCCTTCCTCATCCCCCCTCCCTCCAATGTTGTCTCCGTCTACAGTATTGAATTCGACCGCGACTGTGATTACTTTGCCATCGCCGGCGTCACGAAGAAAATTAAAGTGTTTGAATACGGGACGGTGATCCAGGACGCGGTGGACATCCATTACCCCATCAACGAGATGACCTGCAACTCAAAAATAAGGTAAGGCCCGCCGCTTCACTGTCTGCCTCAGCGGCCCCCAACCCTGTTCGTGGAGATCGACCGTCCTGTAGGTTTTCATTTCAACCCTAATTTGGCACACCCGATTCTACTAATTAGCAGCTCAACGCGATCTCTAGCTGTTGAATGAGGTGTGCTTTGTTAGGGTTGAATTAAGAACCTACAGGACGGTAGATCTCTAGCTGTTGAATGAGGTGTGCTTTGTTAGGGTTGAATTAAGAACCTACAGGACGGTAGATCTCTAGCTGTTGAATGAGGTGTGCGTTATTAGGACTGGAGTGAAAACCTACGGGATGGTAGATCTCCAGGAGCAGGGTTGAGTACCACTGGACTACCTGTACCTGAGACGCCACCCAGGATGGGTTTATTTACCTCAGAGCTCGCGTGCACGGATGCCACCATTTGTTTACGGCAGACGTGCCGTTCTGTGGAAGTAATCGGCGATGCCAAAAAAGGAATTAAAGAGTCATCTTTGTATTTTTATGATATTTTGGAATTGCTTCCCCTCAGTTCAATTTCCGGTATGCTGCAACCCAGACTGCATGCAGTGAGTGTCATCACACACCCCGTTGTGTGACAACACCACTATGCCTACATTCTTCTCTTACAGTACGTTTCACCTGCTTGAACTTTTAGGGCTTGCGCATATTGAGCCACATATTAGCCACAGGTGGTTGGCGCAGAAAATCCACCACGATCAGGAGTTTGTGGTTGACCGTGTCGAACGCTGCAGACAGGTCAAGGAAAATCAGGACAGAGGAGAGGGAGGAGGCTCTAGCAGTGGCGAGTGCCTCGGTCACGGCCAGGAGCGCAGTTTCAGTAGAGTGTCCGGTTCTGAAACCGAACTGAAGAGGGTCGAGCAGGTTGTTCTGGTGGAGAAAAACAGAAGAGAGCTTTGGTGGAGAGCTTTTGACAGGAAGGGCAGATACACAGCACGATAGTTTCTGACATCAGCGGGGTCCAAGCTAGGTTTCTTAAGGAGTGGGGTAACACGGTGTAAATCTGGAAATTAGCAACACAAATCATGTCGAGTTCTCCAAATTGTAAAATCTGGAAACATCAACTAAAATCATGTTACAAACCAAATTGTAAAACTCTGCGCGGCTAGACCAATGAGGGAATAGCTCGGAGCGAAGGTTTAAGCGTGATGTATTCCGCTATTGCTGTGGGAAAAGGGAAAAGTTATGAAAGTTAATCAAGTAATATTAATATTCTTGCAACCGGGTTAGACTGCTCATTAGATTCACGGGATTAGCTAATAAGGGACCACGAATCAAAGGTACTCGTACCACGTTACCTTCCGCTTTTAGTCTGGTCTACCTTGACCCCAGTTTATCCAAAGAACAGCCTCTGTATATTACAGTAAATCATCAGCCACCAACGCTGATTCTGTACTCGTTTATCTGACTCCATTTAATATTATAATTTAGTATGTACAATTTCCACTTGATTTGTTAAAGGACTCTCATACTTTAAAGACGGTTCTCTGAGCTGGATGTGTCTGTTAACACCGCGATTTACATTGGGCCCTTAATGCATACGACTCACAGCTGACTAGATATCTGCGGTTATCTCAGAGGTTGCGGAAGAAGTCACTTTGTGCGGTATACTCTATGGTTAAGACTCAGGGACCGACTAAAGGAATATTGGCAACCACCGTTCTCAACATGTATAACCGCCAGGCGGAGGTGATCTACTTTAAGACATAGTTCTACAGGTGCAATACTCCGTGATACATTAAGCTTAAATAGTCAACCTCCCTAGACCAGCTGAGGGGATAACCATGACTGAGGAAATTAATCAACCCATTACCGGTGCACAGAGATAGTACGTCAATGTTCAGAGAAACCACACAAATCAAGTTTAACTAATTTATTACCAGGTAGGTTACTTACTTAAATTATCAATGCATAGTTACAGATTGAACATTCCAAATTCAAATACAGTACAGAGAAAAATACTTAGTCATACCTGGAAATTTGCTACACACAATGACCTGAAGTAGGATGTGCGGAAAGACTGATTACAGCTTCCATGATGGGTTTGTTTCCTTTCCTTAAATGCTCAAACTCTGCGTTTGATCTGGCTGCAGACGGTCGTAAAACCATAAACTGGTCAGCACTTTTAGCCCCCCTTCTATGGGGTTTCACAGAATGGCAATTTCACAACGGCAGCTTACGCCTGTGTTATGAAATATACATTCCATCTATGTTGCACATTTAGGACATAGACCATTGCACCACTCACACCGAGACCATCAAAATGATATCAAACATCAGTAGGTCTAAGTTTGTGTTGCCATGAGACTCCCCATCTCTACAGTTTTCTCAGATGTGATTGATATTAATGCCACAAATGTCCCAGAATTCCTGTTGAGAATATTACCTTTACACCCTAGTTGTCCCTGTTAATTCAGGTACGTTAACTGGATGCATTTACTACTGTAACACTCAAAAACGGAACAATACATGATTATCTCTCTGGAAAGAGTGTATAATGTATGTTCCAGTGCCCAGACTAGTTCCAGTGTATACTGTACAATGTAGCAAAAGTATCAATCACATCTGTATGTTTTAAAGCTTTTTGAGGACAAAAGCAATCTATACCATGTTGTGTTGTGTGTGAAAATATGTTAAGGACAGAGATTTGGCATGCCCTGATAATGTCATATGGGGGCACTGTAGCACTGTCATGACATCCTAGGACATTCTTTGACTGTCATAAACTTCACGCCAGATGGTCCCAGCAGACTTTACGGCACCGAAGTTCTGGTTTATAACGTCCTAGAGCCCTTACAGGCTTCCCCCCTGGTGTTGTGTGTCCAGGTGCCTGGGATCTCAATTTCAGTCTTACAGTTCCCCCCTCTGGCGCCGTGGGACAAAAAGAACACAGTCCCAAGGAGTCATTGGGCTACACCCTGGCTGGGTGAACCCTGCTGGTGACTCTAGTCCCATAGCCAGCCCCGGGGCAGCTGGAGAGGGCTGAGAACCAGTGCAGCGTGGGTGGAGGTGTGTAGAGAGCGAAGAAGATGTCTGTTGCACCAAGTCCATTAGGTCAGTCAGGGCCCGCGTTCCTTGCTCGTAGAATGTGTCCTCCCATCACGGTGATACGGCCACCTCCAGTGGAACACTCCCCAGGAAGTTGATCTGACCCATTGCAACGTCTTCCGTCACTTCCAGGCAGAAAGTATGGTTGGCTGGGCAGGTCAGACCTCCATAGGTGAAGGAGTTCATCTTACTGAGGACGCACCATTGCGTGTGGGAGACCTGGATTGCATGTGCGTGACCGTGTAAGGACTGAACAGTAATGAGCTTGGTGTTATTGTGGGGAAAAGATTGTAGGGTATTACAGGTACAAATGATATAACTGGAGGTCTCATGACAACACATACGAGTGGTGAATATGGTTTCAGTGCCCTTCATGGTAATGTACCCTGTTAAATAATAGAATTTAAGGACCTGATTCTTCACTACTACGCCAATAAAGCGTATGGTAGTGGAATTTGGATACACTTGGTCTGGTGAATTAAAAGAAAGGAAACAAAGAATCCAATACATAACGGCACATTTAGTTCCAGTAAACATCATAAACATTGAAACAAGTCCTGTGCATATGTTCTGCAGGCTAAGTCACGCTCGATGGTACGGGTCTGATTGAGTAGTGAATGGCTGATGGTGAGAAGCGCCTGCGCTTCAGACCTAATTGCCTTAATGATGGTTTTATTACTATGGGTGAGGTGTTGGAAACCAGTGGCCACCAGATTTGCCAACCATGCAGAATACTGAGATTAAATAATCGAGCTGTGACTGCAGCCATGCAGAGATTTCATCATTTCTTGTCACAAAGTATTACATATGCTGACAGGTGTTCAAAATGCGCGTACATGCGCCATTATAAGTTACGTATTAAAAAACCATATCCAAAAGGATAGTATAAAAGTAAAAATACCACAAAAACACACTAAACATATTTTATGGTATATGAGTTGGGCAATACTGTGAGTTTGTCGCATCCTGGAGTCTGTGACATATATACTTTAAAATTAATGTGACACTTGCTAGTAATATTAACAGAAATACTACACATAGCAAGAAAAAAACTAAAACATTTTCCCAGATACAGCAAACAGATTAAATGAAACAGTTATTCATTATTAGTGGTAGTATGTAGTAGAGAGAATTGAAATATACAAAAACTTTTAGTTTTGCACAACAAAACACATATGTCAGAATTTATATTGTACTGATTATAACCAGGTTTTGGTTATTGAAAACTAAAATCATACACTCTCTGAAGAATGTAGGTTCACTTTTCTTTAAGAAACAAAAAATATTCAACAAGACAAGAAGACAAAAAGAGACCAGTAAGCCAGTCTTTGCTATAAACTGACCCTACTTTCAGCTTTTAAATGAAAGGGGCAAATATAGAGTAAACCTAAAAAAGAAATAGCTTCTTCTATGTATGTATTTATTTATTTATTTAATTGAGGAAGAACTATTCTCCCAAACTGTAAAACCATTTAGGAGCCCCGACTAGAAAGACTTTCCCTTAGTAGTCATACACACTTCACCTTGTAAGAACAAAAGATGTTGACCCTAATTAAGGCAAGTGCAAGCTCTGGTGGCATTTGATTCATTTTATAACATTAACTGGCTTATTGGCGTCAGACAGACATTCTAACACATTCTAACACATGTGTTTGTGCTAGGGGAAATTTACACAAAAATACATCCATGAAATGCAATAAATATGCCTCAGTTAACTTAATGGGCACCCAAGTAGGTATATTAGTGAATCCCAACATTTCCTACATGACATGCCCAGGCATGATTTATATATATTTATAGCAAGTATGCTACCGCACTTTAGCTTCATGATTTCACGGATGTATAGCTTAAAATACCAATTAAAAACACAGAAAAACACCAATATGGTGCCAAAATATGACAAAAGCAATCTATACCATGTTGTGTTGTGTGTGAAAATATGTTAAGGACAGAGATTTGGCATGCCCTGATAATGTCATATGGGGGCACTGTAGCACTGTCATGACATCCTAGGACATTCTTTGACCGTCATAAACTTCACGCCAGATGGTCCCAGCAGACTTTACGGCACCGAAGTTCTGGTTTATAACGTCCTAGAGCCCTTACAGGCTTCCCCCCTGGTGTTGTGTGTCCAGGTGCCTGGGATCTCAATTTCAGTCTTACAACGGGCAGTTTTGAAAACAGCAGGAACTTAGCCACAGGTTAAGGAGGTGTTAATAATGGAGGACAGATATGGAAGGACCTCACCGTATATAGACTGGAGGACTGCCAAAGGGATGGTCCAGTGGGCAGGTGGTTGCACGCTGGTGTGATACAAGTTGGAGTACATCTGTGTCCTCCAGAGTTGCGGATGCGTTTCGGATCTTGGCTACCTTCTCCTCAAAGTGGATCAGGAAGTCATCTGCAGAGAGGGAAGAAGGTGAGGTGGGTGGAGGAGGGATCAGCAGGGAAGAGAAGGTGGAAAAGAGTTTACGTGGGTTAGACATGGTTAAGTCTTTCACAAAAAATATGTTCACTCTAGCTAAATCCGTATTTATATAAGAGAGTGTAGGACGTCCCCTACACTCTCTTATTGAACGCTAATTCACCCACTCTCGCACTTAATGGGACTCCGTAACATTAGTGCTTTTCTCCACATGTATGTGATGTAGACTACTTTCGCTAGATGTTTGGAAAGATTGCTCGTGTTCCCTCCCTTACGTGCAAAAGACCTGTTGCACTTGTGGCAACGAGCATTGTCGGCATGAACTCAACCCAGACGTTTAGTTCTCTCCGCTATTGTCACTCAGAGCAGGGTCTCTCTGTGTGCATGCGAAGTGAACGCCTCTCGTCTTCCGTATGTGGGAGGAAGGGAGGGAGGGAGGGAGAGAGGGAATAGTGAAAAGAAAATGCAACTTCACAAGTTATAAACGGGGTCGGATGGATAAAAGCCGCAAGATACCAATACCGATAGCAGAACCGGGAACGTCATATACTCCGGTCTATAATAATTTAGAACCGGGGCCCATATAACACGGAGCTTGGGGCACACCCCAAGTTGTGGATGACCACAGCGTGCAAGCCACCTCTCTGCACGTACAATCATGGTCAGCCGAGAACCCTCTTAGCCTCTAAGCCAATCGGAGAGCAGCTTGAGGAACAGCGGAGCTTCCGCTTGAAGTGAACGCCGCGGCGTCAAACCAGCAGAAGCAAACGTGAATTCAATGTTCTGTGACATTTTTATTGAGGAAATCAAATTGTGTTTGAAATTACACAGTTGAACGGATTCCAGCTAAACGTGAAAGGAGGCCGCACCACTTATTCCTCCTCACTGTTGCCATTAAATCTGTGGAGTGTACAGTATGGGCCTGGATTCGCTTTGACTTTATTAACATTGGACTGTGAAAATGAGACTGAAAGCGTATTTACTGTCCTCCAGAGTCACTGGAGGCCTCCGCTGTGCCCCGCCCGGTTGGTCTTATGCGAAAAGCAGAGCCTTCCTTTCAATGTGCAAGGATTTCCTGGGCTGTCGCTGAGTTCAGTTTTCTGAGAAAGTGAATGTACGGGACAAGTACAGCATGTTCAGACAACTGTAGTGTATGGTGACTGGTCACTTTAAAAAAAAATTTAAATGTATTTTAAAATGCATTATTCTGGCCTTTTTCAGCTTTTTAAAATTGGACAGCACAGTGTAGAGGGAGAGACATGCGACAAAGGTCGCGTGGCCGGATACGAACCAGCCAACGCCGCGGTGCTCTACATGCTACGCCACTGAAACACCCCCTTGTTTTTTAATACTACAATGCCTACAATGACTCACTGCTGCCGACAATGACTCATTTACCTTAGAAACATTAGAAAAATGAAAGGGATATGAAATTCCATAATCATCCTGACCATTTAAAAAATGAAGCTATGTCTTGGACATAAATCTTGTACTAAAATTGAAGCATGATTCAATAATGCACTGAAGCAAGATAATTACTGAACATAATAATAATAATAGATTTGTATTTTATAAATTTTTTTATTATAAAGTGCCTTTCATAAACCAAAGATGCAGAAGTAATGTAGTATTTACTGTGACCAAAACGTATTGTATCCGCAAGACAAGAAAGATATTATTCTACCCCATAATGGCACGACTGTTATTCTCTTAATCCTGTTCCTTCCTCCCTAAGGTTTTTTAATTCCATAGTAACAAATGACAAGATGCCATAACTAACATTTTACCTAGAAATGGCAATTAACATTATTTTATGAAATTATTATATCATTTTTAATTATATTGTACTATAGCAACAAAACTCTATTTTCTGTGGTATTTTGAATGTCCACGTCTTGCAGCAAATAGTTTTTTTATATATATATTATTAAGAAGAGGATTAAAGAGAAGTGGGCATTGGAATACCAAATTTACTCAAAGCTTATGATGAAAAGCAGTGAAAGTCTGTGATTCGTTTAGAGAAGTTCAGTTTACCTGCAGTGCACAGCTGGCAGCATGTTAGTTAAGGCAGTGTCATTATCTCTGAGTTAGCTCAGTATTTTAGGTGCTGCGTTATAGCAAGCTAGCTGCTGTAGCTAGTGCTAGCTACTTAGCCAGTTGCTGTTATAAAAACACAGTCAACCTTCTCTCCGTGATTTTTCTCTGCCCAATTTGGAATTATCAATAGCCACTCAAGTGCTGCACACCAACCCAAATGAAACCATCCAGCCACACAGAACTCCCTAGGAGGGCTAGTGTTATACAGAAGTGTGTCATTTCTCTGACTGACAGCTGGTAGCCTGAAGGAGCTAATACAGATTAACCGAAGGAGCTCATGCAGAGCGACTGAAGGACCTATGGCCATCTCAAACCAATCTGACTCCTTGCAGAAGCTTCCCAGTGCCTCACATTCCCTGTGCTGGTTGGTCAGTGGTGTAGCCAATGGGACTGCTTGACGAGGAGCGCAATTTTTCAAATTTTCCAACCCCAGGAAACTTCCAGGCGCTTTCTTACAACCAGCCCTGAACTGACTGCGGGAAACGGGCGCATCACCCACAAACTACGGCCACTCGCCCTCACGCTTCTCCTATTAAAAAATGCAGCCAATGAAAAGTTACGGTGGCAGGCAGAATTATTTCTGCATTTCGCTAATAAACGTTTTCTCGTGAAGGACTTGCATTTCATTTTCCAGTTTAATCATTTTTAAATGAATGCAGAATTGCTTCGCCTTTGCATAATTCTATTACAGAAGTAAAAATGACAGGAAATAAAATGAAAGTTGAAATTGAAGGGAATAAGCTTTAAAAAGTCAATATTTCCTGCACTACCCCCATCAAGTTCAAATTTACATTTGTATTCGGACACGTCCCGTCGTATTAATCTTGTGTAGAAAAAACCCCCTGGACCGCACACACATCAGACCCCTGTCCAGAACGCAGGCCGACATTAGGCTGCCCTGTGAAGCATCTCTGAGCTAGAACTGCACGCCTGCCTCTGTTGCCCCCTCTGTTTTGCCCAGAGACGCGGCTCATTGCCAGAACATCCATCACAAACCGCTTTCCAGCCTGCAGTTTGCAGGGAAAACAAGGGGATTACAGCCCCTTGAATTTGCATATATTTCGCTCGCCGTCCGCCACACGCGTACCAAATTACAGAAACCCGAAGTGTGCTCGGCGCGGTACTTCAGTACGAGTACGTACCATTACACCCCTATTACTAAGCTGGGACCGTTGGGTCCACTGTGTTTCGGTGTGCAAAGCTTATGATGATTATGGCAGGCTAATATATCTCCAGCATCACGGGTCAAGACGAGAGCATGTTTATGTGCCGTCGTTAATTTCTTTCTCGTAACGAATCGTAATGGCTGTCATTGTGTGGAATAACTGGTACACAAATGTACAGTTTTATACAGCTCTGTACTCTTTTTATATCTTGCTACCTGCCTTGTTGGGCTGATAAAGATGGTTTTTTCAGGTAACCGACGTACACTTCAACTTCATTGCTTCTTTTAAACCGAGAAAAGGCCATTCTGTATAGAAAAAGAAAGGTTTATGCATAACATTATCGCTGTTCAATCCATCAGCTTTTATTTGCATTTTAATAACGAGGGAAACGCATTTCTTTATTCTTTCCACCTTCCTTTATTATTATGGCCTTTTTTCCACCCCAAGTTTGATAAATATTATTTGTCCTCCTCTGTTTAGTAGGCGGAGCAGGTCTGGTGCAGAGCCCTGCTAATGAACTGTTCAACAGTAGGTATGCAAAGCAGGCGTTTTGAGCTGAGTGTTTGCACCTGTTCCCCCGTAGCTGTATCAGCTGGAGTAGCTATCACAAGAACCTACTGGCGAGCAGCGACTACGAGGGAACAGTCATCCTCTGGGACGGCTTCACGGGACACAGGTCGAAGGTCTACCAGGTAACGAGCCGCGCCTCTTTGCGCTCTCCTCGCGGAAACCCTCCCGCGGACTGTACCCAAGCTGCCGCTGGTGATATGCTCGAGGTTTTATGTGTCGAGGTTTTATGGCGCTACCCACCGAGAAGCCTACAGCGTCGCGTTTCTGTCCACGGACTCCTGCTGCTTTTTTGTCAGGGATCATAAAATGGCGGGAAGGTGCTTTTAATGTCACCTTTCTGGGAGTAATCAGATTGGAGTTCCACCAAGTATGTTTAGTAGCAAAGCATAGCTGGAACAATGCAGATGGTGATTGGTGGCTCCCTGAGGCTTTTAGTTAGAAGTAAGGCTCGTATCCACCAATCATTGTCTCTGTCGTTCTATAGGTTCTTACCAACTTTCTATGTGATTGGTGGAACTCTTGTCTGTTTTCTACCAGTAAGGTTCTACCCATTTTATTACCCCCCAGCCATTACGTCATTAACATAGTACTGTTTGGTGTGTGAATACTTTCTGCAATGGCAACGTGGCTCCTTTGTAGTGATATGTGTTTGTTGACCTTCAGGAGCACGAGAAACGGTGCTGGAGTGTGGATTTCAACCTCATGGATCCCAAACTGTTAGCCTCTGGCTCCGATGATGCCAAAGGTAGGCCCGCACCTCGAAAAATGAGATTGGAGGCGTCTCCATAACAACCGTACCGTGTGTCATTGCTATCAGGGCATGCTCACTGGGTGTTTTCATAGCTACCCGTCTTGTTTTATTGCTCTTGAAATGGCTGGTGTCCCGCGTGTGAATTCCCGGGGTGAAACAGTTGTTCTTTTGCTTTTCTTCCTCAGTGAAGCTGTGGTCTACCAACCTGGACAATTCGGTGGCCTGCATCGAGGCCAAGGCGAACGTGTGCTGCGTTAAGTTCAGCCCAACGTCGAGGTATCATCTTGCCTTTGGCTGCGCAGGTAGGCCTCATTCAATCCCTTCTCCTTAGAAAGAGTTTGCTATTTTAGGGAAAATATAATGAGGAATACATGGCTATATTGTTACCTTACTCCTGGAAAACTGAGACGAGCTTCACCAATCACAGAAGACAGCAGAACAGCCAGCAGAACAGTACGGATGATGATTGGTGGGCATAGATACTTAAATTCTTTAAAAAAAACTTTTTTTAAATTATGACCTGAAAGTAACCACTCAGTCTGAATTGTTCTGTTTGCTGTAATCATTATTGGAGAGCAGAAATATTGCTACAATATCATTGCAAAAATGTATCGTTTAAAAAGGTTCCTAATACAGTATAGAGAATCTGATTTAGACCCTGCATTCAGTGTACTTGCACTGGCAGGTGTGTGCAGTTGTGTTTCATTGGAATCCAAGGTTCCCCTCAACCCTTCAAAATCGGCACTTCACAATCATCAAAATTCATTCTGAGTTTTTTTTGAAGAGCCTTGAGTGTCCTCCTGTTAATATCTTAATTTAATCATTTTGATCAGCCTTGTCATTTGTCACGTTCGACAGGCGACCGCTTGTAACATCGACGTCGCCGTTTCTCAAAAACCGACCGGAGATGTGATCGAATCTTCACGTGTCCTTATTTCTCTTTATCGCGCAGATCACTGTGTTCACTACTACGACCTCCGCAACACCAAGCAGCCTATCATGGTGTTCAAGGGCCACAGGAAAGCAGTCTCTTACGCCAAGTTCGTCAACGGCGAGGAGATCGTTTCCGCGTAAGTCTCCGCTCCCCTGAGGAGAAGAGTACTACCCGATCGAAACTACCCTTCGCCGCATTTTGTTCTGCAGTACCACTTACGTGCAGCTTGTTCATAACTCGTTCTCCGAGGTCTCGCGCGATAACCAAACTGCCAGCAACACTTTTGTGTGAAACGGGCTCTGTTCCTCTCCTTCCCTGCAGCTCGACGGACAGCCAGCTCAAGCTCTGGAACGTTAACAAGCCCCACTGCCTACGCTCTTTTAAAGGCCACATCAACGAGAAGAACTTTGTGGGCCTCGCTTCCAACGGGGATTACGTAGCATGTGGTGAGTGGGTCCCGTCGAGCTTCACCAGCGACTCCTTAAAATGTAATGGCATAATTATCTTCTTTTGTTCTTATTTCTTTTCAGAGTATAACTATCACTAATTGCGGTCATGATGAAATAAATGTGTGTTGCAAAGGGTCGGGTGATTTGGTTAATTGGTAGGTAACTGCATCATTGTGTGTTTAACCGTCATAAAACATGTGCACTGGCAAACACACTCTTCATACTAAGAGTGGTTCTATAAAGAAACGCTGCTGAACATTCTCGCGTGTATCTTATCCAACAGGCTCTTGTTCCCGCTCGCTGCTCCACAGACTCCTCTAATTGATTTAGTGCCCTTAATCTGGCAGCTCTGCAGTAGCTGCTCAGCTCAGCTGTTGGACTGCAGTGTGAGAAGTGGTGCCTCGTTGCATGTATTTTTGGGGTCCCATGTATATTGGGGGGTCTATGTACGAGTTTGCACCCTTCGTGACTCATTTCAAATTTTGGGCAAAATAAATGGAATTCAAAATAATAAATTCTGGTAAAAAAACTGATAATTTCCTCTTCGGTATAAATTGCATCTGTGTTTGACCTCTATAGGAGGCGTATGTGCATACATTGCGTTGAAAAAAAAATGTCAGCCATTTTGGCTGCGCATGTGTGTGTGAAACTGATGAGCCCAATTCAGAAGAGACGACAGAAGCACAGAGGGTTTTTATTTGACTGTTTGTCACTGAGGACATTTATCGATTCTTTGCTTGGTATAAGACCCTTATACAAATTAGTATTACCAGTCATCTCTGGGTTTTCCCTACTGAAGCGATTGAGGGTAAAAACCTTATTCACCACCTGGGGATCCTTTTTGCGCCCAGGTTGCAGGCCGAATCTCTTAATCACACTGCGCTGACGCTAATGGCAATAATGTTGAAGATTGCCACTTAATTTAATACCTTTACAGCTGCTTACAGAAGAGAAATACAATAATAAAAAAACAAGTGTTTGGAATAATGGAAAGTTGTTTCATTTCAATATAAACGGTATGGTTGGTGAATATGTGTGTAAAGCTTTGTACTAATCGGTTAGATTTTTTGAAACACAACTCTACTTGTTTCCCCATCCGCTTCTTGGCATGTTAGGGCTTTTATTTTGAAATATTAGCACCCATGCCAGCGTAACCCCCTCCAGCCATGCGATACGGCTGCCTGTCTCACAGGCAAGTACTGCAGGGACGCTATAGTGTGCCGCGGTGTGAAAATGAAAACGTTCCGGAGGTCTCATGTTCACACAGTGAAAATGTCAGGTTAGGACAGGGAGTCAACAGCAGACACCTCGACTGCTAGCGCATGGATTAGCGGCCTGCCGCTAACAGACAACGGCACACCGTGTAAACCTATCCGTGTTACTGTGACGACCTTAGTCAAATTAGTCAATTATGCAAATATGTGTTTGCAGTTTTGCATGTATTTTTTTTTTTTTTAGTGTGTACCATATGTCAGAAGAAGACGTGGAGAAAGCCGCAGTTGCTTTGCTCAATAGGAACACGTAAAATGAACCCCCGATTTCCCGCCTGATAGGAAAATTAGTTGCACAGAAAGTATCCGAGGTACCACTCTTGTGTTTTGTGCTTGTAGAATACAGTTTATAGAAAAAAAAATCAAAAACATTTTAAAATGTAGAATTTAAGATTTCCTATAGGGCTTATACCATGTATGGTTAAAATATTACAGGGTTTTAAAAGAGGCACCTATAGGGCCAAAATGGGAACTTTGTAATTTTTACAAAAAGTATTTGTATCTCATATACAGTGTCAAACATCCTTCCTCCACAGGAAGTTTCTTTGACGAAAATCTGAGATGTCAAGGGAATTCTGAGATGTCGAAATTCACAGAATGTCCCGAATGTCAATTTCACACTGTCCTTAAAGGGATTCCATTCCTTGTTTTGTTGGTTGGTCATGTTCAGTGTGTATAGTGTACACTATACAGAAAGTCAAAGTCAAAGTGTTTTTATTTATCAAGTGCACAGTATAACACAAGGTCATTCTGAACAATGAAATTCTTGGGACATGGCAAGCAACAACTATGTAGTAGGCATTAAAAACAAAAAACAAACAAAAAACAAAACAAAAAAAATATATATTAAATTGTTAAAAAAAGTCAAATAAGGGCAAGAATAACATAAATATAAATATACATAGCAGTAAAACACTAGCAGCAGTTCCAGATATGGACAGTAGGCGTAGGAGTATTAAATATAAAGTGTGGAGGTGCCGATAGACATGTACAATAAATTAAATTAAGGTGATGTACATTGAATGTACATAAGAAGTGCCTAAAGCATACAATGAGGTGCGATGAATGAGATTAATGCTGCTGGTTGAGAAGCCTGATGACCTGGGGGAAAAAAACTGTTTGTGAGTCTGGTAGTCCGTGCCCGAATGCTCCGGTAACGTCTACCAGACGGCAGCAGCGAGAACAGTCCATAGCCTGGGTGGCTGTAGTCTTTTATGATTTTCTGTGCTTTCTTAAGGCATCGCGTGTGGTAGATGCCTTGCACAGAGGGGAGGTGGCAGCCAATGATGCGCTCCGCTGTCTTCACCACCCTCTGGAGGGCCTTGCGATCAGCAGCGGAGCAGCTGCCATACCAGGTAGTAATGCAGCCAGTGAGAATGCTCTCAATGGTGCACCTGTAAAAGTTGGTGAGAGTTTTGGCAGACATGCCAAACTTCTTGAGTCTCCTCAGGAAGTATAGGCGCTTTTGGGCAGTTTTTACTGCCGCGACCGATTGCCTGGACCAGGAGAGGTCATCACTGATGAACACACCGAGGAACTTGAAGCAGGAGACTCTCTCCACTTCAGCTCCATCGATGTGAATGGGGGCGTGACCCCCCCCCCCTGTCGCTTCCTGAAGTCCACGAACATCTCCTTAGTCTTGCAGACGTTGAGAGAGGTTGTTGTCCTGGCACCATGTTGCTAAGATGCTGACCTCCTCTCTGTAGGCGGTCTCATCGTTGTTGGAGATGAGACCCAGGATGGTGGTGTCGTCTGCAAACTTAAGGATGGCGTTGGAGCTGCGCGTGGCCACACAGTCGTGTGTGAACAGGGCGTACAGGAGGGGACTGAGTACGCAGCCCTGAGGGGCTCCGGTGCTCAGGGTCAGTGCAGAGGAGAAGCGGTTACCCATTCTCACCACCTGGGGTCTGCCCGTCAGGAAGTCCAGGATCCAGTTGCAAAGGGAGGTGTTAAGACCCAGGATCCTGAGCTTGGGAATGAGCTTAGCGGGCACAATTGTGTTGAATGCTGAGCTGTAGTCTATAAACAGCATCCTCACGTATGTGTTACCCTTATCCAGGTGGGAGAGGGCGGTGTGCACTGTCAGGGTGATGGCGTCGTCCGTAGATCTGTTGGGACGGTATGCAAATTGAAGGGGGTCCAAGGTGTCAGGAAGGGAGGAGCAAATGTGGGTTCTGACTAACCGCTCGAAGCACTTCATGATGATGGAGGTCAGTGCTACAGGGCGGTAGTCATTCAGGCAGGTGATGGAAGGTTTCTTTGGTACGGGGACAATGGTTGTCTGTTTGAAGCAGGTGGGGACTGCAGACTGTTTCAGGGAGAGGTTGAATATAGAGGTGAATACCTCCGCTAGCTGGTCAGCGCACGCTCTGAGGACACGGCCTGGAATGCCATCTGGCCCTGGTGACTTCCGAGGGTTTACTCTTTTAAAAGCTCTCCTCACGTCAGCCATAGATAGGTACAGAGTGCAGTCATCCTGGTCCTCAGCTAGTTTTACAGAAGGGATGGTGTTGCTCACCTCAAACCGTGCGTAAAAGGTGTTGAGCTCATCGGGAAGAGAGGCGGCGGGCTGGGCATCACTGCTATTTCTCCCTTTGTAGTCTGTGATGGAGCGCAGTCCACACCACATGCGTCTGGGGTCGGAACTGTGGTAGTTGGACTCCAACTTGTCCCTGTAGGCTCTTTTTGCATCTCTGATGGTTTTCCGTAGGTCATATCTGGACTTCCTCAAGGCCTCCAGGTCCCCAGATCTATAGGCAGAAGACCGTGCTCTGAGCTTAGCACGGACATCACCATTAACCCAGGGCTTTTGGCTGGGGAAAGTCCTAACATTGACTCTCGGGACAACGTCATCTATGCACTTGGAGATGTAGGCTGAGACAGAGTCTGTGTATTCATCAATGTCCCCATCAGCTGCAACACAGAACATCTGCCAGTCTGTGGTTTCAAAACAGTCCTGCAGAGTGGCAATGGATTTCTCACTCCAGCGTTGAACTGCTCGAAAAACCGGTTTTTCCTGTTTTAGACGTTGTCTGTAGGTTGGGAGGAGAAGAATGGAGGTGTGATCCGCCTTACCAAAGGCAGGGCGGGGGAGGGGTTTATAGCTGTCCCGTAGTTGAGAATAACAATGGTCAAGAGTCTGATCACCACAGGTAGGAAAGTTAATATGCTGGTGATATTTAGGCAATACTTTCCTCATATTAGCCCTGTTGAAGTCGCCAACAACAATAGAAGCTGCCTCAGGGTGAGCGTTCTCTAGTCCATTAATTACTCCGTAAAGGTCCTCTAGTGCGCGCGTTTTTTCCGCCTGCGGGGGAATGTAAACTACGGTGATTATAGCGGAGCTGAATTCCCGAGGGAGGTAGAAGGGACGGACTTTTATAGTTAAGAGCTCCAGGTCTGGTGAGCAGTGTTTTGTAAGTACTGCTACATCCGAACCCCAGCGAGAGTTAACCATAATGCAGACCCCACCGCCTCTGCGTTTGCCTGACTCCGTAGTTCTGTCCTGCCGGTAGATGGAAAATCCAGCCGGGGTAGCGGCCGAGTCAGGTACCGTCGGGTCTAGCCAGGTCTCAGTAAACGCCAGCACGCAGCAGTTCGCAATGTCCCGCTGGAAGTTAATCCGTGTGTGTAGTTCGTCCATTTTATTGTCCAGGGATTGAACATTTGCCAGTAAAATGCTCGGTAACGGCGGTTTGCAGTATCTCGTCCGTGATCTGCATAGGATACCGGCACGTTTGCCTCTTCTCTTTCTCCTCCGTCGGCGTATTGGTAAACACAACGGCGGCAGGACAAAGGAATCACAGCACGTACTCCGGTAATTTGAGAAAAAGTCCGTGTCCAGTGACGAACGAACTTCCAAAAGTGCTTGTCGATCATACTGTATGAGCGACAGTGTAGTACGTACAAAAATAAAAACAATACAAATAATAATAAGCAAAAAGCTACTAGTTGAATGCGGAGCCATTGTCAGTGCGACCTTCCACCGGCGCACCAAGATGAAGATCATGTTGAAGATGAAAGTGGTCATGTTGTGTAGGGTGGTCTGTATTCAGCGGTCATGTTGTGCGTGTGTGGTGCGTAGACAGCGGTCATGTTGAGTAGGGTAGTCTGTACACAGTGGTCATGCTGTATGTGTTTAGTGCATAGACAGCAGTCATGTTGAGTAGGGTGCTCTGTAGACAGTGGTCATATTGAGTAGGGTAGTCTGTACACAGTGGTCATGTTGTACGTGTTTAGTGCATAGACAGCGGTTATGTTGTGCCTGTGTAGTCCATAGACGGTGGTCCACGTGGTCGAGCTGTGTGTGCCTCTGCACCAGGAACTGCGGTTCCCAAACTGCCCCTGGACAGAAGCTCAACAGAGGTTCTCAGCACCCATAAATTACGCGTTTAATTAACCTGCCATTGATCTTCCAAAGTGATCCTTAGTGTGTCCCAGAACGATTGGCCCCGTTTTAATGGGTATGAGTTATTATTAAAATAAGCAGACAGCCACAGCGATGCATCCCTTCCCCTCTAAATGCTCCTGGGTGTGAATTGCTTTGATCAGCAGGCAGCTGAGGCAGAGATCATTTTTGAGAGCCATCCTGTCTTAATTGCTGGAGTAAGACTATATTTCCCAGCTAGGACAAGAACTGTGGAGACCAAGGTCTCGCCCACCGTGAACATGCATTCAAGGCTTGTAAACACACAACACACAGACGCGCGCACGCACACAGTGCACTAGGAGACCGGTGCCACTTAGCAGTTCTCAGATATCATTTTTAACCAGCCTTCATTTATTTGCGTGGCTTTGAGGTCACACGTTCATTTCCATGTGATGTTGGGGTAAGTGTTGCTGTATAGTCGACTGGACTACTCGTGCAGTGCTCTCTGTCTCCATACATGAGACACAGAGCTCTGGAACAGCAGCCCAGGCACGGCTAGTCCTCAGCATGGTCAGTCTTTACTCTCACATTTAGATGAATAGCAGGTGCACTTTAGCCTTGGTGGCCAGCTTATCTCACTGTACAATGAGGTACTTGATATTAGCGCTTGTGAAATGAGGATTGAATTTTGCTGAAGTGATTGAGCGCAGCTGTGCTAACAGCTGTCATGTAGGTGTAGATCGAGGGTGAAGTAGCACGTAACATCCCTCTCTAGCTGCTGCAGTTGATCCAGGGTCTGGTGTGCTTTTACCATAGGCTTTTACCCACAGAAATACAGCCCACGTGCCTTGGATGTAGCAAAGTGTGCGTGCGTGCGTGCGTGCGTGCGTGCGTGCGTGTGTGTGTGTGTGAATGTGCGCGCATGTCTGTGTGTGTGCGCACGTGTGTGCATTTTGTGTGTGCGTGCACGTGTGTGTGTGTGTGTGCGTGTGTGTGTGCGTGTGTGTGTGCGTGTGTGTGTGTGTGTGTGTGTGTGTGAATGTGCGCGCATGTCTGTGTGTGTGCGCACGTGTGTGCATTTTGTGCGTGCGTGCGTGTGTGTGTGCGTGTGTGTGTGCGCATTTTGTGTGCATTTTTTGTGTGTGTGTGCTTGCGTGTGTGTGTGCAGGAGTGATTTGTGTGTATGCGTGTGTGGGTGGCAGTTGGGGGGTGTGGTGGTGAGAATCTGCATTATATTTTACATCACACATCTGCTGCCTTAATTGTTATCACCCACACCGAGTACAGATCGGTATGTGCAAGTTTGATTTAATTACCCCCATGACCCCTTAAATTACTCTGCACTTAAAAATTATTCTTTTAAACCTAAACTGTATTCTCAAATATGAGCTGAATTATAGTCACTTCTGACAAGGATATTAAAAGCTGTGTAAACAAGGGATGTAGTTCACTTACAGAACCATAAAAAAATATTTTATATGTATATACATAAACAAGCACACACCCACACACACATTGAAAAGGTAGTGTTGGAGACACTGAAAGTTTTGTAAAAGTGTTGAAACGACAGTGAAATGAATAGCACAATCCTAAAGTGCGCCGAGATGAAAAGCGACGCCTTAATTTCCCATGTGGGCCGTGCATTTTTAAGCAACATTAACGGCGCTCTAACAAGGCCTCACAATTTGCATGAAAGGTTGCTGTTGACAGGAAGAAATGAATCTCCCGGATAAATAATTTGTGGCGCTTTTGCATTAAAAGGCCCATTTTCGAGCCGCTTTCCTTTCAGAAAAGCCGTGTAGGGTCTTGTAATAGAGGCTCAGGACCTTTAGTCTCGCTCTGCGGTGGTGTCGTAGGGAGTCGTGGGCGTTTCGGGAATTTGGCTTTTCAGCGGCAGTCCCTGACATCAGTGGGGCTGCCGGTTTCCCAGCAGCCTCTCTGCCTGTTACCTGTACACCAGGAAGACCTGGCTCTATCCGTATCTCAGCCGGGACGTGCATCTACATGGGGCTTCTATTTCTACTTGCTTTGGCTCCCCAAATTTAATATATATGAATAATCATCTCCTGCTTTTTTCCCCCCTACCCAACTCCTGTATAAAACTTTCTATGAATAATGAGGCCGCTAAAAGATGTGCATTTGCTCACGCTTTATGGCAGAGATGTGAGTAAAATGTATGCATTCTGTTATTTTATGCAGGATAAGTATGCTCACTTTTGTGAATATTAATGAGGCAGGTATCAAAGCTTTTCCCCTTTATTTTATGTTGAGAGAAATGTAGTGCTGCCATCAGTCAAGTGTGTTCAGTGCAGACACCGTTTACAGTAAGGCCCCTGTGTTTTCCTACTTTACAAAGGACTATGTCACATACGGACTATAACATAACACGTCTATAACATTTGACAGTTATCTAGCTTTCCCCTGTCCTGTATTTAAACTGTTTGTTGTTGTCGTTGTTTTTTTAAACCTGCGTTGGGAGGGAGCACCCTGGTTCGTCAGTTGAACAGTGGGGGAAATTCAATTCAATTCAATTTTATTTTTATAGCACTTTTCACAGAGAACGTTCACGAAGATGCTATACGGACAATTGAGCTTACAGGTCATCTTTTAGGGACCAGGCAACGCATTAAACCCCAGAGGCATTTTTGTTTATTTCAGTTTGTTCATTTTGATGCATCGTAAGAGTTCTAAGGCAGTTAATGTGAATTCAGGACATATAAACAGAGAAACAAAATTTGCTTCAAACATGATTTTCAACCTGTTCAGTTTTATTTAGTTAACCTTTATTAAATTGTAACATTATACCTGGTTCTAATTTGATATTTGTACAATATAATTCCCAAATGCAGATTTATTTTTATTGAATTACTCGCATGTTAGCACAAAACCAGGCAAGAACGTTGTACTTTTCAGCCCCAGGGATATAGATTTAATTACAAGCATATATCTGTATGAGGGAGAAGCATTGGAATGATTCACTACAATTTCTACTGATTTGGACCAGGAATCCAGTCTTTTTTACTTGTATCAACAAACTATGATGTGTTTGAAATGTTATTCAATGCTGGTGAGTGTGCTGGGCGAAAGCCACTTCCCAAGTGTGTGGCGGCTTGGCGAGCGCTCCGTCGCTAACCGCGTCGTTTCTGTCGTTGGCAGGAAGCGAAAACAACTCCCTCTACCTTTACTACAAGGGACTGTCCAAGACGCTGCTGACGTTCAAGTTCGACACTGTGAAAAGCGTGCTGGACAAGGACAAGAAGGAGGACGACACCAATGAGTTCGTCAGCGCCGTGTGCTGGAGGGCGCTGCCCGACGGGGTAAGAGCAGCAGCCGCCCGCCTGCCTGCGCCCGTTTACCTGCTCTAATTTACCTCACCGAAGGCAGGGGTAGGCAGAGCCGCTCCTGGTTTTTGCTCCGTCCAAACTTAACGACACAACTGGATTCATTTTAATTAATCGGGTGTAATGAATGCAGGTGACCATGTGCTGGAGGCACTCAGCATTTCACCATTCAGGCTCAGACTTTTAATCATCCATCAAACTCTTGTGATCAGATGGAACAAAAACCAGAAACGTCCAGGGCCAGGGTTTGCCTACCCCTGGCCTAAGTTTACCTCACCTCAGGGTCTTTCATAGTATGAGTTTACATTCTTGTGAGAGTGCTGCCTCCACCTGTGCTGTTTCTGGGGTAACCGACACTTACATTTATATTCACATTTACATTTTAACCGTTTAGTTGCCACTATTGTGCAGAGCAAACTATAATTAGTGCAAAAGAAAAAGGCCTAAGTTTGTAAATCACCAACATTCCAAGTAGCAATTAATGATAGTGTAATGGGCAGGTCATGACACACCCAAGGTATGTAATCCTTTGTCACAATAATTAATATGTGGAAGGCATGGTACAGTTGACATACTCATCAAAATGGGCTCGGTTCCTCCTCAAAGTGCTCAAATGTGTCTTTGAACAGTTTTTACAATTAATGTATGTCGTTCTTTTTAATAATTAATTTATATTTTATTGTTCTCCACTCTTAGCGAGGGACACGGTAGACAGCATCTGATAAACGTTCCCTTTTAAAATCGTGTGAAGTCGTTTTCAGTCCCTGGGTGCACAGAGCTCACCCCAGCCTGTTCAAGAGCTCAAAATTGTGCACACGGCATGAAAGGGATTAACCGTTTCACATGTAGCCTTTCAGATAATTACATCTTCACATTACATTACATTACATTATAGGCATTTAGCAGACGCTCTTATCCAGAGCGACTTACACAGCATTTTTTTGCATTTATACATAGTATCCATTGATACAGCTGGATATATACTGAAGCAATGCAGGTGAAGTACCTTGCTCAAGGGTGCAACGGCAGTGTCCGACCTGGGAATCGAACCGGCAACCTTTCGGTTACAAACCCAGTTCCTTCACCATTATACCACACACCCACTGAAGAGTCAGAAGCTGCAGTACACACAGGAAGAGAGCGCAGACCTTTTGGTGTGTTCACAGTGTCCTCACAAATATAGTGGTTTCTCTAACTTTAGCCCTTCAGTGGGTAGGAATTCACAATATCATTATTTCAGACTGTTATGAATTATGCAATAAATCATCACTCATTTGCCGGAGCGCGGATCTTGTTTCCCAGTGCCGTGTTCAGATATTAATGTATACAGTTGTCTTTGAAACTGGCTGTCTTACAGTACACACATTTTCACCTCACACTGTTCAGGAGTATAAAATTCTAATCACGGGCTTATTTGTATTCTGTTAACGGCCACGTATAGGTCGGGTATTGCACCCTTGTATGCTTTCTTTTTGCCTTCTGGAACAGTCTGTTGCATCTGAGGCTATGTTTAAGGGGGCTGGGATTTCTTCCCAAAATCAAAACCAACCCGCTTTCAATTCACAGACTGACTTTTCCATCCACATCAAACATGACTTGGGTCTGCACTGTTGTCTCAAACTGTCTTGTTTTTTCTGACTGGACTGTCGAGCGCGTCAAGCCTGGTGAAGACTTTACAGTTGAAACGTTTCATTTCTCGCCCGCGAAATGGCACAACGTCTGAAGATGAGAGAGTAATCACGGTTCCGCTCGCACGAGAGCGCCGCGATTTGTCACTGGCGTATCGGGGAGGGCAAAGCGGCTTTCCTGCGCGTCGAAGTCGCAGCACGACACTGCGCTTAGAATCATTCGGTTTTACGATGTGCCCTTTGGTCGTGTCAGCAGCTTTTGCACAGAGAAACGAAATGCAACCTTGGAGTTACAAAGTTGCAAAAAGTTTCGCAAAACTATGTGACCTCTAATTACATCCTGATGGCAGAAAGACAGGTCTCCCTTCCCTGACAGACAGTGAAGATCTGTTCTGTTTTATATAGCTTATACAGTATTCATAGCTTGCCTTACACTTAACGTATTCTGCCTGTATGGACTTGTGGAATACATAAATACATTTGTTTTGTCTTGGCTTGGTATTGTGCACGGTAACTACTGCTACTGCCATTATCCGATTGCTTAATTCAGGGTGGCTTGCTCTTACGTGAGAACAAGGAACAGTAGAGGGGGCCAGTGAACAGCTGATGATAAGCGCTCTTAAAATAACGCTCGGATCAAGATGAGATTGCACATAAATATCAGGTCCCCTGAAAGACTAGAGCAGACCCCTAAGTGTGCAGCTTATTTGCATATGGCATGACTGTCCTATCGTCCGCATCTGTGTCACGGCTTCTGATTTACTCCATCAGTGCGGGGAAGTGCAGTAGCCGCTCTCCGATTGGCCTGATGGGTCTCGTCTGGTCAGAGCCTTTTGCCGCTGTTCCGAATGGATACGGTCTGTAAGTGGCCCGGCGAAACTTGTTAACGCCGACCAAAACAACACATCTATCTAAATGCGGCTGTGGGAAAACGGTCGTCCGGTTCAGCGAGATTTCTTCCACTTTACAGAGTGGTTTAGATGAGTTTTTTCTCTCTCTGTGCTCATCCATAAATTACTGTAATGGAGGGTGCTGTATGCTCCATTGTTCTAGGAAACGTCTATAGAATCTCACATTTATAACAAGCTGACGGTGCCAAAGAAAGAAATTGTACAACATTATTATATAAATAAGTCTTTCTTGAATTAATCTGTAAATATCTTAGTTTTTCTTGCATACCTGCTCAATGTGTCTCGGCATTCGTCGCTGTTTTAATCTGACGCTTGAAGATGTCGAAGCGCAAGGCTTGTGAGTTCAGTCATTTTGATTTTGCCTCGCGGTAGCTAACCTTTCTGTGTTTCAAAGCACCTCAAACTCAGATGAGGTCTTGGATACGATTATGTTAATCTTCTATTTGTTTACTTTTCTGCAAGTGTTGGAATGAGTCGTGACCTAAACTAAGCTTTTCTGGAGAATTTATTTAGAATTAAATTTAATTGCCGAAAGGCAGCCTTTTTTATTTTTTTTATTTATTTTACGTGTGACTGCCCATAAAATGCCCAAAACGACAACTATACATACTTTTTTAAAATCATTTTGTTTTCCTTCCAGACAAATAATACCTAATATGATATTTGTTATCTGTGAAGTAGAACAACAGTACCTGTATAAGCTAAGGATAGCTCCGTTTATAACCTATTTTTCATTGCTTTAACCATGAAAGAAGTTAAATAAAAGTATTGTGCAAATTTGAATATTAAGTAGTGTTGCTTAACATTTCATTGGTTCCTATACAATCCAAGTTGCTTAATCACATTTAGCAGTTGATTAGCACTTTTAAACAGGGAATCTGAAATAATGTCTAATGCAACAAACTTGCATTCAGATGATAAAAAAAATAAAAACTTAAAGACCCCATCTCAACGTGATGGAAGATACCTGCTTTCATACACAGAGCACTAGATGTGCAAGCAGTGATTGTTTTCAGTGAATTCCAGTACAGCTTTAAACATTTTTATCAGACTCTTCTTTGACTTGGAAACATAAATGGAACGATTACAGGTGGAGATGCCCATCTTAAAAAGAATACAGATTACCGAGTTCTGCATTCCTCAGAACCATCTTGGCACACGTCTCTTGCCATTGCAGTTGACTTTGATGGTAGTTTTAGCTTTGCGTGCTCAGTGACTCAGACGTATTCTTGTGAGAAATGTCTCCCGCCGAGTACAGCCGAACCACGGACTTTAATCTAACAAACAGAAAACGTTGCCAAGCCAACGATGCCATTCATAATACACGTTGATATACTGCCTGCCGTGCTTTCTGCTTTTTATATCCCATGGGCGCGGGAGTTATTTCTGATGTTTTCGCGCAGTGTTTCTACCTATTTGCTTTAGTCTGAAAAATGTATCTGAAGAACAGAGATTATTTATCCGTTTTCTTGGCCGCGGCTATACGATATGCTGTAATATCGTTGGGTGTTTGAAAGAAATGAAACAATATGTTTTGGTTGAGATTAAAGAAAGAGAATAATAATAAAAAAGTAGCGCTGCCGAGGGTTAAAGGACAGAGCTTTTGCCGTGTAGATGTGGGCCAGTATGTCACATTGAATGCAGCCTATGCAACTTGGCTGCCACAAGTCACAAATGTAGACTGTTATACACTCAAACGCATCATTTCCTTATCTGTGGATATGGGATTCTGGCATACATGATCCTTGGGTAAATAAGTACATAGGCCCTCGTCCCATTCGCTGGTTACAAGTTTATAGGCAAATCAATACAAATCAAGCCAGTCAGATTGAGGGTAAAGCGGCCGACAGGCCTCATATCCTGCATTTATTTATGATTAAATTAAACTTCGGGAGATATTACCATGGAAAATTGGTCTCCTACTGTAGTGAAGTCACTCTGTGTTTGTCAGCGCAGTTCTCTAGGGGACATCCACTCTTTCGCTACGGAAGCATAATCACCGCAATCAGTGTCGTGCTTTAGCTGTGGCCTTCGCATGTGAAGGTCAACGACTTACATCAAGGTCAAGGACATTTCAGGTTTTTCAAGTGTTGTGTGGCAAAAAGCCTTTAAACCCTCGTCTATGCGTACAGGAAGATGTCAGAAATGTTTTTACACATATAGCTAGATGCTAATTATCTGCTCACTGGAACCGCTGTTTAAACTTCGCCCCGTTCATTGTTACCTGCAGACATATTTATGGTGATGGCCATTGTTTTTACTAGTGGAGAAAATGTACATTTTCTGATTTGGGGGAAGAAAACATCAGGTCTTGGGTGCTAAAACATATTATAATTGTCTTTATTTATACGAGCAAGAGGATTTTTCTATTCCAGGGGCGATATTGTATAAATGAGATGGTTTCTAAATGGTGAATTGGAGAAGACGTGCTATTAAAGTAAAATAAAGCATTTTGTATGCTTGTAAGGAGTACTCGAACGTGACAGACCGGTTTAATCACGTTCCCAGACGCGCAGAAGAAATGGCACGCCAGCATCTGTCCGAGGGAAAGCGGAGTCACGTTTGAGAATGACATCGGATGGAACTGAGTGACGACGCGCACGCGTGCGGTCTAAAATAACGGAACAGATGCTGGCCGGAGGGCCTCCGTTGCGCCCCCCCTCCCCCCTCTCTCACAGTGGCAGAGCAGGTGAACACTTTGCAGAGTAGAACTCTAGAGCTGAGGCGGGTAATTGTGGTCCTGGAGGAACGCGGAGTCTAGTGTTTTTTTTTTTTTTTGTCGTTCCGCCTCAGATCTTAATTGCTTCATTGAAGTCATTATTTTGAGAGGAAGTCGACTCTCCCGATGTTCTCCCCTGTAAATCAGTTCTTAATTGAAAAGTAACTCTAAAACCTGCAGGGTGCCGGTCCGCAGCAATCAGGGTAACGGCGCATCTTCCATATAAAGGAACACTTACACGGCACACCAAATGCCGATCCTGTGCATCTGGCGTACAGAAATAAAGCGGGAACGGCTCCCGTTGGTCTGAAATCCTTCAATGCACTCCAGCGTTTTCATCCAATCAGTTTGTGCAGGTATGAGGAACGGCCTCCTGTGTTCTGTCGTTTTGCCTGTGGTTTATGCCTGAAAGCACGGCCTGCTTTATGTTTGTGATTGCTTTGTGCGTAAGCGTGTCTATTAGGGGCGAGCCATATGCTAAAATAAGCACAGTAATCATGATAACATGATGAAGAAACAAAGGTTTTTGCTCGTTTGTGTTAAAACCTCATACATTTTTCAGTTTCTATAAATATATTGAGAAATCCCTAGCTTAACTAGCTTTGACATATTCATGAATAGGAAACATTGGGGCACGTGATTTCAAAGGAGAAGGTATATACACACTAATAGTGATTCATTCTATTAATTGATACAAAATGCACTATTTCACTTGCTGATGCCGTGCAACTGGTTAGTGTGGAATGTCTTTAGGACAGTTGTCATGGCATCACAAACCCCTCACATCTTCAGCGAATGAAGAGAGGCAACAGAAACCCCCCTGACGGGAAATCATATGCAATTTCTCTGCAGTTATACTTCAATATATTTACAAAATCTTTCATCATTTGCTTTTCAAAGCGAGCAACACTGGTTAGCATGTGTTAGCATTGGGTTAGCATCTGTTTAGCAGTCATGTTTAGCATTCATACCCAGCAGTCATACCCAGATTTTCAGAAAAGTCTGATGGATGATCTGCATTATTTACAGTCTGAGGACACTACCAATGATTATTTTTATTATTTATCAAGGGCAATTTGTTTCATAATAAAAAAGTTTTTATAAGTGTGTAGGTATTTATAATGTAAAGGCACTCGCAGTAGTGGCATTAATGGGTAGAATGGCAGATTCATTCAATGTATAGATGCTTTTAGTTGTTAATAGCCCATACATTTGCATATTGAGAATTAGGAACACACATTTGTTAATATTGGTTTGTAACTGTTCCCAATAATGTATTATTGAATAAGAAGTGTAATTGGAGTATCATAATTGCATTGTTCCTTGATAAATAATGAGAACAACCAGGACTTGGTAGCGTCTTTAGACTTTTGGTTCCCAGTGTATGTGAGAAGACTTTTCATGGCTGAAATTGTACCGGTGATGCTATAAATCCATCATATCACCCAGCCCTTGTCTCAAGCTACTCAGGCTAATCCATTTCAGAACTGGTTTTAGACTGAATCTTCTATCTCTCAGGGCTAGAGAGGAACTTCTTCTTTTGTTCGTTTTAATCCAACAACAGAGCTCCCAATAACTTGTCAGCAAGGAGTCAGACCCGGAGGATGTGTTGCATAATGTGCTGTGGGATCAGGTTGTATCTGCTATAAAATGTGTTACTGTTTGTTTTCTCAGGAGTCCAATGTGCTGATAGCAGCCAACAGTCAAGGCACAATAAAGGTACGTATCTCTGTGTGTAATGTACAGTGTATTAGATGGTGTAAATTCAGCTATATTTCACATCCACTCTCTTTTTTCTGCATGTCATAAAATCCCTCCCAAATACAAAAATGCCCAGTCATATTTGTAGTCCAGTTTTTTTTGGGTCCACACCATTCAGCAGAGAGTTTTGGAGAGTGTGTAGACTGGCACACATTTCCTGTTTGGAATTCTGTTGTTTGGGGATACGTATAACGGAAAAGGTGATCTACATAGTAGTGGGCAAACCGAGAGAAAATCAAACGCGTGCAAACGCTTTCACAACATAAAATTTTACACATTCAAAATGGGATCTTTTTCAAGGTTTTCGACATCCCCGGGGAATCCCTGTGCACCACAGTGTGGAGTAACAGGAGCCCAGGCTGCACCGATGCAGTTCAGAACTCTGCATTTGAAATGGGATAATATTCAACGGCTGAAATGGTGTTTGAACAGCTATAGCGAGTGGGAGTTCATTGTGTTGCTGGCTCTGCCCACATCAGCGCGGCCATTTTTAAATGTCCTGTCAACTTAAAAGTCATGGGAGTCTGTCGTAACGTGCAGCGTCATGAATGTGTGTTAGCCTGGAGGTGTGTTAATGCGCGCATACACACATACACACGCTCACACACGCTCACGCACACACGCACACATTCTCACAGACACGCACACACACATTCTCACACTCACACACACACACACATACACACGCACACACACACACACACACACACACACATTCTCACAGACACTCACACACATTCTCACACACACACACATTCTCACACACACATCTTCACACACACACACACACACACACATTCTCACACACACATAAACGCACACATGCACACACACACACATTCTCACAGACACGCACACACACATATTCTCACACACACACACACATTCTCACACACACACACATTCTCACACACGCACGCACACACAGACACACACACGCACGCACACACAGACACACACACAGACACATGCACAGACACACACACGCGCACACACACACACACACACACGCACAGACACGCACACACACACACACACACACACACACGAAAGCAAAAACCTAACGCTGAACAGGCATTTAATAACATTGAATTTCAAGTAGCTCAGTCAGCATTAGCTCTTAGCCAAGTGACATCTCCTCCTGTCCCCTGAGTTACGGCTGGTATCATATTCCATAATGTAAGCTTTAGCTCGCCAGTCACCCTTTACATGCCGTATAATGCACAGCGCTAAAGGCCAAGCCACAAAAGCCTGATTCATGGTACAAATGAACATTGTAATAGTCCGTAGTAATAAAGAGCAAATTTTATTAGGCGTTTGGTCATAAGCAGCATCACTGCATATTTTTACTCATGAGCCGAGTGGGTATTTTAATTATCTACTGTACGCTGCCGGGAGTCCATAATATCCTGAACAAATGTACACTTCCTTGACTGCCACACTTCAGGGTTAACATTTTAAGAGCCTGTCTGTTTACCTTGGGCATTGAGAAGCCATTAATATGTATTTCGTTGACGGTTTTTAATTTGTTTTGATTTTAAGAAAATTATATTAATGAAAGCGTTTTGTGGATTCCTAATTTTTAATTATCCGGCACATATAATACAGTATATTTAATTTAAAAAATAGGACGTAAATCAAAGCATGTGCGGGGGCCTTCTGTTCTGTTGAATAAATGAACAAACTTATTTAAATTACAGAAAGCCCAGGTTAATTTCCCTAAATGACAATAACTAAGATTTTTTCCATCATGCGATTGAGTGAGAAATGTATATCTTTGAATATCTGATCTGTTGGCTTGGTTTAGAACTGGATACGTATGAAGCAATTCAATCTAGGCCTCTTCCTTGGTAAGGTACAAAACTACAGTTTGACTAATGTGTGTTATTAAAAGAAAAATAAACTTTTAACGGATGTTAACGTGTGTGTTCCCCATTTCATCTCTTTTTGAAAAATTGGGAAATTAATATTGAAATGTGAAAACGTCCGTCCCTCCCAGGTTTATAAAAGGATGTGGCTTGTAATGGTGTTCACTACAATGCAACGGTACACCGAGATGAGATTGTCTCTGCGTGTCAGTTTTACACAAAGCGACCGTCTGTTTGTCACGGCCTGTCTGTGTGCGGTGGAAATTTCCACAGCGTGTGAGGAAGAGCCCTGGAAATGGAGTCTGTTATATATGAGCAATTTGGCTAATGGAAGTAATGAAAAAAGCTTTGCTTCATAATGCTGCTGCTTATTAATATACGCCAAGATCTTTGATGCAGCGCCTTTAGGTTTATTAAACCGTTGTCTAATCGAGATTAGCCAGGAGTGATATATTTGCTACCGGGGAACGTGTAGGGGATGTTTAATGACATTTTTGTCATGAAACTTTTTGTCTTTAAACGTGTGCACTTTTATTATTCCAAGATTATTCACGGAGCAGATTATCCAAACAGTCATTTAATCTGTGTCATGTCTTAATTCCTTCACATAAGCACACAAAATCGCATCATGCCGTCATCTTTCTGAACACTTAATCGGTGCTTGCAAGTGAATGTAGTTCATTGCGAGTTAGTTATTTATTTAAAATATAAATATGGTGTTTGTCTCTCATTGGACCCCTGAAGCAACTTCATTCCAACTCGGAGATAGTTCGCCTTAAAAATGATGAACGTTATTTCATTTTCTCACCTCTAGAAAATGCGTTTTGTCTCAACAGCAGCAGCTCTCTGCTGTGTCTTTGCTGTGTGCAGATTTGATTAGTCCGCTCCACAAGGCCTCGTCAAAACCAACTGAATTCTGTAGAACGAGGAAGGCTCAGCTAAACGTCCGCTCCAATATCTGCTCCGAGCGTCAGAAATACGGAGTCATTCGGAGTCTCTGCGTGCAGTTATGACCGTAACCACAACGATTAACAAGCTGTTGTTTTTAGGGTTTAACTGTTTCCTTTAATTGGAGAGTATGCCTCTTTTGTGCTGGGAGAAGAGGCTTTAAAGTCACCATCAGGCATTCCAGACAGCACAAAAACATCAGATTCATTTCTTTAATCGGCTGTGCCGTTCCAACATGCATGAAATGAACGTCAAATATATTTGATACAGATTTTCATATGTCCAGATGATACTGTTGTTTCCACTGTCACTCAAGTGTTCATATAGCCCCACCTTCTGTTCAGAAAGAGCTTTCTAATGCAGGTGGTTCTGTTTGCATTTTCAGAAAAAACTATGAAGCTTCAGTATGGGCCTCTTGGATCATCTTTGTGTGAAATCTGCACAGAAACGTCATTTTAAAGGTTCAGTGTCATTACGACACAGTAGCATCCTGCGTGCTTTCTGCTGCATCTTGCGGTTTGTTTGGGTTTCCTCACAGAACCGGGACTGTTAATACCAGCAGCTTTGTGAGCTGAACGCGATTAGGGTCCACCTGTTTTATCTTATCCTCAGCACGCGAGAAGGCGTAGGCACACGCTCTTTTCTGCAGCCGTCAGACGCATTCACAAATGAGACAAAAATAAGTCGACTCCGATTGGCACGCTCTTCAAAAACGTCCGTATTTTTGGTCACACCTGCACGTTGGAGGATCTTCGCAGTCTCTGTGTGTTTGTCTGTCTGTCTGTGCGTGTGTGCGCCTGTGTCTGTCTCTGTCTTTGTGTGTGTGTGTGCGCATCTGTGTGTGCGTGTGTGCGTGTATCTCTGTGTGTGTGTGTGTGTGTGTGCGTGTTTGCGCGTGTGTGTGCGCGTGCACGCGTGTCTATGTTTTTGTGTGTGTGTGTGTGTGTGTGTGTGCGTGTTTGCTTGTGTTTGTGTGTATGTGTTTGAGTGTGTGTGTGTGTGTGTGTGTGTTGGCATATGTTTGTTTGTGTGTGTGCGTGTGTGTGCGTGCGCGTGTGTGTGCGCGCGGAGTGTTAGTGTCCTGGGTAAAATAGACGCGACTCGTCAGGGATTGAACCGTCCTGGTGACAGATGTGTCTGGCTTCTTAAGCCCGCCACTCCAGTCAATTAGGAGGAGATGGCATTTCGGCTCACAGCAAACGCGACACAAATTAGTCACATCATTTCAGGCCAAGCTGAGAAATTCATTCGGCAGCGAAATGGCGCGATGTCGCTGATTAACACGAGCCGCCATGATGGCGTTTAACGTCTCACTCATACAGACAGTTTACTCAAAGCTCAGGGGATTGTTTTCCGCTGATTTCTTCTACCAGACCCCACAGACGTATTCCGCCTCAAAGTCCTTTGTATAGGTCACAGCTCTCTTTTTTTCTTTTTTTTTTTTCTTTTATACTCCCACTTATGTTGCCCAGGGTAAAGCTTGAATAGAAATATGTAAGCGTCAGTGTCCTTTTCATCTTTTTAGCGTTTTTTTTTTTCCTTTAGAGACGAAGTGACTGAAGTACAGCGAAGAGCTCATCTCTCTGTACTCTTCTACAGGTGCTTGAGCTTGTATGAGACCGAGGAACCGTGGAGATCTCGACAGAGAAAGCGCCTCTTCTTCACGGGAAGCCGGACACAAGCTCGGACCTATCCACACAAGCGTTTCCAAAGGATTGGTTTTGGATGAAAAGACGTTAACGCATCTTTTGTTTTCTCCCCATCTATTTTTGTTTCCAGCCGATAACTTTGGTAAAGACTCTACCAGCGGTCTGTCCCATTTTACACCATGAGGAATTGTATGAACTTGGGGGGAAAAGGAGGACCATTTCGTTTAGTTTTTTTGTTTGTTTTTTTCAACCAAGTGGGGAAATATTAACATGCATTTATTGAAATCCTTTTTTGAATAAAGTTTGGAATGACTTGACTAACAGGATTTCCTTTAGAAGGACATAGAAAGTCAAATTGTTCTTTCTGTTGGTTGAGGAAGTCTAAATTGTTCATGCTTTCAATAAAGTCAAATCAACAGCAACGAAACTGCATTACATACATTTTACAAGGCCAAAGCACAGTACATCATAGAACACATTATATTGTTATAGAAATCACGGAATCCTACGATGCTTTTTTTGAGCCAATTGTATCTGAAAATGTTTTTTATTTTTTAAAGCTTTAAATTGTTTGTTTAACCCTAAGTAATGTCTTGTAGGAGTCAACGTCAAAAGCAAACACTTTATTTTTGCAAATGGATTTACTGGACATTTGAACTTTTACGACATTGTAATTAAGCTTTTTTTTTTTCCTATAGCGACAACCATTTAAAACATTGCTGCTTTCCTCTTCATTAAATTCCTGCTTAGGTTTTATTTATTTTGATAATTTATATATATATATATGTATATATATATATATATAAACTGAATTGGGTATTCATGATCTGTAATTTACTCTTGAGAAGACCATAATGTTGCTGCTGTTTGTAGCACAGAGAAAGGCAATGTAATGTATTTTTTAGAAATTCCCTATTGAGAGAAGCCATTAGTTGCTAGCCTCCACGTCCTCCTATTAATTTTGAATACCAGTCCTACATGTTTATTTGTAACGTTACTTTCCAAATTTAACCCCTCCCGCTGAAATAAACGATAAACTTTCCATTCGATTATGAATGCCGTTATTTCTGGAATCCCTGCATCATTTAAACATGGCTCTACCTCAACATGAATACACAGTAGGCATCCTTATTGACCCTCGTACATTCGCACCAGTCTAAGTGCCAGGCTGGTCGTGAAGCCATCGTCATCCTTCCTTTTTTGCGTGCAGTCGTGTTAACCATCGTTACGACATCCCACCGTCTTCCAGCGTGTCCGCTGTGGTTAATTTCACGAGACCCATTTGCAGTAGGCGAAGTCTCTTATTTTGGCTCCCTCTCTATAATGGCATCCCTGCCTGTTTGTTTAAACTCGTAGCACTCTGGAGCCCCGAGGGTACTCGGAAGGCTTTGATGTAGCTCTTTGGTTGTCTGCTGACTGACCCCACAGCGCGTGTCTCGCCCAGAGAGCATCATTAAAGTCCAGCTGAGACTCGGAGAGAAAGTCACAACTGCCAATCCCAGTTCTAACCCCCATCCCCCTCTCTTCTCTCCTCGGGAGCTGCGCCTTGAAGTTGGCTTGTTTCATGGCTTCTTGTTTTGTATTTATTTTATTATATTTTGTTAAGTTATCAAGAGTGTTAGTTTCTTTGCGCACTTTACTGTTGTCGGTTGGCGGCAACGGTAGACTAGCTCCTGGCAGATGAAAGGGATCTCAGTCGAGATACTGTATATTCTTTAACGGATAGGCTCCTCTAAAGGAAATGATAAAAACATTATCACAGGCATGAAGGTGCTGGAGATAAATCGGAGGGCCTTGGATGGCGGTTTGAGCGGTGACTCATTAACAAGATGGGTGAGAGAGTAGAGTTCATGAAATGGTTTTAAAGAACACTTTTTTTTTTAAGGAAAAATGTTGTTTCGGAGGAACTTCTTAATATATTATGTGGAAGCTTTTGTTTCAATTTGCTGATAGGCATGCAGACATCCTGCTGTGTGTCTTACCTCAGACCACCGGCAGGTGGCACCATTTTAAAATTTTCTGCACTGCTCTACTAATGTAGGTTACAAATACAAAACATTACTTCTGAACAAGACAGTACTGATGTTTTGAAATGTTTGATGCTGATCAGCGCAGCTAGTTAAATGTGCTAATGAGCAGATATGTGTGCTCAAGCTCTTCTCATTCGTAGGGCTTATTTTTTTAAATTAAAGTTACCTGTCTAAGGATCGTTATGTTACTCGGTTAACACCAATTATTTGAGATCTGGAAGGGATTTTGGCATCTTTTCGTGTTTTGCGTTGTTCAAGAGCTGCGGATAAAAAGTCCATGCAGGGTAATCCAATGGGGAAACCCCCCGATTGATAAATGGTTCTCTTGGAATGGGGCTTTCAGCGCAATTCATTATTTTTATTTATTTATGTTCCCAGTCAGAGCTTGATGAAACTTCGGTCCCATGAGGTTTATTATATAGCCCATATTACTTATTCAACTGCAGATTCGGGGCTGATGAGATATTATTTTTAAACGGTTATTCCCAATTTTGGAGAAATTGGCACTTGTAATGTCTTCTCTTGCACCAAAGCTTTGCTCGTTGTGAGTTATTTTGATGCGTTTCACGTATTCAGCTCACATTCTAAATGGTCCTTTGGTATATAGTTTGCCGGAGCCTACTGGCAGATTTACTGGCTGAGATTAGTTGTAATACTTCCCTGTGGTGTTGAATGGATCACGCAACCTGAAAAATTTGTACCCGATAGCTTCTTTTTTGTGTGTGGCACTTTCACGTTGCGTTCTTCGTTCGATTTGATTTGTTAGCCAACAGATGCTGAACCCAGATGAGTTCCTGATACGGAAACTACCTACCTGGAGTGCATATTCAAGGAATTTATTGAGCAAATGTCTGGATTATTAGCAAAGCTCAAAGTAGTGTTTTAAGAAGACACTTAATGAAACTAAAATGGCCATAATTAGACTTGCTTTAACGAAGCAGAGAATATACTTATGTGGTGTTGATGATCATTTATTAGGAAAATATTCAGAGCTTAAAAGGAAATATGATTACTCCATAATTGCTGTTGTACAAGGTTTGTCTCATGGTTATAATTTGATTCTGTTCAACAGCACTGACGGTGGTCTTTCAGTTTATAACCATTTCCATCCATTTGATTTTATGAATTACTTTAAAAAATATATCCTCTAGTATTTAGCCTACTTTGAAACACTGCATGTTATCTACAGATAGCTGGCAGTGTCGGAAGCGGGCAATCCATTAAAACGGCTAAACGGCGGCACGTCTTCCCAATGTTGCTTTTTTCATGGCATTCTTCCCAGTAAGCAATTCCTTCTTTCAAGGAACAAATTTCCACCTCGCTGTGCTATAACCATATTCTCCTTATCTTAATGCATTGATGATAAATTCATACGGTTACTTTAGGATTCTCGCGGCGCTTTATGAATACGAATTCCCCCATAAATGCAGTGCAGCAAGAATACATTTTACTGTTATGATGGTCTTTCACTATGAAAGGCCTGTTATTGCCCTTATCATTCGGGGTGACCTGGCCATTAAATCTAATTGACACCCCCGTTCGCATTCACCTTAAGGGGGACTTGGAAATAGTTTCGGCCCTATACCTGGAGTTTCCAGGACCTAATGGCTCTCCCAGCCTTCTTACCACATGTACAGTAATTGTCACTCTTGTTACACACTTCTACTCCCTGAAGAAGGCACTCTTCCTCCCCGGTCCAAGCTCTCTCATTTTCCACTACGGACGGGACGGAGTCCTGTCGTCATTGTCCGTCCGCCCTCCCTCAGTCTTCCACTTTCGCTTTCTGGACGTAGACGCAGAAAATAACCCCACCTCTGCCTCCTCAAAATTGCCTGGACAAGATACCCTTGCATTATTCCGGGGGAAAATTGTTCTCGAGTCTTAGGCGGCCCATAAAATCGAAAAAAAGCGCGTGCTCTTTGCTAAAATACAACCCCGATATGGGATGGGGTTTTATTCTTCTTCTTTTTTTCTCCCGCCCTCGCTTCCTCTCTTTCTCCCTCTGGCATTTAGAGTGAAGCAAAAGTTTGTTATGAGGTCAAAAAGAATCTCAGTGCTGACCTGATCGCTGAGTTCAGCCACAACTTCATGTCCTGCTTATCAATAGTAGATGTGGGGAAACTGAGGATGTAGTCTGTTCTGTATTTACTATAATGTTGGTGTTCTGTGGTATCCTTTTTTTAAACCCCATATCAGTAGTGACCTACTTAAATATATTGCGGGATTTTATTTTATTTTATTTTTTATTTTTTCTCAACGTCTAGTAACCATCGTTGGGAATCTGTTTACGTGGCTATAAAAACGGATTCACTTATTCATGTAGGCTATTCCATGTAACCTACCATAAGCATCGCATAAATTCCAACACACAACACTGCTAAACAAAAAGCCATTATTGAGGTCAGCTGTAGACTTTTGAGGTTCGGTTCAGGTATTGTTTTTTAAGTTTTGCCCTTATAGTTTTGCTGTATACTGCAGTATTGTACAGTCACCTTATAGGGTTAACATAATCCATGACAATTAAGGGCACATTAGTAATTGAACATGACATGAAATGATATCTTGATTAATAAGGAATATTGCATAGGTATTTGGGACTTGTTATGCAAATGATGTAACACGTAGCACACCAGTGGGGATGCTTTTAGGGGAGATTTCTATTAAAAGCCCCCTTGTTAATCATTAATACACCACTGGAACTTGTACGGCAGACAATAGGCTATTCATTACTAATGTATAAATCATTTGTGTTTTTGTGTTCAAGCCATATGCAGTACATGTTTTTTTATCTTGCATTACTTCGAAGCTATAAGGCATTAGCACACAGAACAATTATTTTTAACCTGAATGAATTATGAGGCGTCTTGTATGTTGCGTGTATCCGGTCATTATTATAATGCTGCAGTTGTGTGGAGACTACAGGGAAAGGAAACTGCACCCATATAAGGGTATAGTAGCTTACACAAATAATTGCAAGCCCCTTTTTATTAAGATACTTCATTCGATTTTTATTTTTGTATAACCGGGTAGTGCTGGCCCTTTTCCTGCGAGAATGTCCACCTGACAATTGCCATATACCTCAAAATAAAAATCGCAGGCTTTATTTTAGTTGTCATTTCACAAATAATACAATTTGAAAAATGACCAAAATGTCACTCACTGAACAGTCCACCTTAATTGGATGCTTTATCACAAGGTCTCCCAATCCTGAGAAGCACGCCGGCTCTCCTCTTGCTTAGCGCAGCGGATCTGTCCTTAACAAACACACCACGATCTGTTCCGGGGTCTAACTAAAATCCGCAAAGATCGTTTTAATTGATGATGCGCATCATAAAGTTACCTGCAAATAGGCAAAGGCTTCTCCGTCTCCCTCGGCGACTCCCTCGTATCGAGGCTAAACGCTGCCCATACGGCAAGTATGAATGAGGGATGGAGAGAGTGAATCACGAGGACCATTTTAGAGCTGATTGTTCCCTTTATTGAACAAAAATAGACGGTACTTATGAAAGTCATGGTGAATCCTAAGATAAATTACCATATTTTTTAAAGGTTCTGTGCAACTGTTTTTGATATTTTCCTTGTTGGGCTCCCACTTGGCTATTTTTATATAGCCTATGCTATGTGCTAAGTGGGTCCCTAACAATGAAGATCATTATTTAAATAGTGTCAATGGGCCAAACATTTGCCACCTACTGTGTATAAAACAAAAATATGAATGAGTTGTACTGTACATTTGTGTCAACAAAGTGGGTGAATTCTTATTGCTTTTACTTCTTAGTCATATGTGGGAAGTGGTAATGTAACAAAGAGATGTTTGCTGTGGGCATTGATTCGTGGCAGCTCAGCACAGTAAGAAGAAGCATAGCCTACAATTAGCCTGCTAAGCTAACGACCAATGTCCCCCAGCTAGGGGAACCAGTCATAGAATATAGTGCAATATTTTAGGGAATCGGCCATTTTGTAGGATGTCCTAATGCTCAGTGTTCTCAATTGAGAATTTGGAAACCATCAAAAATAGCCAATCCCATAAATATATAAAAGCATACATGGAGCCATTCCGAATGCAGCCATACTGTTTATTGTTTTACAAGGGGCTATGTCATAGTCCATAGCGGACTTTCATGTGACGACATTATCTGAACTCCGATACACTGGCACTATACAGTTGCAGACCCGGACATTGGCACAATCTTTCTGTCTGAATTTATTTATTTGTCCAAAACAAGACAAACCAAAGCTAATAAAGTCTATCATTCTTGTTTGTTTTGTTTAATAAATGCACATCAGATATTTAAAGGGATTAAAGTGAAGTAGATTTCTCCTTAAAAAAAAAATGTTTGAAATGTATTTAAAACAACAGTCTGTACATACAGGTATAAAGACAATCATTTGGTAGTGTCCTGCAGCGAGGTGAATGTCCAGGAGTTTCCAGGGTACACTAAAAGCTAAGTTCCTGCTATTTCACCCTGCTCAAGTTACCACATCAAAATCACCAAGTTCACCAGCACCCAGGGTGAGTCACATCTCAGTCCAAAAATCTCTGCAGTAAAATCTCTCCTTTGCAGGCCTCTTTAGCTCTGACGTGAAAGAAAGGCCTTTTCCATCTTGCAGCAGTTTACAAACTGATTCTCTTTCACATGATGACTTATTGCCACTTTCGCTCTCACAAACGTCCTGGTCAATGGGAAGTTTTTCATTCACAGAACCGCGGGCTGACCTGACCAGTCACAGTGTAGCAGAGCTGTAAAGTCCAGGGGTGTTTTTCCTCCACCCACCCAACTCAGCCAGCTGATTTCACTAATTAGTAATTCCTGGCTGAAGAAATGTGCTAATCAGCAAATCTAGGAACATGATTGGAACAAAACTCTGGGGCGGACTTATACTTTCTGAACCTGGATTTTGCACCTCTGCTGTGTAGCCACCCCAGTAACCACGGAGACAGTGGTGGATAAAGTCAAAAACAATGCAGCAACATTTCCTGTTGTTTAGTTCTTGTTACTCTACTTTCTGGTGGAAATAAGCACTCCTTTTAAGCAAGCCACATACTGCAAAAAGTATAGATATTTTTTGTAAGCAAGGTTCTTTGACTACGGAAGTTGGTTCTCATTTTGAAGTCCGAGGCGGTCCGACATAAATATTTGATTTATGTTTAGTTTATGAGCACAGACAACACTAAAGGTAGTTTGGATGTTCTGTTTGTGTGAGTCGGCGTTTAAATTTACAGAACTGGCAGTGGTTCAGTTTTCATAAAGACATTATTATTATAAATACAGAAGATATTATTAAGGATATTCCATAAATTCAGACAGACCTGGGATGCACAACAGCATAACTGTTTTCCAGTGTTGGGGAGTAGTGAACTACATGTAATTAAACTAGTAGTTTAACTACATTTTGCAGTAGCTTGCTGGTAGTTCAACTACCTTCATATTTGCATAGTGATTCAAGTAGTTAAATCACTTTTTTGTCATTTTTGTGTAGTTAACTACCGAAATTACAAACAATTTTGGGCCGTAAAAGGAAAGGAATGATTTTTAATTTTTATTTTACCATTGCTTCTTTACTGTAATTGAACCCCCTTTGACCAGCCCCGCCCACTTTTTCTTTCATCCTGACCACTGTGAAGGCATGCCCAGGCAATGCCTTCATCAGGCAGCCACCACCACACACTTGACCTTTGTGTAGTGCATGTGCAAAAGGGCGGGCGTTGCTCAGTGCTCAAACAGCGATGGCGTCATCAAGGATAAACCTCCAGAATCTCAGCCTGAGGAAGAATCACCATGGCCATACTTTAGCAAATACATGACACTGACTAGCTCCACCGTCAAAACCTACGTTTTTACTTGTGAGCTATTCAAGCCGAGAGTAAATACACTCTCTACAGCAAAGACGTCAAACACAAATCTAAAAACACATATAAAGGTGAGTGTATTAACATTGACTTTGTTTAGATAAGTTAGCCACATTATATAACAAAACCAAAGCTGACATTCCTTGCACTTTGCCATGAATAGTGGGGTATTTTATTTTTTTGGTTTATGTATTTGCTTTAGGGGCGGCTGTGGCTCAGGAGGTAGAGCGGGTCGTCTGCTGATCGCAGGGTTGGTGGTTCGATCCCCGGCTCCTCCTGTCCACATGTCGAAGTGTCCTTGGGCAAGACACTGAACCCCAAATTGCTCCCAATGAGCAGGCTAGCGCCTTGCATGGTGGCTGCCGCCATTGGTGTGTGAATGTGTGTGTGAACGGGTGAGTGAGAGGCCATTGTAAAGCGCTTTGGATAAAGGCGCTATATAAGTGCAGTCCATTTACCATTTACCATGTATGACTTGTGAACAAGTGGGCACTTTTTGTAATCAACTCAATTGAGTTAAAGTTTTGGCTGGCATGTGACTTTTTTGTTTTATATTTTGTTATAATTTCGTATCACATGTACATTGTCAATTTGATCTTTTTTTTTTACAATGTAGTTTGAATTACTTTTTCTAAGTAGTTTTAGTTAAGCAAATTAGATTTCTCCCTAGGGTAGCTTTACTGTAGTTCAACTTCTTCCAGTGTGAAGTAATTGGTAGCCAACACTGCTGTTTTCCAATTTTTAGTCTGTCTGGTTTAGTCACTAATATTAGTAAATGTGTAGTAACTGCTGACCAAGCTCTGGTAATTGGATAACTTGCTTCCACCATAGTTTATAAGGACGTCTCGAATATATATTTGCTTAGATCTTGATTGTATCTGGCTTAATTCCATCCAATTAGAAAACTCTATAGTTTAGCATACTGTGCCAGGTTACGATCCCACACCCCTCCCTGCCTGCTGTTCCAGTGAGTATGCAATACGATCCCACACCCCTCCCTGCCTGCTGTTCCAGTGAGTATGCCATATGATCCCACACCCCTCCCTGCCTGCTGTTCCAGTGAGTATGCAATACGATCCCACACCCCTCCCTGCCTGCTGTTCCAGTGAGTATGCTATACGATCCCACTCCCCTCCCTGCCTGCTGTTCCAGTGAGTATGCAATATGATCCCACACCCCTCCCTGCCTGCTGTTCCAGTGAGTATGCAATACGATCCCACACCCCTCCCTGCCTGCTGTTCCAGTGAGTATGCAATATTATCCCACACACCTCCCACCCTGCTGTTCCAGTGAGTATGCAATACGATCCCACACCCCTCCCTGCCTGCTGTTCCAGTGAGTATGCAATACGATCCCACACCCCTCCCTGCCTGCTGTTTCAGTGAGTATGCAATATGATCCCACACCCCTCCCTGCCTGCTGTTTCAGTGAGTATGCAATATGATCCCACACCCCTCCCTGCCTGCTGTTTCAGTGAGTATGCAATACGATCCCACACCCCTCCCTGCCTGCTGTTTCAGTGAGTATGCAATATGATCCCACACCCCTCCCTGCCTGCTGTTTCAGCGAGTATGCAATACGATCCCACACCCCTCCCTGCCTGCTGTTCCAGTGAGTATGCAATACGATCCCACACCCCTCCCTGCCTGCTGTTTCAGTGAGTATGCAATACGATCCCACACCCCTCCCTCCCTGCCTGCCGTTCCAGTGAGTATGCAATACGATCCCACACCCCTCCCTCCCTGCCTGCCGTTCCAGTGAGTATGCAATACGATCCCACACCCCTCCCTCCCTGCCTGCTGTTCCAGTGAGTATGCAATACGATCCCACACCCCTCCCTGCCTGCTGTTCCAGCGAGTATGCAATACGATCCCACACCCCTCCCTGCCTGCTGTTCCAGTGAGTATGCAATACGATCCCACACCCCTCCCTGCCTGCCTGCCGTTCCAGTGAGTATGCAATACGATCCCACACCCCTCCCTGCCTGCTGTTCCAGCGAGTATGCAATACGATCCCACACCCCTCCCTGCCTGCTGTTCCAGTGAGTATGCAATACGATCCCACACCCCTCCCTGCCTGCCGTTCCAGTGAGTATGCAATATGATCCCACACCCCTCCCTGCCTGCTGTTCCAGTGAGTATGCAATACGATCCCACACCCCTCCCTGCCTGCTGTTCCAGTGAGTATGCAATATGATCCCACACCCCTCCCTGCCTGCTGTTCCAGTGAGTATGCAATACGATCCCACACCCCTCCCTGCCTGCTGTTCCAGTGAGTATGCAATACGATCCCACACCCCTCCCTGCCTGCTGTTCCAGTGAGTATGCAATACGATCCCACACCCCTCCCTGCCTGCCGTTCCAGTGAGTATGCCATATGATCCCACACCCCTCCCTGCCTGCTGTTCCAGTGAGTATGCAATACGATCCCACACCCCTCCCTGCCTGCTGTTCCAGCGAGTATGCAATACGATCCCACACCCCTCCCTGCCTGCTGTTCCAGTGAGTATGCAATATGATCCCACACCCCTCCCTGCCTGCTGTTCCAGTGAGTATGCAATACGATCCCACACCCCTCCCTGCCTGCTGTTCCAGCGAGTATGCAATACGATCCCACACCCCTCCCTGCCTGCTGTTCCAGTGAGTATGCAATATGATCCCACACCCCTCCCTGCCTGCTGTTCCAGCGAGTATGCAATACGATCCCACACCCCTCCCTGCCTGCTGTTCCAGTGAGTATGCAATATGATCCCACACCCCTCCCTGCCTGCTGTTCCAGTGAGTATGCAATACGATCCCACACCCCTCCCTGCCTGCCGTTCCAGTGAGTATGCAATATGATCCCACACCCCTCCCTGCCTGCTGTTCCAGTGAGTATGCAATACGATCCCACACCCCTCCCTGCCTGCTGTTCCAGTGAGTATGCAATACGATCCCACACCCCTCCCTGCCTGCCGTTCCAGTGAGTATGCAATATGATCCCACACCCCTCCCTGCCTGCTGTTCCAGTGAGTATGCAATACGATACCACACCCCTCCCTGCCTGCTGTTCCAGTTAGTATGCAATACGATCCCACACCCCTCCCTGCCTGCTGTTCCAGTGAGTATGCAATACGATCCCACACCCCTCCCTGCCTGCTGTTCCAGTGAGTATGCAATACGATCCCACACCCCTCCCTGCCTGCCGTTCCAGTGAGTATGCAATACGATACCACACCCCTCCCTGCCTGCTGTTCCAGTGAGTATGCAATACGATCCCACACCCCTCCCTGCCTGCTGTTCCAGTGAGTATGCAATACGATCCCACACCCCTCCCTGCCTGCTGTTCCAGTGAGTATGCAATACGATCCCACACCCCTCCCTGCCTGCTGTTCCAGTGAGTATGCAATACGATCCCACACCCCTCCCTGCCTGCCGTTCCAGTGAGTATGCAATATGATCCCACACCCTCCCTGCCTGCTGTTCCAGTGAGTATGCAATACGATACCACACCCCTCCCTGCCTGCTGTTCCAGTGAGTATGCAATACGATCCCACACCCCTCCCTGCCTGCTGTTCCAGTGAGTATGCAATACGATACCACACCCCTCCCTGCCTGCTGTTCCAGTGAGTATGCAATACGATCCCACACCCCTCCCTGCCTGCTGTTCCAGTGAGTATGCAATACGATCCCACACCCCTCCCTGCCTGCCGTTCCAGTGAGTATGCAATACGATCCCACACCCCTCCCTGCCTGCTGTTCCAGTGAGTATGCAATACGATCCCACACCCCTCCCTGCCTGCTGTTCCAGTGAGTATGCAATACGATCCCACACCCCTCCCTGCCTGCTGTTCCAGTGAGTATGCAATACGATCCCACACCACTCCCTGCCTGCTGTTCCAGTGAGTATGCAATATGATCCCACACCCCTCCCTGCCTGGTGTTCCAGTGAGTATGCAATACGATCCCACACCCCTCCCTGCCTGCTGTTCCAGTGAGTATGCAATACGATCCCACACCCCTCCCTGCCTGCTGTTCCAGTGAGTATGCAATACGATCCCACACCCCTCCCTGCCTGCTGTTCCAGTGAGTATGCAATATGATCCCACACCCCTCCCTGCCTGCTGTTCCAGTGAGTATGCAATACGATCCCACACCCCTCCCTGCCTGCTGTTCCAGTGAGTATGCAATACGATCCCACACCCCTCCCTGCCTGCCGTTCCAGTGAGTATGCAATACGATCCCACACCCCTCCCTGCCTGCTGTTCCAGTGAGTATGCAATACGATCCCACACCCCTCCCTGCCTGCCGTTCCAGTGAGTATGCAATACGATCCCACACCCCTCCCTGCCTGCTGTTCCAGTGAGTATGCAATACGATCCCACACCCCTCCCTGCCTGCCGTTCCAGTGAGTATGCAATACGATCCCACACCCCTCCCTGCCTGCTGTTCCAGTGAGTATGCAATACGATCCCACACCCCTCCCTGCCTGCTGTTCCAGTGAGTATGCAATACGATCCCACACCCCTCCCTGCCTGCTGTTCCAGTGAGTATGCAATACGATCCCACACCCCTCCCTGCCTGCTGTTCCAGTGAGTATGCAATACGATCCCACACCCCTCCCTGCCTGCTGTTCCAGTGAGTATGCAATACGATCCCACACCCCTCCCTGCCTGCTGTTCCAGTGAGTATGCAATACGATCCCACACCCCTCCCTCCCTGCTGTTCCAGTGAGTATGCAATACGATCCCACACCCCTCCCTGCCTGCTGTTCCAGTGAGTATGCAATACGATCCCACACCCCTCCCTGCCTGCTGTTCCAGTGAGTATGCAATACGATCCCACACCCCTCCCTGCCTGCTGTTCCAGTGAGTATGCAATACGATCCCACACCCCTCCCTGCCTGCTGTTCCAGTGAGTATGCAATATGATCCCACACCCCTCCCTGCCTGCTGTTCCAGTGAGTATGCAATACGATCCCACACCCCTCCCTGCCTGCTGTTCCAGTGAGTATGCAATATGATCCCACACCCCTCCCTGCCTGCTGTTCCAGTGAGTATGCAATACGATCCCACACCCCTCCCTGCCTGCTGTTCCAGTGAGTATGCAATACGATCCCACACCCCTCCCTGCCTGCTGTTCCAGTGAGTATGCAATACGATCCCACACCCCTCCCTCCCTGCTGTTCCAGTGAGTATGCAATACGATCCCACACCCCTCCCTGCCTGCTGTTCCAGTGAGTATGCAATACGATCCCACACCCCTCCCTGCCTGCTGTTCCAGTGAGTATGCAATACGATCCCACACCCCTCCCTGCCTGCTGTTCCAGTGAGTATGCAATACGATCCCACACCCCTCCCTGTCTGCTGTTCCAGTGAGTATGCAATACGATCCCACACCCCTCCCTGCCTGCTGTTCCAGTGAGTATGCAATATGATCCCACACCCCTCCCTGCCTGCTGTTCCAGTGAGTATGCAATACGATCCCACACCCCTCCCTGCCTGCTGTTCCAGTGAGTATGCAATACGATCCCACACCCCTCCCTGCCTGCTGTTCCAGTGAGTATGCAATATGATCCCACACCCCTCCCTGCCTGCTGTTCCAGTGAGTATGCAATATGATCCCACACCCCTCCCTCCCTGCTGTTCCAGTGAGTATGCAATACGATCCCACACCCCTCCCTGCCTGCTGTTCCAGTGAGTATGCAATACGATCCCACACCCCTCCCTGCCTGCTGTTCCAGTGAGTATGCAATACGATCCCACACCCCTCCCTGCCTGCTGTTCCAGTGAGTATGCAATACGATCCCACACCCCTCCCTGCCTGGTGTTCCAGTGAGTATGCAATACGATCCCACACCCCTCCCTGCCTGCTGTTCCAGTGAGTATGCAATACGATCCCACACCCCTCCCTGCCTGCTGTTCCAGTGAGTATGCAAATGTATCCCATTTTTAAAAAATGTTAAAAAAAATAAAATGAGGCCGGTTTGGGTATCGGTTTATGATTGGCATATTTGTGTTCTGGTTAGTATCAGCAATAAGACCGGGGGTGGTTGATCCAATCCAACCTGAACCTTCGAGTGCGTGCAGTCCATGAAATTCCATCAGTCAAGAACATGCCTCAGGCCCTATTCATTAATCTTATTTTTCCCCACACAGAATTCTTTATGATTTTTTTTGTTGAAAGTTCAAGATACTGTATGTCAAGAGGTAAGACTGAATTCATGTTGAATTGAAACTGCCGCTATTGCTTGATACGTTTGTGTCAATCCGAAACTGTTCTTGTACAAATTAGCCTTTTAATATTCAGTATAATATTCATGTGCTCTCAAAATAGAGGTCTCCTGCAGGGATCTGAAATGCAGCACTATCAATTTGCTGTAAAAAATATTGAAAAAAAATATATAATTCTGTGGCTGAACTATACTCCTATATTCTGTGGCTGAACTATAAAACTCCAAATATTCTATTATACCAATATATTGTCATTTTTGCTGAAAATACTTTTGTATGAGGGTTGGTGTAAGGTTCAGAGAACCAGACGCGACCGATAAGGAATCTGAAAGTGTATCTAGAAGAAACGCCACTGAGCGGATATAACCGCAACAGGGAAGGAATGAAACAAAAGAATGGGAGAAAAACTTCCTGGCAGAAGCCAAATAAAGACTACCTCAGAAGAAGGCCAGACTTGAAAATAGCGAGTATAAATAAAAAAAGAACCTCACGCTCTAAAACAAAAAGCACACACGAGAGGTTGAAAACCAAAACCAAAAGAAAGAATTAGAAAATCAAACCTGTTACCTAAGCTTTTGTAGCAAAAAAGCTGAACACAAAAGGTAACAGGTCGAGAGATTAAGGATAAAGCGAAAGATTGGAAAGAAAAAAATAAACCAATCTAATCCTAATTATAACCAGACTTGCTGCGTTTTTTATTTGTACAAACCAGAAATGCAGTGACTGAATTCCTATACCTTTACCGACTTCGTTTGTCAAACTAGTAAAGACAATATCGCAGTGCCGGAAGGCGGAAGTCCTGTGCTGTTTGTAACCAGCAGGAAACCCAAAATAGGTGTTAGAAATAATAGCCGGGCGAGATCCAAAAACTGGAATGGAGGCGGAAAAAATTCAATAGAGCGCCCCGATGACGCCAAATTGAATAACGACCGCAGAAACAACAGAGGCTGACAATAACCATGCCACTTTTGATTATATTCACAGAGGCCAAAGTACTAATAATTTTCTCCCAAGTATGAATAATGTCCTTCATTTATTCCAATGCATTATTTAACACATTTATAAATATAAATGACTATATATTTATATAATGTATGAATTTTGAGTTTCTTATTTCACAAATAAGTCAATGTTCTGTTTGGAACGTACTGGTACGTGAGATGAAGAGGATATGATAATATATGGAAATTTTTTTTTTGTAGGATGAGGATATGAGGTGACAGTTTTGGGTAGGCGTCTGGAATGTTCTTCTGAATGTTCTTTTCTCTCTCTCTGAGCAGCACGATGCGTGTGGTGATAAGGGTGGTGTGTGGGGCAGGTTCGCCTTAGCAGGTAAATAATGAAATGTAACATTTCGAAGAAGTCCTAAATTAACTTTTAAAGTGCTTGGCTCGGTATAATTTAAAATGTGGAATGAGAGCATAGGTCAGCTATTGAAGCAGATCTGGTGCTTAAGAGCGCATTTTCATTTTAACAGCACGCCAAACCAACTGGAAACCGACCAATCAGAAACTGGGATAGAGACCCACGAAGGGACAGTATTCTCTGGCATCTCCCTTCCCCTCCAGGCTGAAACAGGAACAAATCCACGCCTGCATTACAATACCCCCACAGTGGACATGATATCACCCTTTGGTGCACAGGTTAGTGTCTTGATGCTATCCGATTGTATATTTGGTGTGTTGGATTAAACACCCACAGGTTAAAGGTTCTCTCCCTCCACATCCGAACCCTCACACCCGCGCCGTCGGATATGAATCGCGGCATGTTTTCATATTAGATCCCGCGTGTATGTTTGTTTTAGGCCGCGTCTCGGGGCATCTGGACTCGCACGCCTCCTGTGTCGTTTCTCCGGAGAGAGGAAAGGAAAGCGCGCTGATTATGGACGCCCACGGAGAGAGCAGGAAGGGGAGCGGAGACCGGCGAGGCTGTGGAATGCAAAGCAGGGTTAGACATGCTTTTTTTGTGATGTTTTATTCTTGGGATAATGCCGCCTACAGCAGAAGTCCCAGGAAACCCTAAACACCATAACAAAGAAAGCTTTCATATGTAATCACACTAAGTTCCTTTGTGCCTGAATCAAGGAACAATTTATGTTGAGACGAGAGGGGAAACATGTCTATGAAAGATAATGTTCACACACGCAGACACACACACACATGCACACACACACACACACACACACACACACACACACTACTAGTTATCTCTATTCCCTTATATTCTTTATAGTCTTCCCATTCTTTTTTATCTCAAAGGCAGGGGGGTTTTAATCCCACATGAAATCAAATTTTTTTGTTTTGTTTGTTTTTAAATTGTATACAATCACATTGTGCAAAAATATTGACTGTGCTCTTGAATATATCTTCTGGATGCTTCTGAAATCATTCCATCACAAAAGCTAGTATCGAATATTCTTCTTGAAAGGCTGGACAATGATACATGATATTCTTGTAAAAAAGACTTATCTCTTCCACCTTCAGCCAAAAAATTACTCAGGGAATCTTCAGTGGCCACAGGAGGGCAGATCTTCCTACTCCTCAATTTTTATTATACAGACGGCACCTCCTGTAGCACAGTATCCCCATCTCTTGTATTGAAGCAGCGGATTCTTATTCCAATGGAAGGCATGTGACCAAATGGCACATCATAAACCCTTTCAGCAGCAACATATAATTTATTGGAGCTAATAAAATCTATCTTGGCTTGAAGAAGGCCACAGGGCAGTGTGGAGAGTGGTAGATGTGTAAACTTTCTTTTTTGTTTTTGTTTTGTTGACATGACATTCACATGAAAGACCAGGAAAGCATATTCCGACGCAATTGGACCTCTTCATTGGAAAGCAAAGTGTTTTTTTCACAGCTTGTGAAACGGAGAATATCCTGTCAGATTCATTTACTTTGCTGCACATGATTCCTCCATCCCACAACCCCCCCCCCCAACCCCCAACCCCCAACCCCCAACCCCCACCCACACACACGTTTGCTTTAATTAGCTGCAGCTCTAGGTAATTATTGGCAAAGAGGCAAAATGAGGGACACACGCTCAACTACTGTGAGTGTTATGTTGTAACCTGTGGAGAGATGAGGCACATTTAAAAGGAACATGATTTAGAGGGCTGCAAAGAATTAGCTCAGCTGCAACAGACAACCCATCGAGTTTAGAATCTGGTCTTAATTTAGTTTGTGCTAAACCTTTTAAGAACTTGTACGTAGGTCTCTCTGACCTTCCCTGATGTATTCAGGCCACATTCACCTCAGCGATAAACAATGTGCAGCCACCACCTGGTTGACTTTGTGCCGAAATGAGGTTTTACTAGATATTTAAGATTAGAGTAAAAAGTTAAAAAAGGAGGTTTTTGATCCTACTGAGACACTGTAGTATAAATATTATAGCTTTACAAAATACTAAATTCTAAAATAGTGGATATAGACAATCAGAACTTTCCAACTGAAAGGGTACAGCAAGAGACCTGTGTCTGGGAAATTTGGGGCCTGCAGCTATTAGATACGAAATGTTTGGAATGAGTTAGTGCAATGGTTTGTTTGCGCTAATGTGAGAACTTTCTGTACTGACGATATTGGGCTAGTCTTATATCCTTGGGCAGTAAAAAGTTTATTACTCACATCAATACACCATAAGCAAGCAGGGTGCCAAATTGTATCTGCCAAGGTAAAATATTGTAGTGAGCATTCTGCTCTGCTAAGATGTTCTGCAGGGCTTTGTGTCGCCAGGACCAAACAACCATGACAGAAAATGTCAACAGCCACCATGGCAGATATGAGATATGAGCTCGCCGAGCTGAGTGAATGTGAGTGAACGCTGACCTGTCGTGCTTTGCGTTTCAGTAAAACCGGACACTGCAGGCAGGAGCCACGCAAGTAAGAAAACAAACATTGTGAGAAAAACAACAACAAGCTTTCAGGTTAGGCTATATGAAACTAAAGGACCAAAGCCTGTACCCTCTTCTCAACACGCCTGATATGATAAATATATTTTTTATCATAGTAGGTATTTAAGTTCCTCCCCTTTAGGCAGAGATGCTTCCCGGTTAGTCTATAAACAGGGGGCAGCCCCCTCTCCCTTGAACTCGGACGCTACGATTACACGTGTTCCCTGTCTGGATGTTCTGGATGTCTCCCAGGCACACACCGCTTGTGTTTCTGCTCCGCTCCAGTCGGATGACAAAGCACCTGGAACCAGCATCGCATCACAAATTTGCTTCAGCTGCAGGATGTCCACAAATGACAAATGACGTGTTTTTTTCATTTAGCAACCCCCCCCCCCCCTCTATTCCCCCCCCCATTCCAAATTGAAAACAGCATGAAGCAGTGAAAGATACAATGTTCAAATGATGCTCATGTCACGTCATGCCAATGTGATATTCTTTTGATACGGCGGTAGGGGAACGGCGTGGCGGAAGACCGCTTTAATTGTCCTCCCGTTCTGTTGGCTGTTTTTCACACGCTGGCCCCCCTCTATTGCACCCCTGGCCCAAAGTTGTCTGAAATGCTAATCGTATGATAATATCTGATCATCATAACGCATTCGCCAAATGTCCTTCCCTGCCTTTGTCATTGGCTGAGAACCGACATCCTGTCGACATTTTCAAAGATAAGGAAATGCAATGAACAAATAAAGAAAAAAAATGTGTTGAGTAATGTTCAAGCAACAGCACGGTCACAAATATTTAAACATTTATTTATCATTAAACATGTCAGGAGGATATTACATAACAGGACGATAACATCACGCTTCCAACACAAGATTATGAGTTATGAGTAATGGGTTCTAAATGACATGCCCAATTCTTTCCTCCTTTAAAATTCTTATATCATTTGTTATTGGAAAGCTGTTGTGGTGCATTAAGACAGGAATTATGCATTCCTGCACTACTTAGAGGGGAATTATAAAGAAAGCTATTTCTTAACAGACTCTGCTGCCTTGCTTTTCACACTTTGGCAGCTGGCTTTGACCAAGGCTTCTTGAAGTTAAATGTCGAAGTCTCTTTGAAGTACTTCTATTCTCCCCGTCACCTCACTGATACAGTCAGACCGGTATTCTGGCGCCATTATCAACAGCTGCTCCAGATTGTGGATTCATCTCCATTCCCGTTTCACTGGAATCACCGGCTCTTATGTAGGCTACTGTAAGTTACGTCAGCCGTGACATCAAGTAAAACACATCAAAGTGCAAGACTCTAGAGGGCTGGCTCTCTCTTATGTAGTTTACGCTAAGGCAAGTGCATGTGAAATAATGAGAGCAGAATGTTTGATGGTGAGAACAGGCCCTTCAGACAAAATAAGCTTGTCATTTTGTACCAACTGTCACAAGTGGCAGTCTCTCTTGGCCTCGGAGAGCCACTGGATGTTTGACGGCACTGAATTGATCGATGCGTCGAAACAGCTGATTACACAGTTAACTAACCTCACCTGGTTTCTTGTGTCTGAATATGTAGGCGATAGCATAAATCAGCCCCCCTTTGGCTCTCCAAGGGCAAGACTGTATCACTGTTCTAAAGTATTTATCACTGCCAGGCCTGATCCCAAGGGTCTCTGCTCTTACTATATAATATATCTAATGATAGCTCTGGTAAGCTCATTCCATGTATTAACAACTCTGAGAGAAAAAAAAAACTTTCTGACATCGTTGTTAATCCATTTTAAATCCATTTAATACATTTGAAAAATCTCAGTTAAATCTCCCTCTCGCGTTCAACCCTTTGCTCTAAATAAGTCATCTAAGTGACTTTCGTCTTCCCTGGATCCCTACACTACGCTCAATGTTTTAGACATGGCAGGGGTCCTATTCACCTGTGCACGCTTTTGTAGCTCACCTGGTTTGACCCCCCTCGTGCACCTGAATGTCAGAATGCGCCATCCTCCACTTCTCTCACTCCCCTGTTCAAAGCTCCTTCTTTCCGACGGCCAAATCCAGTCTGCTTCCGCTTATAATCATTTCGGGAAATATGTGGAAGCAAGGTGCTCGTTTTATTCATTTTAAATCCTCGCACGATGGCTGATTTTTTTTCTTGTCAGTACAAAATAGTCTGCCCTTTTTTCAAGACAGGGGATTCATAAATCAGGATTCGGCGAGGGAGGGGCCACTCGTTGGTTGATTTCTAAAAAGAAATAGGCCTTCTTATGCAGTTCAGGCCACATGAAAAATAATATGTTGCACGAATGGTAGTCTTATTGCTGTAATTTTATATTTTCTCAGGCAACTCGAGTTGCTCTTGTGCCCAGCCTAAGAATTTCAATGCGATAACTCTCGGTGGCTTATTGGGGGTCTTGGGGGTTCAACCGACCAAACTGCAGAGAAGGCAGCGTTCTGTAGCAGGGGTGCGAAACGTTAACGCCTTCAGTATGTAATCTTGGTCCCTTGACTTTCTCTCAAGGGTCCAAGAACATGAATTACAGGCAGCGTGCTCCGATACATCGGGACCTCTCAGTCAACAGGGATTCGTTGGGAAATACATTTCCACATCTCAATTCTGATTCCAGCTGCGTAGGTTAATCGCAAAGGTGTTTCCTGAATTCCATGAACCGGGATATGTTCGCCGTGTTCCCTGTAAAATCCTTGGGTAAACAACAGCTCATGAATAAATTATAATTTGTTCGGCTGGTTTGTTTGATGCATGCAATAGCATAGCTTACATGTACTTATGCATGATTTGATGCTGTGCCACCCTCTGCAATAACATTACTTGCAGCCGGATAAGCTTCGATAATGTTGTAGTTACATACAGTATTTGGACAAAGTTGTAGATAATAGTACTGAGGATTTAACAAATACATCAAAATATAATATTCATATATCGTATTTGAACCCAAATCTAATAGTGGGTAGTATCCATTATTGTTATACGTAATACAGGAATTAGGTGTTTTCTATTTGAACTCTGACAATAATCTATTTGAAATTTCAGTTTCAGAGACCTGGGGCCACATGTATAAACCGTACTGAGCAGAAAAATGCCCTCAGAAAGCCGCATAAGCGAGTTTCCACGCAGAAATTTAGATGTATAATATAACACCTGCTGTGAGAATCTGCGTACCTCTGCACACGATGGACACCATACGTATGCAGTGTTTGGAGTCCGTGTGATATGGCGACAACGTGACAGAAAGACAGAGGTAGAAAATGCAAAACCTTTTTTAAGAAGATTTCCGACTTTGAACCCTGAGCATTTTTTTACGCATTCTTTTGCTCAGAGTTTTATACATGTGGCCCACTCAGCAATTATGGCCCCACTGATTTTCATGTAGTACATTACAAAAATGAAAGCATTAGTTGATCTGACTGTCCTGTGGAATCTCTGGCCAATCAGTGATATTAATCAATTAACCAATTAACCATGGATAATAGTGATGCATTCCATCGAAGGTGAGCTCTGTCTGGCCCAAGTTAAACTGACCTAATGTTACAAGCAGTGTGGCAACACACACAAATTAATGGTAAAAATGTTTACGTTGCATTGATGTTTATTTGAAAACACGTCTAACGCTGATCTCAGTAGTCTTTATGATATCATAACATACTTGTTGTAGCAGCCTATTTCTTCCCATTTATGATGTTATTGTTTCAATGGACCTAGCTGTCAGATGAGTAGGCATACACAAACCTGTAGTTAGATGTCTTTGCTACATTACCAGTGAATGTAGAAAAACATTTGTTGAATTGTGAAGTGGGAATGGTATCTTTGGATGTGGTGCTGTAGATGGACAGATTGAAGGTTTTATAATAACTGAAATTGCTCATATTTTGTATTTACAGTATGCACAGACAGAAACATCTGTTTCTGGACGAGGGCAGAGCCAAACCTCAGTGCTCAGTGCAGCATGTTTTCCGAAAACAGGCGCAATGGAATGCATTTAGTGTGGAAGTGGGAACTACCCACTTGGAACTTCCGGAACTTAAGGGAATGACTTCCAATGGAATGCGCCACAAAATAGGGATACGACGGTTCTGAGTTCCACCTTACATGTAGAAAAGGCTTCACAGAGTTCATTGGTAACAATCGATAACACAATGCTGAGAGTGCTTGGTCGATACTTTCTGGATATACCTCCGCATCCCTGAAGGAATTACCAGGAAGCTCTCAGAAAGTAACCATAAGCTGATTTTATTACCAGTTGTTACCAACGTGCTCTATGACTGGTGGCGCTTCTCTATTTTTTTTATATGAGAGAGGTGACATCACAGCTTGTCTCATACCCATTTCATTCCCCCATTAAACCTTCAAGTAGAAAATAAACCCAGCAGTATAACTGATGTCGAGGGCCAGGTTTGAGTGTCCCTACTTCAAAGACTCTCTGTGTTTTGAGCCTGCAGCCAAACCCACGGGAGGTCCTACCTTGCCTCCCCTACCTGCTCCATCGCAAGCTCAGGGGAGAGACGCCGCATGGCTTGCAGAGTGGATGTTTCAGAAGTGGAGAACCGAATGACCTTGGAGCTTCAAGGCCATTTCATAGTCGCCTAAAAAGAGTATGCGTACGGACCTAAACGACATCATAGCTGACCCAACTCGAACCCTGAGCGGACATCCCCCTAGGTAGTCAGTGCAGCAGCCATTTTTGGTCCGCACAGACCTGTTGTTTTGCCTACATACCTTCTTCATATCGTACTCTTCTTCCATGAAAACACCATTGCTGTTTGCAATTTGTGCGCAAGAATGATGGGAAATGTAGTCTACAAAGGGTGGCTTGGTACGCTTCGAGTACGCTCGACTATGAAAGGGAAAAGCCCACGGACATTCCACCAGACAGTCCGTCACCGTACGTGCCCGCTCCCTGTTTTCAGCACTCTGTAAGCAGCTTTATCCGCGAGCTGCTGAGCGCCGCGGCGGACTGAAGGCGCTCCTGTTCACGTGCCTCAGGTTTTCGCGCGCGCTTTTATCCAGTCCGGTAATTAGATTTGATTAAAGAGAGCAGGGAGATTTTGCATTCTCTGTTGCCCTACTCCCTCCCTGTTGCTGTGTGGAATACTGCATTATCTGACGAGACATGTTAAACACCGTGAAAATTGCAGTGTATTCTTCCACTTTAGTCTGATTTAGGGAGTTATTTTGTGATGTTGTTTTCCTCAGTGCAATTCCCTCTCAGAACATTGCATTCAGCCCATTAAGCTCTGTCCCTTTTCAGAGGGTAATGCACCTGCTTAAACTGTTTTGTGAAACCGATTTGATGACCATAAAGTGCTTTAATGCCATGCGCAATTTAAAATCGGCACATTTAGCACCGATCAAGTCTGCTTCCATTTGACTTTTTTTTTTGTTTTCAATTTCAAAATAAAAAATAAAAATCTCTCATTTTTTCAGATAGAAGGCCTTATTAGCCAGTGTTCTGTAACTAGACTTGATATGCTTGAAAGGTGCTTGTAGCTTCCTTCATGCCTAAGAAACATATTTATATGAAATATCATGCTACTAAATGTGAGCATTACATTGCCATTTTTAAAATGTACAGCAGACGTAAAAGCCAAGTATACTATCTGCATACTGTACATTTAACAGCGGCTCGATTTAGCTTATTCCGCATCAGCAAAGATTAACGATAACGGGCCGCTTTATTGCCGACGATGAATTGAAATTACAGTCTAAACCAGTCACCTGGCTTCCGTATCGACAGTTTTTTTTCTCTCCATACAACCAGATGCATGACATTTTCTATTTGCACAAATCCCCTAACAGATAGTAGAGGCTTGCGGCAAAATTATGTCCCATTAAAATTTATAGCAGCGTGTGCAGGATGCGGTGTCGTGTACAGGCTCCACATGGGGTTATTAAAGCAGGGGAATAATATTTGAGTGCTTAATTGAGTTCCCCTTACACGTAAGGGCCTCTTTTCCCTCGCTGCTGTTTAGCATTTTTTTAGCATTCGGGCTCGACGCTGCGGTGAGAGGCACCTTATTCGGCCGCCATTTTGTTCGGTCTCGTCTGTTTTTTCCCTGGTTCTCGGCAAAAACCGCCAAACAGGCCCTGGCAAACGGGTTCGGCATGTTAACGAATCGGGAGACGGGGGAAAGGGGGCGAGCGGAAGCGCCTGTACAGCATCTCAATGCCAGGGGAGGGTAGGGAAGGGCAGACACGTACTCGGGTGGGGGTGGGGAGGTTCCGGAAAAAATCCTGGTGGATTACTGGATTACTCTGCCCTGATCCTGGGGCAGGCTCTAACAAGGATACTCCATCTCCCACCTCTGCCTCTTTGTGTTAGCCGCCACTCTGAGCTGTGCAGGTAAACAGCTCTAATTGTTGTTGAGGGGTGACAAAAGACAAGCCTGCAAATGTGTTCGAAGTGTGCGAGAAATAAATATCCGTTTAGGTCTCGCATGTGCGGCAACCGTTTCTCAATAATGCTATGAATTATTATTCATCTCTGCCTCACTCTATCCGAGAGCCCAGGTAGATCCACATGGGGGGATGGTTGGTGAACCAGCTCGATACCCGTTCATATTTCAGTGTTGTCAGAAAACATTTGCAAACAGCCATGAAAAGCTATGGGGTGGAGCCTTTCGCTGCCATATATGGCTTTGTTATTTAAATGAGCATGAATAATGAATAGCTGAGCCCAGGGTAAGCACAGCACAGCACCTGAGCATGTTGTGAACTATAAGGGCAGGGGAGCGGGGGAGGGGAACAACGCGGCATCGAGCACGAAGCGAACATTTTGGGAATCTGCCACGGCATTATCGCAGCGAGGGCCCCGCTGGGAATTCTCAGGTCTTCGATGCGCCACGCAGAGCAAACCTGACGGTTTAATCCGCGCCTCGCGCCTCTCTTCACACCTTATGTCTCCGCACGGCCGAGCCTCTGCCAACGGCTGACTGATTGGCATACATTTTTAATGCCGGTGCCAGGGAAACAGAATTCTCTGAGCGAAAAGGCCCCGGTCCGGACTGTCGATTTCACAGGAGTTCAAGAACACAAGACGTGATTATGTAAAGGGTGTGGGGGATGGAAAAGCAATTGCATTCGTGACTGGTGGTGCGCTGGTCTGATATAACTGACACTGAGCAGTCAGGAATGATGGATGAGCAAGCCAGGAGAAGACTGAAACGATGCCAGCGGGCACGGAGAGACCCTTCACCGCTTCACGGGGGCCAAAGCAATTGATGTCTGGAGCCAAGTGGCTTGGTAGTTCATGTGTAGAATCAAATGCATGCAAATGACCCCATTTGGAGGAAAAAAGCCGAACAGCGCTGTGAGAGAAGTTGACCGTTGGTCATCTCCAGCCACTGCCAAACTAACGCAAGCTTATATATTAAAAATGTATTATGCCGTTGATAAACAGAATAAACAAATTGGTTTGGTGTACTGCTGCGTTTTGTGGTCGGCAGGAGTTTGTAATAGTTATGCTTCATGCACAAGCTCTCTGAGAGGGTGAAGAGGAAGGTGGGGAGGGTTTTCGAACTGTGGCTTGCACTTGCCCAAAGGCCATCTGGGCCTGATGTACTTTTAATTAGGCTGCCATCTCATGCACTGGGCTCCACATCCAAACTTCCATATCACCCCAAACCACTCAAAAACCCATATCTGCCAAATTAATATTTCCTGACGTTATTTTTTTTAAACTCACTTGCCTTTGTGCCAGCTGAAAATAAGTGTTGAAAAAGAACAACTGCTCGCAGTTTTTGTTAAATCCCACAGTGTCATGTTGTTCCGTTACAGTCAGTGCCAATTGAACACATTACCAGAAATGCCAGAACTAGATTATGGATGCTTTAACATGAATAAGTGTAATTTGCAAAGACAGGTGGTTATATCTGTCTGTAGCCATTTTGTGTCATTACGTCTGTTATGGACATTATAGGCTTGATTTACTAAGACCTTTAGCATGCGCAAGACCTTTTATCACATGCAAAATCAATAACATGACCAGTGATTAGTCATGGTATTTGATTTGCACCAATCATCGGTTGTGTTATTAGTAAGTCAGGCCCTATGTCTGTTATAAACAGCGAATGAAGGGAAACTGGATCTGCAGGATCTGTGCTTTTACAGAATAGCATAATACAACAGTGAGCAAGCTGAATGAAATACCTGCAAGGAAATTTCCATTAACGTTGCTATTATCTGCCTTAGTCCACTGATACATTTTTTAAATGTATCATACAATATTTATCACGACGATAGTTATCTTACAGTTCCTGCATCATATCAACGTTGTTTACAACATAATGTGAACAGACCATTTTTTTATTGCAAAAACACTGGAGCAAAAAAGTTTAAGTGAATTGATAATCATATTATTTTCAAATCTATGCCATGAATTTCCAAATATTTCTTGGAAAACAGCCTATAAGAGGCAAAGCCCTCTTTGTGAAGAGTAATGCTGAACAACTTTTTTTTAAAAGCCATTTCAGAAGTAAACTCACTTACACAAATGTGTTCTTCTTCAAAGCAGATGTGTCAGATGGATATATGGACTACTGTGCTTCATACAAAATATCCATACAGAATAGTCATATGGGCCATGGGAAATTCCAGGATGTGCATTCATTGGTAGGAAGGCTGACAAACTTCATCATGATTTATCATTCAGTTATTTAGCACAGGTGACATTATTGGGTGCGCTCTCCTCTTGCTCGTACTGTTGGGTAAGAGAGTTACTGTGAGCTGTTAATCATGTGGACTTGATCAATTATAAAAGTGGCTATCAACAGAGGGAGAGTAGGAATGAGATGGGCAGCTTTTATCCAGTGGCAGAACATACCCCGTTGTTGATGTAGATATGCAGTACATTTAAGCTTTTCAATATGAAAATGCTCAAAATGTTCTATGAATACATGTTCAAAGAAGCCTTGTAGCATTGTTCCTTACTTCAGTCCATTTCCCTCCAAATTCCTTTGTTCCTTGTTGCTGTTCTTTCAGAGCTGTTCTGCCTGTGGCAGCAGTTAGTTGATCCTTAGCAAGTTTGAGGAACGCTGTGATCAGTGGTCAGGGTAGGAGACCCCCGCCGCCGCTGCTGAGCCGACTGTTTCCATGGTAACAGAAAGCCACAGAGAGGCTGTGGTGCAGAGGCTCCGGCATTGCAGAAAGGCGTTTTTTTGAACGCGGCGAGGTGTCCCCTGTTCTGTTTACACGCGCGCTTTTTTGACTCCATAGCACTTCTGCGGAGTGAATTTTCTTGCCCCGAGTAACGGTGCATTTCGCTTTGGTTGCATTTCACGGTGGTTTATTTCACTCTCTACAGCAACGCGCCACTGAGCAGGGAGGATTTAAACAATCTTCTGCCAGGAGCCATTCTACCCCACTGGGTCTCCTAAACAGACCCACCTCCTCTCCAACCGCCCCCCCCCACCACGGACACAAAAGGCTAACTTTCTGCCTGTCTGCCCTTTGTATCTTTGGTGTCCGTTCCTCCTCTCAGAGTTCGCACGGCGCCACCACCACGCTGCTCGGGCCTGTTAAGGAGATTGACGGCTGATGTGTCTCTGACTGATGGGTCCCTGTTTGACTCCAGGCGGTGAGGCTGTGCACCGAGGGAACGAGATAAACCTCAGCGGAGAGGCTCATTAATAAGCATATTTTACATTTACCGCATGGCGGGAATTCGACGAGTAGCAAAACAAGATGTTCATCGGACGGATGGGAGGCGGAAGCGTTTATCTCAGCTTCCCGGGGGTTTTTGTCACCCTGCCCGTGAAAAAAAAGCTGTTTTGTGAATTAAAACTTTCCATTAAACTTTTTAACAGTGGGGGAAAATGTTTATTTTTTTCGGTAAAACTCCTGTTTTTGAGTTTCCAAATTGTCAGGCTAACATTTAATAATCACATTCTTATTATTATTTTTGGGTAGAGAAAGAACGACATACAGAAACTTCTCATCGACTGATAACCATCATGTTCTCTGGGGGGATTTAGTTATGCCTCCCTTTTCAAAAATAAAAATGTCTTTCAAAAATGTTCTAGAGGATGCCGTCTACACAGGTGTTCAGTTTGGCAGTCTTGTTTTCCGACGACAAAAGCCCATTCAGCGGAGGTCCTTATCATGCAAATCATCACATTTGTCTGCTTTCGAGGCTAAAAACTTGGCCTTTTCCCAGTTTCCATCCAAAAAGAAATTACTCTTTCAAAAAACATTCTTTCATAGGCCTATATCCAATTTGCTTTCTGTGACCTCTGACCTCATTTAGTCATGAGTCATCACCACAGTGAACCTGTACACAAGATGATAGATGATTAGGTCTTTTATATGTAAATAAATGCTTTAGCTTCTAGAGTATAAAGAAATGGCCATCAGTCACCAATGAGAAATATGGATGGCATAGAAATGAACTTTAAACCAATAATGACTGTTTTTGATCGTTTTTCATAATGAAAAAGCCTCCCGATTTGAGAAAAGACCTACAATCATCATTATATTCCTTTTTATCCCTGTTGTGGTGCAGCAGGGACTCAAGCGCAGACAGTACTTAAAAGATAAACCAAAGTTTATTAGCGGCAAAAGCCATGAGGAGAAGGCAGAATCGTAGTCAGGAACAGGCAGTAGTCAAAACCAGGTGATCACAGCAAAAGTACAAAAACACGATCCAAAAAGTGAAGTCAAGAAACAAAATCAAAAAGTCAGGAGAACACAAATCAGGCACAAAAAAGAAACTAGCAAAACATGGGTCAAGAAAGGCAACTGTGACAAACTCACAGAAGACACAAGACAGAGTGGAACTTAAATACACAAACTAACGAGCAAATGAGAAACAGGTGAACAGCGGGGCAGGTGAGACACATAAGTAATCAGGAGCTGACATATAAGGCGGGGCGGACACAGTGGCGAAGTAAACTCAAGCGCACACGGCTGGAAGATGGCCACTGAAAACACCACAAACAAAAACAGACATGACCAAAACAGATATAACAAAAAAGCATAACACAGACTCAAATACTGACAATCCCACTATGACTGCAAATTGCATTCATTATTTTCTTAATAAGGGGAATGAATCAATTAACCTTGTCCTGATTTATATAAAATTGTTTCATACAGTAACTAGCTATGAGGTAATAAAATTTGAAGAATTAGAATTTGAAGGAAGAAATTCGTCATAACAAGGTGGCTAATGACTCAATTAAAAATTGTGGGTCACAGCATTATTCAAGGGGCTTGTCTGGTTGTAATATAGTATTGTTACCTCACTGGTTTTTTAAAATTGCATCCTCCAAGATAGGGTCTGCTTGCGATTCACAAAATGATACTCAATCCTCTTATGCTTGTTCGAGTGTTTGTTTGGGATATCCTCACCTCCCAAAGGTGTATTCATGTCTTGGAAAACAGGAACGACCAGGGAGGAAAAGAAGGCTTCCTCGCGTCACAGCTTCCGCGAACAAGCCGAAGACACCACTTTTATTTTGGTCTTCCCGGGGAGGGAGAAGCGATCCCCTCGCTCTTATCGTGAGTGCCGGAGACAGCCGGAATGAATTGAACATCTCTGGGACTGACTGTGACTGATCTTGCATTAGTGCATGTGGGAGTGTTGTTTGATCACACGGTTCACAGGAGTAGAATGGAGGAGTATGATTCAGAGGAGTATAATGCCTACAGACAGATGGTGCAGAATATCTGCCAGGTAAAATGACAGAGGTGATACAGGAACGGAGTAGAGAAGTAACCAATTAAGTAGGACAGGTAGGGGAAGGAGTTAGGTGCATTATTGACTAATGGAAAACGGAAGGTTCGGGATAAATTGACTTGGGACAAAATCTAGCCCAAGCTCTTCTAATTTTCGAGAAATTGGAACTTTTAAATTGTTCCAAACGTATGGGACATCATCATTCAAAGGACTCACTAGTTTTATTAATGCAAATAATGTAACGCTGCTCTAAATTTGACTTCATTTTTTTAACTGGTGCCAAAGATAATACTGTTTAATTTGCTGTAGGCGTGACAGAAAAATAAAGACAACTTTTCAAATAAATATGAAAATCTCACGATATATGTAGCCCAACATACTGTATGTATCTGCGCATAAAACATGGTGCATGCATGTTTGAGGATTACCTGACCGCAGACCCTGCTTTAATCTATCATCCCTGGATGAAACTGGTGTGATGTGATCCCACACAGAAATTGAACAAGAGGCTTGACAATGGCTATAAAGTTACCTGGAGCAAAGTAAAAAATAATTTTCTAATGATTTCATGCCTTTATAAAACTGACCTATTTTTACATTGAACTGGACTTTCCACATTTTTGTAATTTTTTTTTGCTTTCAATCACAGTGGCCATTTACTGGCTTAATAACAGTTCTTCTATGTAGACACACATCTGTAGAGGTTGAATGCAACATGAATTGTCAACACAGATACATGCTTTATTTCAAAGCAACCGAGATCCCACAAAGCAATGGATAGAGTGGCTTGACAAGCTAGTGTCAAAGGTCCAACATTGACACAGACAGTTTGTGCATTCGCTCAAATGGTTGCAAAGGGAAATCTATTTCTCTGTTCAACTGTGTCATCGTGGCCCAGTTTTTCTCTGGAAGCTCACTCGTCTTTTCTCAGTCACTCACCCTACACGACGTCACCATCACCTTTAGAGCCACAACATCATCTCGAAAACATTAAGCTTGAGTGGTAGAGAGCGTTTTGTACCACGGAGACGTACGATATTTTTCTATTTTTCACGTTTGGATGGACAGGATGGTTGTCAGCCTAGCCTAGCGGCTAATCAATATTTTTTGTGCCAGCTGTCTCAAAGAGCGATCGAGCCCTCATTAACTTGCGTGACCTTGAGACCTTTGATCAAGGGCGGAACATTGACAGCCTCTGAGAACACCCGGAGGCTGACCCGGTGTCACCGTTCTGATGTCCAGGGAAGTAATTAAGACTTCAGCTGTCAAAGCACTGATCACGAACCACTTCCATTATGTAGGACAGGACAGGGCAGCCTCTGTAGTTGTTATAACTCTGACCTTTTGCCTAAAGCTGGAGACGGCAGCCATTTTGTGCCTATTTAAAAAGCAGGGCACATTTAAAAAGGACAATTGCCCTGCATGGATGACAGACATTTTTTTGCTCTTAGTTGAACTACAGAAAAAAAAAGGCTTTCATTCTTTAAACACATACAGATATGGAGAAGCATAATTACCTCTATTTGGTAGTTATGAATGAACAAATTCTTAATTGAATCATGAACAGTTGCTTCATTTGTTATGAGATTTTAAGTACTTTAAAGTCACTCTTTTCAAGGTTACATTACTTACACTCAATTTTAAGAATCATATGGCTAAGTACCAATTTCGTATTAAGTACCAATTTCGTATTATTAGCAGAGGTCAATCTGGGACTATGCTTGTTCAGCTCAAAATTTCACTTGGTCATGCCAGAGTGATTGCATTGGCCAACAGGGGACGCTGTGAGCAGGTTTTGAGTGGCCAGGTGAACAGCTGCGCAGTATCAGCACACATTGTCGTCATGCAGTTCTCAAAAAAAGAAAAAAAATCTACAGCATTCTAATAAAAGCAAGTACTGTCACTCCAAAGCAACCCACTCTTACGCACCCAGATAGACTCGGGCACCTTAGATTGATTGCAGATGTGAAGAAAAGTTGCACTAACCTGTCTAATTCTGAACAGCCACCGCTGACACCAATGTGTTAATTTTGCTGTGGAATAGGAATACTACCAGAGACCGCAAGGTCACTCCGATCCCCACCCTACTGGAAACACCACAGCTACAACTGCTCAAGGCCTGCTTATAGCATGAATGCAAGCGGCTCTCTCAAGGACAGTGTACGGCATGTGAGTGGAGAAGTGTCAGCTTTGATACCACCCAGTATCCCAGTGTCCAAATTAATTAACATCTCCCCATGGCTGAAATTAGAACAGTCGGCACTGAGCCCCTTTTATCTCGTCCCCCCCCCCCAAAAAAATGACCTTTTTCAAGCTCATTTGTGAGTTGGCTCTCTGGCCTGGCCATTCGCAATGCACATAAAATGGGCTAAAAAAAATTATTCACTAAACCCTTTTCTGTGGACTGACACCATCTGAGAAACATTGTGGACAGAAGAAGCCATTTTGTTATATTCATCTTTCCCGTTAACTTCTCTCACGGATCTTGAAGTGGCATCAATAATAAGGACGGCACGAGTGCTTTAATTATTCACAGATTAAATATGAATGTACGAGTTTCTCTAGTTCTTTATTCATTCTTGTCAAAGGACTGTATGTCTTGTTAAAACAGCCATACAGTCCTTTTTCCAGGTGGGTGGATTTTTACCCTCGCAGAAAAATTACAAACAGAACTCTTTGGCCTCCTTCCAAATTTTTTCTAGTGGTTTATCTCACTTTTCCAGAACCACAGAAGCACCCGATACTACCCCCCCCAACCCATGCTATTTTGCCTAATATTCATTGCGGCCCTCATTGGAATATGAACATTGTGACAGGGCCGGTTATTCTTCGTCTCTGACAGGGTTCTTATTAGTCGTGTGGCCCCTGGTCAATGCCGCGGAAAACTCGCTAAAGGGACCCCGCTCTACTGGGCTGAGTGGGAGGTTCTGTGGAGCCTTGGCGCTGTGAAAAGAGGTATAATATCGATTGCTGCTTTTTGGGCTGTCTTCCTAACTCGCTAACATAGTGAACTCTGACACGGGACAAGGGTCCAGGTGAGCTGTTCCACGGGCCAGGATGGAAAATTAACTTTGAGGCGTCAAAAAACATGGCCGCCAAACAAGCCTAAGCATCTGCAGGGACAGAGAGGAATACCTTACACCGTTTTTTATTTTTATTATTTTTTTGGTTACAGGTGGATGATGGAACTATTGGCATGAAAATAGTCCACAATCTTAGCGGCCCACCACTTAACAGGGGCTTACTCTGATTTACAGTCCAGCTAATCAAGTCAAACTGCCGTCAAATGACATGCAAATCCCATTGAACTTGCAGGAGATAAATGTGTGCAGCCAGTTGTAGATTAGAAAAAAAAAAAAGATATGAACAATCAGGATTCTCTTTTCTTTTCTTCAAGTGAGATTATGATTCTCATTTCCGTCCCATCTTAAAAAAGCTCTCTCTCATCCTTCAAATTGAAATTTAGCAACGCCTCAGATGATTGTTAACGGTTGGAGATTAAATGAGCCCCGGGCCTTCGCTCCTCGCAGAGGCCTGAATTCAAACTTGTCTCAGTAGCTCTATGGAGAAAGGTGTCAGGTCAGGGAAGTTCAGGTTTGATAAATAGTTTTTTCTGATTAGGTCAAATGTTTGCAGTTTTGCTTTTACAGTATTATTCTTAGGGATTTAAGTATAAAATGTTTTTTTATTTTTTATTCAAAAAACACCTATTTGAAATAAACAAAAATGTTGATTTTCACAAAATTGGTAAAAGTGGGGGGAAAAAAAAACACCCTTCAATTGGTTTTTGCGGTGCTGTGTGCAATCATCGACCCGCTTATTTTAAGTGGAGAAATAGATAATATTATTTAACCAAACTGCACCAGTCTAGATATATCAAACCTACCGCTTAGCAAAATCTGAATGTTACAATAAATTGATCTGATTTAAAGGTATGGCTTTTATAATGTCTGGCCTGCATATATCTGCTTTGCATTTGAGTATCCAGTATTTTATTAACCGTTGTATTTTTGCTTATATCTGTCCGTTATGTTTCATGTTAGCTTTGTTACAACTTTCCATGGCTTCCATTCAATTTACTCCATTTAGTGAAGTGTTCCCTTGTGCATTAAGTAAAATTCAATTGGTTCTAATTTCCTTGCTAATAAATCCCACTTCATTTCATATTCAAGGGAACGCTTGTCATTTATGAAAAATCATCCAGGCAGGTGCCTGAATGTCATTTCAATGTGATCATTAAAATGGAAGGCCCGGAACTGTCAGTTTTCTAATGAGTTTAAGCCCTGTAAAATGAACCTTCATGATGCGATTCAATAATTGGGCTGTTTTAATAACGCTACTTCCTTTAGCCATGTGGGGATAGTTTGAAAATGGCTACGAACGATTATAATGACCTGCACGCAGGCTAAACATTATTGAGACAAATTTGTTTAATTGTTGATGTAATATATTCGAACATTGACATTTCTACGCAATTCTTGTCCAGAGATATTTTGGGATTTAACAGAAAATGCCATAAAGTGAATAATATATAGCAGGACGATAAAATCCTGACAAGCTATAAAATAAATAAATAAAACATTTTTAGAAAATTCAGACGATGCCTTGTGGGCCAGTAAATATCTTATATTAGACCTGCCATTTTAAGCATAATAGCCAATAAAAACGGCCGTCGCTAAAGATCATTGGCACAGATCCTTCCCGTGACGGCGTCTTCACCGGGCCACGCTAAGAGCAGCTCCGGTGGCTGCTCGTTCCCGAGGCATGTGTCTAACACAGTGGCAAGGACACGTACATCAAAATGGGAGCGGAGGCACACCTCAAGCTCAAAATGGAGGTCGGCTCACGTCCATCGAGACTTCACTCAGCTCTGATCATAGTGGATCGGTGTGTGGGTGTTTGGATTCTGTTTGAAGCGGGGGTATCTGACTCATCTCTCAGTTCTTAACTGCAGAAACATGGGATTATACAGTATATTCTGTGTACCTGTACCAGTGAGATTATGTTGGGTTTCTGAAGCAGGAAGATTCTGTCTCATGCTGATTACCTTATTTAGACATGCATTGTATGTATGATCCTTAGACTTATTTGACTCTCAATTTTTTATTTTTTTTATTCTGTAAAAGTAAGGCATTTTATAGGGAGGAATTTGAGGAAGGCAATATGCTATATATTACAGTACAATGTGTATTACAATGTACGTATATAGCAACACACAAGTAAAAACACTTGTCACTTAAAATCACCACAATTTGTACTGAACTAGTTTACGGAAAATATAGAAGCTGTAGCTGTTGCACTTTTTTTGTGATGCAAAATAATGAAAGACTTTGTCATCCATTATGATGAAAAGGTTGAGGATCAATTGGTTGAATAATTACATTAAACCACAACATTATCGATGCAGCCTGCACAAAGGAACTATGGGATGCCAAGCCTTTCATTTGCTTTGCTGTAATATTGAATACAATATGATTTTCACCCGCATCATACACATACAAACTGCAAATTTAAATAATCAGTTTATTATTAGTGATTAAATTAGATTAGACCCATAACACAGACTTACAGACAAAGTGAATCTTATCAAACAGTGTATTCATCTCTTTTTTTCCATCTCTGTGTGCATCTCTTTGTGAGGCTTTAAATTTGTTATCAGATTCATCAAATGTTTGACCGCCACAGTGTGCATGATAACTATTCTCAGTCCTATTGTATCGGGGACTTTTATTATGGAAAAGGTTGATTGGCAGCGTTACAAACACCATACTGTGCTTTTTAAATGTACAAATTGTCACTAATACCACGACAGAGCTATTTCTTTTCCTGATAACTAAGGTATAGGTTACAGAACATTTTACTTTAATAACTGAATATTGCTATTGTCAACCAAGCAACAGTTTAGACCTAAATAAACATTTTATGGACATAAAAATACTTATATTTACTATGAGAAAATATACATAAGCATTATTTTTTTGGTGGTAAAATCAGTGATTTTTCGATTAATTATGAGCAGGACCCAGATAAGACCATCATTCTATCTGAATCCTTTTTTAGAACCCAAGATAAAACTCAAAAAGGAAAACAGTTGACATAATTTACACAGCAAATGAACACCAGTGGCCAGGAACACGTCAACTGAGCGATAATGGTACAGGTATAGGTGTGAATCTAAAACTCTGCGCGTATGAATAGCATGATTGAAGATTGCAGATGGAATATTAGAAGAGGAAACTTCCTAATCTGAACCAAACGGATCTCGCGGCCAATATATTGATCGTGGTAATGTTCTATCCGTCAGTGAACATTATTACCACATGGGTTCTGAGAAACAGTAATAGTTTACAAAGGAAGGGTCATACATATTACATGCGTATGTGGCCTAACTGAGCACGGTCTTTATGAGTACACTATAGGTACATCTCCAAGCGTGTAGCTGTTTAATATATCTAATAAAGAAGTGACAGAGTGCATATTGATTGATTGTGCCTGAGCCATCACTTTGGACTTGGATTCCCACCTCCTTCCTGGGATAAATGACTGCCTTGACTGGACTGATAAATTAAATAGACTGTGCAAAAATGGTATTGACAGATCTACACCATACTCTTCCTCTTTTTGACAAAGAGAGTGGTGACCTACGATGCACTATGTCATGACTTGTGGCGTTTTTGCACAAAAGAAAATCCATCAAAAACTCAGTGATTGATGAAAAAGTCGCTTGATAACCAGATCAGGGAATTCTTACGCTTATGGCGAATTGATGGCCTGTCAGCGATAAAGGGGCTCGGAGGCTCGGCGTGTATATCAGGTCAGAGAAACTTTTTGAAAGCGTGCCGTAGCCCAACCTAGCAGACAATATACCGAGCTGCAAGCTGGAGGAGCCAAGTACAAATCAAGATAAAGGAACCAACTGTAGAGAAGAATTAGAAAAAAAGCCAACTTTTTTGTGTTCTCAAAGCTATGGTTGAGGCAACAGATATGCTTCTTGTTCAACCGCCTCAGAGGTTTATGGGATTTCTCAGCATGGTTGGGTTTTACAGTCGGCTTAATGGTATTTTTTGTCTGAGGTTGTGGCAATTCTCACAGTGAGGTCGGAGGGGCCACAGGTGTGGGGACACTTTTGGGAAGGCCAAGCTAATCTTGAGAAGTCTTGCTCTGCTTCATGCCTTGTCATTTACACTTTGAAAATCTCTTGAAAATAGCCTTTGATGTCAGTAATATGTGTGCTGGCGCTTCTCAAAAATGATCATCTGGTGAAGTATTTCTGAAGAAAGAGACATCAGAGAAATTTCTCCTGACCATTATGCCCAGACATACTTTATTTTTCTGTATTTCATGAAAGAAATGCAGTTATTGATGTCATGTGGTATATTATTCCAAGAACAGGACTTGAAGATTAGACAGTTTTTTCTAATAATTGACTGGTGTTAGAAATTAACTCTGGCTGTAAACACATGTACAATACATTGACATTGTGGCAATGTTTTATTGTGTTTGGCCCTAGCAAATAACATAATAGCTAAATTAATAACTAAAAATTATGTGCTAAGCTGTTTATGAGAGTTATAAATAACAAATGAAGACTTGAATATAGATGAATACATGCTTGGCAACAGTACTGAGTTTTATTGTTTTTAATATGATTGTTTTTACTGTTTTAAGATAGGTGGTATGACTCATTAGATCTCCCAGCTCGTTTGGCCTCCTCGATCTCCCAGCTCGTTTGGCCTTCTCCATCTCCCAGCTCGTTTGGCCTTCTCCATCTCCCAGCTCGTTTGGCCTTCTCCATCTCCCAGCTCGTTTGGCCTTCTCCATCTCCCAGCTCGTTTGGCCTTCTCCATCTCCCAGCTCGTTTGGCCTTCTCCATCTCCCAGCTCGTTTGGCCTTCTCCATCTCCCAGCTCGTTTGGCCTTCTCCATCTCCCAGCTCGTTTGGCCTTTTCCATCTCCCAGCTAATAGAGTGAGAGACGATTTGCCCCCTGTTTGGATAGTGGCCTTTTTCTGGTTTAATTTGGTGTAATGTTTAGTTTGTAGTTAACTGTGGGCTGACTGCACAGTGATATGATCAGTGTTCATTCAGCACTCGTATTGTGCAGCGTGGGATATAAACAATGCCGCTCCCTCTTTTACGCAAGAAACGCACTGGGCATAGGGCCCTGTCTCCCACAAAAGGGCTTATAACCAGCGTTCAGAATACAAAATACACACACCCCTCCCTCTGCCATCAGAATCTCCAAGCACCCCCCTAATGCCCCCCCCCCCCCCCCTCCAAATCCAGTCCACGATCACAATCTGCACCCCACCACTCTCACCACCCCAGTTCACTTACAACCCCCCCCAGCCAATGTCTGTGATTGAGGGAAAAGGGAAAAGGGGGGGCCCCCAAAATTCTGCCTAGGGCCCTCAAATGTACTCTATCAGGGTTCATTTAACGCTAAACATTTTGTTATGTGGAGATCAATATTGCAGGCTGTTTCCTTTCATCCCAGTCTGCTCCTCATTTTGTCATTTTCAAAACATAATTTTCCAGGTTTTCAGTATTTTACTGGATATTGGCTTTAGTTCTGTGCATCTGGAATTTATTGTCCTCCTCTTTATGTTCACTCTTTTCTTTTCTGCTTTTTCACTTTGTCAGCTTTACTTTTCTCTTCAACTATAAAATTGACAGACCTCATAAAGGCCCTGTGTATGGCAACTGACTGCTTTATTTCCTTTTAAAACTGTTTCACACATTCCGCTCGTGGGAAGTTGGGTGACTTGCACGTTCAGAGTATAACAAAATAAAGATTTTGGAATGCAAGTATAGCCTACATAATTTTGAAATATATTCTGCATTTTTACTTTCTTCCAAGACACACTCGAGACCCAAAACATTTTTTTAAAAAGGTTTAAGTATTTACATTTTTTTGGGCATAATACAAGTTAGTATCTTGGATAACAAAAACATGTTGCAGTGAAAATATGTTTTAAAATATGCATTTATTTATTGAATGTCCCTTGTAGTGTATGTTTCAGCATAGTAGAATATATGCTTCTTGAGATCAAGGCCAGAGGCCTACAGGGGACAAAATTAATTGCTAGGATTTAGGATGATATAAAGTCATATAATCCAATCTCCCCGTTATGCTGCAGAACAGTGTCCCACATCTCCTCTTAGATGACTGTAAATCACATATTTTTCACGGTTATGTTTCATGTATGTATTTTTGTTTTTTGAGAGCTTTGTTCTCAATAATGCAGTGAGGGTAGCTCATTAATTTATATTTTTTTTATATCATGGGATTAGTGACTTAGCGGAAGAGGATGCAAGCAATGACAACCTGCTCTGGTTGCTGTAGTTTCATTTGTTGCATGAAAACTGTCTTTGTAACATTCCCCCCATTAGCTCAGTGTAAATGTATGACACACAAGAGGGTAAATTGACTCGTTGGTGCCCAATCTACATATCTATAATATAAATTAGTAAATGTTACATATTTACAACGCTTACAAAACTGGATGCCGCAAACTTGCAGCTAATATGTAGCGGATTTGCAGCAAACTAAACTACTGTTTTCCACAAAATGTTGCCAGAGGTTTGTCAGAGTTTGCCAGTAGTGGTGAACTAAAAACTAAAAACTTTGCCAGAAATGAATGGCAGTTCCCACAAAGCTAATTTGCATGTGAAAATATGAGCTTGCTGCAAACCTGTGGCAACAATGCCAAAGGTTTGCTGCAAATTAGCTTGAAGGCCAATATTTTTGTAAAGGAAGTTCTATGTACACTCTCAGAAAGAAGGCAGGAAAAGTAGCCTACCTAAAAAGGTACAAACACCTGTCGCTGGGGTTGTACCCTCCCTATAGGCACATAAAATTGTACCCCTAGCCAGCCATGCATAATTAATTTGTACCTTTTTTGCTTGTAAAGATACTTATTAGTACCCAGATAGAACATTATTGTTCCTTAAAGAACATTAAATCTGTTCCTTAAAGAAGAAAAATGTATCTCCACTGTACCAATGTTAGGACTTTCCCCAGCCAAAAGCCCTGGGTTAATGGTGATGTCCGTGCTAAGCTCAGAGCACGGTCTTCTGCCTATAGATCTGGGGACCTGGAGGCCTTGAGGAAGTCCAGATATGACCTACGGAAAACCATCAGAGATGCAAAAAGAGCCTACAGGGACAAGTTGGAGTCCAACTACCACAGTTCCGACCCCAGACGCATGTGGTGTGGACTGCGCTCCATCACAGACTACAAAGGGAGAAATAGCAGTGATGCCCAGCCCGCCGCCTCTCTTCCCGATGAGCTCAACACCTTTTACGCACGGTTTGAGGTGAGCAACACCATCCCTTCTGTAAAACTAGCTGAGGACCAGGATGACTGCACTCTGTACCTATCTATGGCTGACGTGAGGAGAGCTTTTAAAAAAGTAAACCCTCGGAAGTCACCAGGGCCAGATGGCATTCCAGGCCGTGTCCTCAGAGCGTGCGCTGACCAGCTAGCGGAGGTATTCACCTCTATATTCAACCTCTCCCTGAAACAGTCTGCAGTCCCCACCTGCTTCAAACAGACAACCATTGTCCCCGTACCAAAGAAACCTTCCATCACCTGCCTGAATGACTACCGCCCTGTAGCACTGACCTCCATCATCATGAAGTGCTTCGAGCGGTTAGTCAGAACCCACATTTGCTCCTCCCTTCCTGACACCTTGGACCCCCTTCAATTCGCATACCGTCCCAACAGATCTACGGACGACGCCATCACCCTGACAGTGCACACCGCCCTCTCCCACCTGGATAAGGGTAACACATACGTGAGGATGCTGTTTATTGACTACAGCTCAGCATTCAACACAATTGTGCCCGCTAAGCTCATTCCCAAGCTCAGGATCCTGGGTCTTAACACCTCTCTTTGCAACTGGATCCTGGACTTCCTGACGGGCAGACCCCAGGTGGTGAGAATGGGTAACCGCTTCTCCTCTGCACTGACCCTGAGCACCGGAGCCCCTCAGGGCTGCGTACTCAGTCCCCTCCTGTACGCCCTGTTCACACACGACTGTGTGGCCACGCGCAGCTCCAACGCCATCCTTAAGTTTGCAGACGACACCACCATCCTGGGTCTCATCTCCAACAACGATGAGACCGCCTACAGAGAGGAGGTAAGCATCTTAGCAACATGGTGCCAGGAAAACAACCTCTCTCTCAACGTCTGCAAGACTAAGGAGATGATCGTGGACTTCAGGAAGCGACAGGGGGGGGGTCACGCCCCCATTCACATCGATGGAGCTGAAGTGGAGAGAGTCTCCTGCTTCAAGTTCCTCGGTGTGTTCATCAGTGATGACCTCTCCTGGTCCAGGCAATCGGTCGCGGCAGTAAAAACTGCCCAAAAGCGCCTATACTTCCTGAGGAGACTCAAGAAGTTTGGCATGTCTGCCAAAACTCTCACCAACTTTTACAGGTGCACCATTGAGAGCATTCTCACTGGCTGCATTACTACCTGGTACGGCAGCTGCTCCGCTGCTGATCGCAAGGCCCTTCAGAGGGTGGTGAAGACAGCGGAGCGCATCATTGGTTGCCACCTCCCCTCTGTGCAAGGCATCTACCACACACGATGCCTTAAGAAAGCACAGAAAATCATAAAAGACTACAGCCACCCAGGCTATGGACTGTTCTCGCTGCTGCCGTCTGGTAGACGTTACCGGAGCATTCGGGCACGGACTACCAGACTCACAAACAATTTTTTCCCCCAGGCCATCAGGCTTCTCAACCAGCAAAATTAATCTCATTCATCTCACCTCATTGTATGCTCTAGGCACTATTTGTACATCACCTTAATTTAATTTATTGTACATGTCTATCGGCACCTCCACACTTTAATACTCCTACTGTCCATATCTGGAACTGCTGCTAGTGTTTTACTGCTATGTATATTTATATTTATGTTATTCTTGCCCTTATTTGACTCTTTTTAACAATTTAATATATATATATATATATATATATATATATATATATATTTTATTTTTATTATTTTTTTTTTGTTTGTTTTTAATGCCTACTACATAGTTGTTGCTTGCCATGTCCTAAGAATTTCATTGTTCAGAATGACCTTGTGTTACACTGTGCACTTGATAAATAAAACACTTTGACTTTGACTTTGACCTTCATTTCTGAGTGTACACAATTATTCCCTTCTTTACAAATGTACACACGTAACCTGAAAAGGACTTAGGTTAGAGAAATGGCTGGAGAGGCCTGCCCTTAGTTTCTTGAGTAACTGAAAGTCTAAAGGGGACTTTATTCCCACTGAGTTTTATATTAGCAGACTAAATAGAAATCCCTGCGGTAGCTCAGAGGGATTGCTGGAGGATCGGCGTGGCCGATACGTGCGGAGCGCGGCTTCGGGGAAGCAGCCTCCGCATCCTTTATTCCAGTGACAAAACAAAATCCAATTATTTTCTCAGAGCTGAGCTTTCTGCTTCCCCTCAAGCCCTGGCGGATCTTCTTTATCTTTGATTTCCCCTTATTCTGGAGAGCCGCCGCCCGAACGGCGGCGCCGAGGGGGCCGGGCTTACGCCTCGTGCCTGAGGCTTCGGGCGCTGCTCAAAACCAACGCGTCGATTCCTCTTAAGGCGGATCATTATGACCCTTGACCCTTACATCCGTTGATCCCATGGAAATTCTCGGCACACTGGCCGGTACGAGAAAACACTTTGGCTCAACGTCGGATGGAATTTGTCGGATTGCTGATGCTTCCTTAGTGGGATTAATGACCTAATTTGTATCCCGACACCTGGTTTTTGTTTATCAGCAGCGGTTTGAACCCATTGCAATTCCTCTACTTCCACTCTGCCCTGTGGCTGTGACTTGCTCTTTGGCAGGTATCAGAGAATAGTAGTTATATATATTTTTCCTTTTTCTTTTTTTTTTCTTGAAAGGCATAAGCCATTCCAGGAAAGTGACATCCAACCAGTGGTTTGTGAACTCCCCCATTTCTCTTTCTGCCTCTGGCTAAGGATTTTTACTGCATGGCTGAGCAACGATGACATTGCTCAAGCCTGTGAAGTTGGACCGCACAGCTAAAAGTCCCCAAAGCAAAAGCAGCACAGGTATTTCAGTCAGGAAAGCTCTTGTAATACAACAACGCTTATTGATCTTTGCTCATTTGGTCGGACAAAGTTATGATTCCCTGAATCCGGAACCCTTCAGGGTGCTTGGGAACCCCTCCATCCACCTGGAAAGGAGGAAATTTGATTTTTTTCCCCCGAGCCACTGTCAGACAGGATGTGCTCGCCGGCAGCTGGAGAGGGTGAAATTAGGTGGGGACAAAGTCATCCCTGGGGAAGTTATTTTTTCCACTTTTTTTTTGGTGGATGGGACATGAGTTTCTGAAGGTGACCCAGTGGTGTAGTAGTGCCTGGAGAAGTGGGTATACTGTAATTTAGCAAATCGATGACTCCTAATTGATACGTGCACCAGTGGGGATTAAGACGTGAGTATACTCTATGCCCACTAAGAAAGAAGTGGGTATACTGCGTATACCTGCGTATACCTGTGTATACCCTCCACTACCCTACTGAAGTGACCTTTGCTCCAGAGGAGTATGACTGACAGTTTCCTCTACCCCACTCTCGCCGTGCGGGCGGTTTTGCGTGATCAAACGTCCTTGCTTTTCTTGACCCGCCGTTCTTCCGATTTGGATGCCAAGCAAACACAACGTTCTTCCCAGACGGAGAGGGGGCTGGGATTAATCACCGCTGAAAGAAAGTGATCGTTCTCGATGCTTTTCTTCTGTCAGTCCTTCCCGGTCCTTTTGTAAACCTTCACGGATGTCGACTTGGAGATCGGCTCGCAGGCATTGCTGCAGGCTACCTTCTGCTTCACGCGTCGAAAGCGGACTTCTTTTCGAGGGAAAGAAAGCATGAAAAAGAGGACTTCAAAACACAGCCTTACAAAGTGACAGATGCCATTGCTGCTTATAAAGAATCTGACACCAGCGGTACTGTCTTCTGGGACCGCCGCACAAGACATTTTTAATTATGACCAAGCCTGTATGCGTTTGATATTTGCATATTAAATCCTACCATCATAGACTGAGTTATTAAATCCTGCCTTGGCTCAGAGAGTCTTTTTAAGGACGTTTCAAGCCCACAGTGAAGAAACAAGCTGCATATTTTACTGAATTCTCCTTTACTTTTCTTAATGTTAACTCCCAAGAAAGTACATTATGTAATATCTATGCTGGCAAATGACAAGCATTCATTTTAATGCTAGTTTTATCACCATGGTTATGTCTGCAACAAATGAAAGGGAGCTGGGTGTTTGATTTGACTGACAAAATACTTTTCAATATGCAATAAAGCAAATGTACTTGATAATGTATATTTTATCTCACAAAAAGACATTATCTTTGGAATCATTTTGAATTCCCTTTCATGATTGTCAGGAAGTGTTATGGAGAGTTACGTTACATTACAGGCATTTAGCAAACGCTCTTATCCAGAGCGACTTACACAACTTTTTTTTTTTTTTGCATTGTTTTACATATTATCCATTTATACAGCTGGATATATACTGAAGTGATTCAGGTTAAGTACATTGCTCAAGGGTACAACGGCAGTGTCCTACCTGGGAATAGAACCTGCAACCTTTCGGTTACAAGGCCAGTTCCTTAACCATTATACTACACTGAGTTGTTGATAAAAATTGTACCTTCCCAGAATGCAACACAGAGTGAGGCCGAAACAAAATATACTGAAGAATTGGTAACTCATGTGGAGGAAAGCTTATGTAATGAACATCCTTCTTTTTTCTTTGCAGTTTAGTTGACATTTATCTTATTTGGCCCATGAAAGTGTTCACCTTGAATATTCAATATTTTACTAAAATATTTACTTTGAGGCTTATGTATACACTGTGTATATCATTGGAAGGGGTGAATACTTGCAAGGCACTGCACATGTGCGCACACACACACATGCCATACATAAAAAGGTGCTGTATGTCAATATTCTTCAATTACATATTATTTACAAGTCCCATGAGTGACGTGTCCACCATTTTATTCTCAGTATATATTTATTTCCATCCCCCTCCCCTCTCCCCCTACAGTGGCCTAAAAAGACAGTCACGAAAGGAGCGTGTTCACTACGCAACTTTGTTTCGTTAGCACATTGATTTCAAATGGAAACTTCATCCTCTACAGCGTCTGTCTCTGTTAAATGGAATGGCCGATCGCGGCAGCTGTGCTCACGCTACGCTGGCGGGCCGCGCGCGATGACGCCAATGGAAAAGTGCGCGTCCTGAGAGATATGCAAATACGTCAAATGAGCGCGGCTCGGGTCCAGCTGATCCCAGCCCCGCGCGGGCGCACATCAGCGTGGGGGGGAAGCGGCATCGAGGTGGTGGGCTTTCGCCGCAACCAACAAACCCGTCTATAGCAGCAGGCTGGAAGATACGAGGGAGAGAAAAGCATTCATTAAGTGGGCAGGGTAAAATAATTTCTTCATTCTCATCAGAAGCTAAGAGAAGCAGCAGCAGTGTTGTGCTCGTGAGACTTAAGTGAATGAAAAATGTGATTATAAAAGATTAGAAGACAAAAAAAAAAAAAAAAACAGCTGGCAATGATAAAAAATGCGTTGCCTGGGGAAATACGAAGAGGCTGCGGGTTATTTTTAGTTTCAGAACGAATTATATAAGGGCGCTCACTTAAATGGGGTAAATTCCTGTCAAGTGTGTTGCCCGTTAAATTGTAAGTTGGGATGGTTATTACAAAATCCACAGTGTCTTTTTGTTTTTATTGGGGGGGAACTTTCAATTCGCCAAAAACTACTACTGCCAAGGGGTAGGTATTTTTAATGCTGTGCATTTGAGAAGTAATTATTATGTATCACGCTGCATTGTCTCCCTGGGAGTTGAGGGTCAGTCAAGCTGTGGAAAAAAAGGTGAATGGCTAACTTCAGCAGGAGTGACAGAGCTAGCCTAAGCAGGCTCCTGGGTATGTGCGCAGCCTCTGCCATGTAAATGAGAGTGATGAACAACTTTAAAAACTTGGGAGGTGAATCTCAGCAAAGCGCTGCCCAGTAGATCATCATAAACTGTGCTCAAGTGCAATGCTGTACTGTTACTCATTTTAAGCCGCTCAAATAAAAACAATTACATCCATTCATAATGGAACATAATAGAACCATCCATAACAAATGTCATTTTTTGTTTCCCTCTCCAGGGGGGGTATTTCACAAGGCAGGATTACTGAGTTAGCTGGATAACTGCACTGAGTAAACCCCGAAACAGCTCTTTTTACTTCAGTCCATGTTCCAGATTTGGGAGGGCTCCGGGTTTTACTCAGTGTAGTTATCCATGCAGCTAACTCAGTAATCCTGCTTTGTGAAATACCCCCATTATCAGGGTATCTCTCTCTCTCTCTCTCTCTCTCTCTCTCTCTCTCTCTCTCTCTCTCTCTTTCTCTAAGTCAGTGTTGTGTGTCAAAACCTCAAAAATGAACTTGTCCTGAAAGAAGAGAAATAATAAACCGGAAGGGATTATTAATTATGGAATCTCAGACGAAAAGTCTGAACTAAAGGGCTGACATGCGTCATTCAGAAAATAGTCCTGTGAGCTCCGAGACATAGACGGATACTGCAATTATGTGAAAACAGTGGCTGCTAGATAACACGAGCTGTAAAGCCACACACAGGTGATTTTTTATCAGCAATTGCACAGAGGGCCAGCAGCGTTTTACACCTCCTCTTCAGAATAACTGAAGCTTATCAGTTATCGAGTCATCCATCTGTTCTAGGAAATAAAGTTTTGCTCGACTTGCAACCGATCCAGTTGGTTTTCCTCCATGACAATTTCCCAAGACCATTTAATGCTTAGCTATGAAGCCAAGATAAATCTAGTTTCAATCCCTTATTTAGGCGAGCAGACAAGGGCTTGCGATGATGAGCGCATTAGAAAAAACAAGAGCTGTAGAATCCTGCAGCTGCTGTTAAATTTACGGAGGTACTTTGGACATTCAGCTAAGATCCAGAGATAAAACTTAACAGCATAAAATATGTGAGAGCACATTTCAGGGCTTTTTTTAACTGGAAGGTGGTGTTAGGTACCAAGACGCCAATGCACTAATGAAGGTTAGCCAGAGGTCATATCTTTGTTTAGGAGGTAAGCCTTAAACTAAATCAATCTTTTTTAAACTGTCCACACAATAATTCCTGTCCAGATCAGATTTGTGTGTTTAGATAAACAGCATCTCTTATGTCTGCCCTGAACTTATGATTAAGTCAACACCGTGTTGCTTAGGGAGCGACAATTAATGTACTTTAAAAAGGCAAGATAAATCATTACCCGCCGATCTCGCAATCCAGGCATCGAATATGTGTCGCATTTTGGACGTACGAGATCCAAATGGAAGTTGAAATAACATTAATTATGTGTTATGTAGACTTCAAGTAAATTATGTAGATATGTAAGGGGAAATGTGGGAAAAAATGCAGATTTGGAGCACTTCCAGACTGAAGAAGGCCTTTCACAGTTTTTTGAAGTGAGAAATGGCTCCTCTCAACAAATCAAAGCCATAAAATATTAAATTCTAAGTATCTTTTTGAGAAATTATCAAGAGAGAAGGGGCTTGCAGATAGCAAGGGGAAGATGCAGCGTGCTGTCATGGAGCAGAATAGGTTCAGGCAGACTTTTAACAAAAGACTTCTGTTTGTCGCCTTCTTAATTTGTCTCTTGGCGTCATATAAGTGACCAGAGAAAAAATAAGAACAAAAAAAGTGCGATGTTTATAAATAAGAATCTCCAAGGAGGAAAAAAAAATAAAATACCGTTGAATAATGGGACCATGCCGGAAGGCAATTTGGCTACAACATGCAAAAAGAGCGAAACGATGGACATCAATCAGAGATAAGCACGTTGCTATAAAATTTGTAATGCATAATTTCCCGTTGAATTGTTATTTAATTGTAGCCACTCGCATGTGACCTGCTTAAAAAACAGCTTGGAAATATCCTAGGTAACGCATGGGATGGCCCATTACCCCCTCTCCGCAGTCACGGTGGCATTAAGTATAGGTATGCCTTACGTATAGATTTTAAACCACAAGAACAAAAAAGAAAACAAAAGCAATGGCCTATTTATTTCCCACTCTGTTACTCAGGAGCACAAAGAAATACTTAAAGTTATGGATTTAATTAAGAGTCAACAACAGAAACCGAAGCATCCCTTCATTTGTCTTTATGGCGCGGCATTCTAATTCTGTAAACACGGTACTTATTCCTCCACCGACTGATCAGTAATAAAGTGCCGACCATTAACTTGTAATAGCGTCCCTTCTCATCAAATGCCAAAGATCGATACGGGAGAAAATGAGAAGAGTGAGTGTTAATAGACTGTGAAAATCTTTAAGTATTCTGCTCGGACGCAGAGAGAGAGAGAGAGAGAGAGCCTGCATGCTAAAATGAACGAGCCGAGGCGTCGGAAATGGAATCTCTCGTGCTCAAGACAGATGACATCAGTTCTTACCGCAGGTCCGTTTCACACGTGGGCGCGTCTCAGAAAATGGAATTCTCGCACCAGGATGTATTGTTACCATCAGAACAGAAAACACAGTTGTGTCTGTGCCTGAGATGGCTGATTTACTAAACAGTTGTGTCTGCAATGTAATTGCTAAAGGCCTGTAAAGGCAAGTGTAAGATTGACTAACCAATCATAATGGCTGAAATTCGCCAATTAAGAACTATTCCTCAGGGATGGTGACACAGTCTATGCCTTTGCTGTTGATGCAGATGCAGGTTTTTTTAATACACATGTTTGACTGGGATGAAGGAGATAAAACCTGGGGGGTTTACAAATTGAGCCCATTAGGTATTCTACTGAATCTGCTAAAGCTAATATCATGTGCAAACCTCACACTCGCGCCAACATTTTTCAACATTTTAAAAGCATTAAATCTGTAGGTCTGCAGGCTCAACAAATAGTGATGTTATCCAATTAAGCCTTACACATAAACACATTCACTCATGCGTATTATATATAGATCCTGTGCAACTTGGTTTTAATATTTCATCTGTGAAAATTCCAATCAGGCTAATGCATTAGCATTAATGCTATTAGTAACAACAGCGTAATCTATTTAAAGAAACTCACGGCCATAAATTGTGTAAAATAACAGCAAATGCCCAGCTCCAAGCTCTCCCCCACTATTGCTACTCCAACTCCCCAGTGGAAATGCAAGCGCAATGGTAAAGCACGTCCACGGGAGTTCTGTATCACGTGATATTTATATATAACAGGTGCATGAGATGAGGACACACCACTTTAAACCAGCGTAAGCAACTTTTTTCGGTCTCAGTTATTTTTTATAAATCAAGCGTAAGCACGACCAATCTTAAGATTACTTTTAGGTTTAAATCCAAGAACATTTTCACAAATGAGGCCCCTGGGGGGTGTTCCACAAAGCAGTATTTCTCAGTTAGTTGGTTAACTGCACTGAGTAAAATCTGGAACGGCTCTTTTTACTTCAGTCCATGTTCCAGATTTGGGAGGGTTCCGGGTTTTACTGAGTGCAGTAATCACGCTTTGAGGAATACCCCCCTGGTCTTCTGGATTATTCTAGACCAGTGGTCTCCAACTCTGTTCCTGGAGAGCTACCGTCCTGTAGGGTTTCACTCCAACCCTGGCAAAGCACCTCATTCAACAGCTAGAGATCTTGCTGAGATGCTAATTAGTAGAATCAGGTGTGCCAAATTAGTGTTGAACCGAAAACCTACAGGACGGTAGCTCTCCAGGAACAGGGTTGGAGACCATTGTTCTAGACTGTGCTCTGGCCTGGTACTAATCACCCTCCCCAGCAGACTCATATGATCCTCTTTCCCCATCCCTGGGCCACGTCTCTGGTCTCCTTATTCACGCTGTTTTTTTGTGCACCAAAAAGCCTTGGTGCTGACATCTCTCTGACTGTGCCCGCTCCGTCTTACCCACCGATGACCAATTGTCTCATGTCCTCCCTTATACTTGCTCGCAATACGAAATGTTTGCTAGGCAGTTTGTCCTCACTCGCCCTGCGTTTGTGTCTGCTAGTGTCACTCTAACCGCCTATCGTCTAAATTGCGTACGTCTCATTTTTGTTCAGAATAACATTGTTAATTATAAGCTGAGCGATCTTCCTCCACTGAGCTGTTAGAGGTGAGAAGTAATCACCTAGGGGTTTGGGGGGCGGGGGGGGGGGAGCACTAATTGACAGGTTGGTCGGGAAGATGAATGGCAGTGTGGAGGTACACTGTGAGGCAGACTAATAGAGTCGTTCTGCCAGCTTCATTGGTCACTGATATGGTATTGCATACTGGGTAAACACTGCACCTTACTCAAGGCTAAAAATGGCAGGGCCTCACCTGGGGACACAAGCCTGCAGCCATTCATTTCCAGACCAGAGCCACAACCCATACATCAACACAGCCACCCGGCGGCACGTTTTTCCAAAAATGCTCTTTGTACTCTGTCAGGTCGCATGTGAGGCGGTCAGCCACCTACCTAGCTGCTTATCAGAGGCGTCTCGGGGCAGTTGCGCATCAGGCGGGCTCCCCTTTTACTGGCTTTACTGTTTCAAATGCATCTGTCTTAAAATAACACTTCAGTGAAACATATCTTTTCCATCACAAACAGCACCTGGGCAGAAGATAGCATGGCCTGACAGCTTCAAAAGCACTGTTCGCACCAAGTATAGCCTATTTAGGCTGGAGCTGCACTGAATTCCACCGGCAAGCTAACTCGCTGCACAGATGCACAGTTCTGTAGAAGATTATTTTCTCTGGCAAGTACTCCAGTTAAGAATAAATTACAAAAAAGAAAAAGATGAGAAAAGATAATATCACGTAATGAGATAATCACACATTCTATGTGTGTTCCTCAATTAGCTAAACAGAACTATTATTTCATTTGGGAGTTTGATATTAAGCTTATAGAATAGAATATACAAATACATATTGTACTAATGGATGTTAAGCATGTGGAAATCTCATTTTTGAAGTATATCTTTAATGAATATTTGTTTTTGAATAATGTTCTGTCAAACACTGCATGCTCTAGAATGCAAATATCTCCATTCTCCAAGATTACTCATTTAGAGTTAACTTAACACAGCACATTTTACCGTTTGTTTTTAGCCCCAGTACACTGGTGGCCATTCCCTGTTTCTCTTGCCAAACTGCATTGCATCCTACCCACGTAGCTAGGGTATCTACCTATCTACAGGTATTGATAGACACTTGGGAAGGTGATAGACTACTCCAAATGTCACCACTGATTGTGGCCCAGCCACCAACAGGAGTCAGGGAACTATTATCTTACCAGAGACTAAATTTCAGGTGCTATCGCTGTAACAAGAAGTACAATCAACAACAGCCCTATTTCCAAAGCAGTTCGAAAGAAACATTGGTCTATGACTGGCAGGTGAACTACGATGACTTCACTCTGTCTGGGGTAGATAAGCTTCCATAGCAAGCAGACAGACTTCAATAAAGGTGGTCTGCTAAGTAAGAACTTGGCTTTTATCGGGCTCAGAGTTAAATAAGCTGAGCCAAATGCCAGCGATGTGTAATGGACAGACAGCTCAACTGAGGAGTGAAATAAGCCCCTGGCCACAACAGGCCCTAGATGTTGTCCACATACCTTGGGAATGTACCAGAAGGTATAGAGAGGTCGGACAGCAGTACAACTGTCCCATAATGTGCTTGCTTGGTTTGGATGGGGAGCAGGATTTTGAATGTACAGTAGTAGCCCTGAACATAATCTTGACTATGCAGGGATTCTATTTCTGAAATTAGGAGGTGCAGAAACAAATCTCATTGGGATTTCAGGCCCACTGGGAAGGATTGTGCAGTGCCTCGCGCTATAGGTATCTGGCCAATAATGCTTACCGTAGGCCTTGAAACAGGAGGCAGCCCAGCCTTGACTGAGTATCCCCGTAAAGCTGTACCCCGAGGTCTCCACGTGAGGGAGGGGGGACATTACACATCCACCTGGTCCCAATTAGTATGGGATCTCTCTCTGGTGTGACACCTGGGGGGGGATTTCTTATGTACTCACTGGGTTCTCCATGGTCTCTCGCTCATAATTCCAAGGGTGGCGAGTCAAGATTTAATGACAGGGGGGATGTGCGGGGGTTAATCTGATAGACTCACGCGCGATCATTAGCAGCGCAGCGCGACAGTGAAACCTGGTAGGAGTAGGCCCTGGTTAGCTGGGATGTAGAATATGCGTGATCAAAGCTTGAACAGGGCTGTGCTGGAACCAGGGGAGGTATCAAATGAGCCTCAAACCAAACCATGCCAGATATGCAGTAGATACGGATGGATCACTTTAAGAGTTGTTTCTCCTTCATCCTCAACACAGTCACATATTATTCAGTCCCAAGGGTGCATAGTCCCAGAACTGCTCCCATAATGGTTTAGTGTCATAGTGCACTGTGTTGAAACTTGCTACTTTATCTGAATAAACCAGAGTAGCCTTGTAACACATAAATAACCAGAAAGTAAGCTAGTGAAACAACAGAAACGCACTGAGGTGGGCACTGCGAGATACAGAGAATCCGGAATGAAATGACTAAGACCATGAGCCAGAGAGACAGAGGACTGGATCGCCAGCTGTAACCTGTCGCCTTGCGCGCGGAAAATGTGGAAAAGCGCTCGCGGTGAGGGCCTGCTGTTCACAAGCTACCGGTAGAGTGACGCGAGATGAGGGTTCAGACCGACTCATTTGAATTGCTAAACTGAGACCTGTTGACTTCGAAAGGCAGATGGTGATTAGAGCCCGGTGGCAGGTGCATATTTCTGATGCGCTCGAGATAGCGGAGGAGCTAGCGGCTGACTACCAATGCCGCGCACCGAGAGGACCGAAAAGAAGAGAGCTGACCCATCTGTCTGCTGCTACAGATGGTCAATATGGCCTAAGGCGGGACAGTAGCCATGAGGCCCGTGCTCCGCTGGCTGCCGGAAGGTAGAAGTCACCGTCTCATTATTAATTTAAACATGATTCAGCGAAATTATATCCCTGACAGGTGTGAAAGTGCTCTGCCGGGAAACCTGTGGAATCAAACAGGACAGAATGAAAAACAAACAGCCAAGTTAGAATTGAATTAAAAATGTATGCATTTGTGGGCCGCTCTGCCGTATTTTCGACATGTTTCTCTGCAAGGTTTTCTCGACACTGAATGCCAAAGCGAAGGTCAGTAAGACTCTATTCTTAGCCCAATTTCTGCATTTTTGTAGACTTTGCAGCGCAACACTGATATGAGTTGAGGTTTTATTTGTCTTGAAAAATCTCAGATGAACAAGGTGTAAAGAATACGTGAAAAACTTTAATCTGAATCTGTATGTGGTTTAATATTTGGGTGATTGAACCTTCCTAGCCTGGAACTTTTCTAAATTCAGTTTATTTATGTATTTATTTATTGGAGCATGATATGTAAACTCAGCGCAGTACACATAATTAAAAAAATTATCTACAGGCATTCAATATTTTCCCTTGCTAATATATGTTTGGTATATTATTTATTACTGTAAATATCTTGCTTATACTTGTTATATTACAATATAGGCTCGTGCTGTATAAATAGCACATTGCTGCAAATCTAATTGCCAGTTCTCTGTTGTCTTGACATAATCATATATTCTAGATCCTTTGTAACCTGGTTACAATACTCCTCCATAACAATTCCTTTTTAAAGATGGCTGCTATTATACCTGTAACCTTTTACAGAGATTTTTCAGTGCAAATTTATAGAAAACGCGATAGGTTCACAGTGTGTTCTCAGGTGCATTGAGCAAATTACTCACTCCATTCTCTGAGTTCTGAGAGTCAGCATATTTCTTTGTGATATTGTCTGTTTCTCTCCATTGGACTCTCGCTTACGGGTTCATATCACAAACCGGAAAATGCTCGCATGACATATTGTATTAAACAAATTGGTCACCCGATGTTTTTTGACCCCGCACGTTGAAACAAACCAAGCCCACAAGAAAAAACAGCACGACTGCGGTGTTTCATATAGCATTGCATTTGTTTCTTTTGAATTTTTTTTATTTTTGCTTCATTTGAGAATATTTTTTTAGGGCTTTTTTCAGCTTTATTTGAAAGTAAGAATTGGGAGCAAGAGAGAGGGAAAGATATTGGACAAAGGTCGCGCGGTCAGATTCGGACCGCCGACGCCGTGGATCGCTATGAGGATAGCGCTCTACAGGCTGCGCCCCCGAGACACCCCAATTTGAGAATATGTGATATAACATTTGAATATTTCCCCTTGAAATAAAAGCAATCACATTCTCTATGCTTTGGCTATTAGTCAAGGTATGAAAGTGATCTCCATTTTGTGTATAAGCTGCACGGTCATTTGTCTCTGTTGGTTTCAGTGCTCTTGTAAACACTGTGCAGACAAATATTGCAATTTACTTTGGTCTTGCATCTAATTTAGCAGCCATAAGCAGCCTAAATTGGTCTTCATACTTTTTGTGTTTTTCCATGAGGCCATTGAATATACTGTATGTGCTTAGCCTTTTTTATACATGTTGATATATACATGTTTATACGTGCTGATATAGAATAAACCGACTATGATTGAATGAGCAATTATTACAATTATGATTGATGAGGCAAGAGACCATTTTAAAAGCAGATTAATTTGATTATACAGTCCCTGTCTCTCCTTTTAATCATAATTCATAATCCCATTTAAAAGTGTGCCAATTTATAATTCATTTAGTCTTAAAACTGCTAGTTGGACAATGAATTTGCCATTAAAATTGGGATTGTATTGTTTTCACGGAATATCTTAGTAACTGCCATAAGCTATTTTAATTGAAGTGAAACTCTCCTCCTCCATAAAAGCGTCACACAGTGCAGGGTTATGGAGCAAAGGTACAGACTGACGCACATTAGCAGTCTGTCATTGTCTTGCACACAGCCACATTTTGACCTAAAAGGCTATCGCAGGCTATTATCTGTCATATTTTAATTTAAATGGCCTAAAACAGTTGCTGATTTGCATTGAAATTACCCTCTTTTTTGGCAGTCTCCTTTGCATGTTCGACAAAAAGTCTGGAGTTAGAGGCGATATTTTAATGAGTGTCTCCTAGGCAAGCCTCATATGGGACGAAGTCATAATTAAATGTTTGTCCTTATTTTTGATTTGAGTCTTGAAGTATTTTAAATCCATACAGTTTGGCCCATCTTATATAGAAGGGCCTGTTTTAAAAGACATACCATCACTATTACAAGTTACCCCTTAATTAATATTGAGGGGAAACATTTTTTCTAATTGTTATCGAGAAGAATAAACCATCTGTTCACTCTACATACATTATAAGATAATCTCCAAAGAGAAGAAACATAAACCAAAATCTACAATAATTAAAAAAAAACTTGTTATGGTATTACAATTTAGTACACAAGTTTGTATAAACCTTCCCACCCATTATATATTCAGTGAACACCTGCCTGTGAAACATTGTGAAATTGAACCAGACATTTAGTTAAGAAAAAGTCTAAAATCAATCAATTTTGGGTCCATGATGTAACTTCACAATGATTATTTTTTATTTATTTACTATTTAAAAAATATATTTTTCACAAGTGCTGTTTAAATGAGCAACGACAATCTGCAAGTGAGAAAAAATGTGTTTGATGCTCAGAGCAGCACAGCGGGAGTTCAGCTGAGGCCAAGAATGTGGAGGATATTTTATTTACTATTTTTTACTCTTTTTTTATTTAAAGCTTAAAAAGATTATATTACATTGCAATCACTTGGCAGACGCTTTTATCCAGAATGACACTTAAATAGTTGTGCTTCTCATTCTACCTGTGACACTTTCACGAATGACATGTTTGATTATTGACTATACCTTTTGAGTATTATCACATATTTTGTCATAAAGTGTAGTTAAGTTGTATCATTGATAATACCTTACAGGACAACAATTTTCAGTAGATTATCATATTGGAAAGCCAAGAAACAGCTTCCCAGCATAGAGACATCTCCCAAAGAACGTCAAGGCCTGACATCATGACAGTCCCCTCTCTGATTCCTGAGCTTTGACAGTGATGATGATATAAGCTCAATAACTACCACGACTGTTAGGCTTTCTACAATCTCTACACAAGCCTTCCTAAAAAATAAATAAATAAACAACATTTATTGAAGATTTGATGCTTATTAAAAATGTGAGATAAAGCATGCACATATTCTTGCTCGCTCACTGCTTGGGTCTTACTACAATCCCCAGAGTGCATCGTGATACTGGTCGCATCTGTTAGCATGCTGCTTGCGACCAGCTAAAATCGATTTAAATTCAAATTCTATGCTGTAAGACACAAGCCATTTTAGGGTACAAACAGCAGATTATATCTGTGGCCTGGCTAAGCATTCGGGGTTCTGGGTTTATGTGTAAGTGATCAAAAACAGATTGATAAGACTAAGTAATAGCAATGCGACTTGTTAATTTGATTTGCACAAAAAGGAGTAGAGGTGGAGCAATTCATTTTTGGGTTTTGTGTGAGTGTTCAATTGGCTGAAGCAGGTAACAAAAAAACTATTTGCAATGTGTCCTTATAGTTTCTAACACAAATACATTTTAGTATGGATACTGCAGATAATCCGTTATGGAATTGGAATGCACTGAAAATGTATTTAAATGAAATATAGTACCAAAATATTAAAACATTTTACAATAAATGCGCAATATACAGATTATTTCTGATGCGGATAATACATTATATTACACTTCTATGGAAAATATTTATTATATAACTATAGTTATTATATGTTCAGAAAAGAGCACATATCTATAATATATTATAGTATTTTCAATTTTGTTAAGGTAAACATCACAAGCTAAAGACATAATTTCTTGGAATTCTTTGAGTGAACAATCCCATCAAAGATTTTTCTTGAAGAAAACTGTGCTCACATCTATTGAAGTTAACCTTCTCAACCTTTTTGGTAATAAATGTCCCAAAGACGGATTTGAGCCTGGGTCCTGGGGCCTGCTGGTTTCTACATCACAAGGACACTGCATGGTGTGATGGTAAAGTCTCTGGGTGCGTCCCAATACTCAAAAAATGCATCCTCCTTTCCTCCACTGCCACCTCCTCTTCTCTGTGCTCGGGAAACCGATCTTTGTGTCCTAATCTAATGTCGCTGATTACATATTAATTACATATTAATTGTTACATATTAATAAATGCCTCAACGCAAACCGCAATGCCGGGTGCATTGTACACTGTACATGCAACTACTTGTACTTTAATTAAACGCACAGGCTGTTTTGCATACTTCTGGGTAGGAGACGAGTGGAGGAAAAGGTGTGGAGGCCATTTTGAGAAGAGGCCATTTTGTGAGCAGTCAGGTGACTGGGGAGAAGGTATAAGAAGGCCCATTTTTGAGTGCCTCACCCAGTTTTTATTAAGTTTGGAGCACATTGGGTGCTCTGGTTGCTACAGGTCTCCAGTGCTGCCCGTTAGATAACATTGTTTGGGGCTGACTGCCTCGGAATAATTCCTGTTGGCCTGGGGGGTATACTACGAAGGAAGGTTACCATAGTCAGGGTTTCTTTGCGTTAGCTGACTTCAGAAAGCCTAAACACCGCAATCTGTCTTAACCGGCACTACGAATGTGGTTCCCATAAAAGGGGCGGTGTCTACAACACTGAGCCTATAGCGGTGCAGCATGGGCAGTATTTTTCTCCTGTGGGAAAAAAGACTGATACGGACAGAATGGACAGATAAGAACAACATATGAGCAAAAAGCAACATCGCTGCCTCCAACAAAGCTAGGAAAGAGCTTTTGCAAAAAAAAATATATATAAATGCTCATCGTGTAGGTTAAATTCATTAGGCTACTTAATATCTTATTCACCTTACCACTCATAACAAATAAATCTATACTCTCAGTACATTGTCATACAGTTTATTGCTAATGTGACAACTGTAGCCTATTACTACATTCTAGAGCTCTAAACTTTAAACTTGATACAGCATGTTTAAAATATTGCTGAAGCAATCACATCAACGTTTTTTTCCATAAAAAAACTCACTAATCTTGCCCTGTGAAGAGATCCCCTCAGTATCCGCACATATCACTATGGAATCCTTTGGAATGGAGACGCCTTTTTCCAAACCCAAGGAGTTGATTGGTCAAAGGGCGGTGCTTTTATATGTTTCAATCTGTTATCCTGAATATAACCTGAATATAACCTGCCCCGGAGCAGGTTAGCTGTGCAGAGTAAGTTGCCGTGGCAATACACCCCGATTAAAAGTGATACAGAAAACCCAGGGTTGAAGTTTAATTTAGCTCGCTATCCTCTTAATCTCGCTTCGTAGTATACCCCTCTGGTGTTAACTGGCCAAGTTTAGTTTGTTTTGTTTTAATGGTTCCAACCAGAGACCAAAAAAAAAACTTCTGAACCTCTGATGACTTCTTTTTAGAGAGAAGTTGGAGCCGGTCGCTCATGGAGGAAGCGCATGCTTGAGCTGGCCCTCAAACAGAGTGGTGAGAACGGCAAGGACCACTCTATCTCCAGCCAGCTTCTTTCTTCTCTGTTTGGTTTCCACCTACATGCCTAGATTAGACCCACAAACGCTCTTTGTTAGGGGAGAGCTTTGTTTGAATATTTCTTTGACTTGACGTCTTGACCGTTATATAGACGATGCGATCAGGATGTGAGCTCCCCGCCGGCGCGTGGCAGCTCAGAATTAGATCCTCTTCTTCACTGTCCGTTCCTGTGCCCCTCGTCATTAAGAGTCGTAAAAACCCGGCGCGCATCCAGCTCTAAAAATATTACCTTATCAGCGCCTCTCTCTTCTCTAATTCCGTGGCAATGCAAACAGTTTTTCCCGGCCGTAGTATATTTTCAGCGCCAGAACATAATTGGATTATTGGCATTCTCAAGTCTGAATGGGAAACAATAACCTTATTGATGGAGGCTCTGTTTTATCACCGCCCAGCACGACACTGAAGCTAATTTTAAACCGGCCCCTGAAAGCAGGCTTCAATAAAACTAGCAGGACCGTCCTCCTCGCTACCATTGTTCCCACCCTGCCCTTGTTTCTGCCTCCATAATGGAATGAGCACATTTCCATTTATGCAGTGAAATGAAATACATAAATACTGCAGACTTTCTTTCTGAAATGTTACATTATTTTTTTTATTGACCCTTTTTGTTTGTGGCACTTTTGTTCATCTGTAATGACACCCAGTGTGGCTCTTTGTAGACGGAAGAGAAAGAGGGTTCGTGGTATCGGGTCCCAGCTGAACCGTCTGTCCGTTATTGAATTAAGCAATCTGCACCATGGAATGGAATTTTCCTGAGATTCACATAAAAGGAATGGCCCAGCGGTTGTTATTTCCCAACAACCACAACATGAAATGCGTGCTTGTTGGAAAAGTGTCCTATTTTCAAAACAAAAAGACACAGGATTATAGGAAATGATTGATTTTTATTTTTAAAAAATTCAATGCTGAACCAACACATCCTAATATGTCAACAATGACCTTGGAGACCCAGTCAATGAGGCTTCACCAGTTTTACCGTATCCACCGATAAAAAAAAGAGCCAATGACTGTTTCTGATTTCAGATCAAGATCCAATCACATATCTAGCCGCATCTGAGAGTGATGTGTGTGTGTATGAAACATCAGAAATGCAATGGTTTGGATCAGTGGTAGTTAGTAAGTGATCTCCCTCCACAGTGTTTGCCACTGGTACTGTTGCTCACAGAACAGCAGAGAGGGATATAGGCTGGAGATTATTTCAGTCGTTTTTTCTCAGTGTATATTACCTAGTGAATAAGAAGTGTACGTCTCAGATCCAGTGCTAAAGCGCCTCACCAACAGCTGGCTCATCTGGGGTTTTTTTCAGTGAGAAAGCAATACTTTCATCATGTAATGCTCCATGCCATTTCAGTGCTCCAAGCCTTTTATGAATGATCCTGACATGTATTCTGTGTATCAGAAGCGTTATTTCGCCTTGCATGCAAGAGGATTGCATCACCGGTGCTGGAAGGCGGACCGCTCGGACAAAATGAAATACAATCTCTGCGTGAGATCGCTATCGAGGGCTCAACTGCGGGACGCGACTGTAACCCATCTAAATTTTTAAAGCCGTTTCTCTGGTGAATGCAGCGGAGAATGGCACTGATGAATTCAGACGGACACGGGAGAAGAATACAGAGTGTTTTTTTTTTGAAAATGTGAACTTTATTATTCAAAAAAGAAGCAAATAAAGCCGTGCGAAAGATAATCTCAGGTTCAGTAATATCTTTTTTTATAATAAACATGTCCGTACAAACACAATGGAAAAGGTCAAAAGATACAGTTAAATACCATGGGAACGCGGTTCTGGTAACTGAAAATAACAGTTGGGATTAGATGTTTATTTTATGCATATCGTGACATGATATATCAAATCCTATCATGAAATATCATAATATAGACCAACATCATCCTTTCATAAGTATGTAAGAGGCTGTACTTCTTGGCGGATTATCTTTCCATTCATTAGATTTTGTCTACGAGCAGTTTCCATTCATAACATTGGCCCTGAGTTCCTTATTCAAGCTCTGCAGGAAGTGCACCTCAGGCACCGGCAAAGACACCTGCAGGAAGTGCACCTCAGGCACCTGCAAAGACACCTGCATGCTCGCCATGGTGATGTTGGACAGCCGCTCTGTTTCATCACGTCTCCTGATCACCCTATAAAATATCTATGGTTTGGATTTTTTTTCACCAGTCTTGGACAGCCCCTGGATGTTTAATCATCCTCGTGTAAAAGGAGCCTCGCCTTTATCACGGCTCGCCACTCGTGCTTTATGGCAGTTTGATGCTTTTAGGTTATTGGTGTTCGTTGCTTTTTTTTTTTTTTTTTGCTGTGCTTCTTAGGGCTTGTTTGGGATGCAGTCTGTTTGTATTGAGGATTTGTGCGGTTGGTTCTGGTTAGCATAATCGATTTGCTTTAGTGTTTTAGTGATGTTTAGTGATGGCTCTGCCGCCATTTTAATTAGTGTGCCCACACTTTGGATCCGCTCAAGGTTTCTCTCCCTGTTTCGGAAAAAGGGTGTTTTCTCTTTGCCGCTGTCACCCTCAGCTTCCTCACGGGGGACCTGAGCCTAAAATGTCTGCAAAGTGCTTTGAGACATTGTTCCTCTGTGTGAAACTATACAAATAAAAACGTCATTTGAATTTAATTGAACGCTGCATGCATACTCGCTAGTCTGGGAATGTGGTTAGCCAGGTCTAGCACTATAGAGATCAGGTGAATGCACTTGTGTTTTCCTGCATTGTAAGTCACACTGGCTAAAATGTATGTTAAATTAAGGTAAATATGCTGTTCAAAAAAAAGAAAAAGCATACATATCAAAATATCTTTTAGCTTTTCTGTTTGTAGGTGTGTTTGTGTGAGTTTGCGTGTGCGTGTGCGCGTGCGTCCATGTCCGTGTGCAAAAGGCAACCTACGTAGATGCTAATGTTCAGGACAGTGTTCCTGTTGATAGCAGAGCCTCAGGTATAAAACACAGCAACTGTCAGTAATACTACTTTTTATTACCCATTCAGAACCTCAAATCTACCAGTATGAGGCATCTACATATGAGAGCAGTCGGAAAACTTTGAAAGCGTGTACTTCTGCTATCGCTCCGCGATATATAAGCTCAATTCAATTAAAACATTTACATAGAAGGAATAAGGAAAAAAGAAAGAAGAAACTAAGAAAATAAAAAAAGTGTGTGTGTGTGTGTATGTTGATTGTATGTCTATATGCTGCATTTGAATGCATTTTGCATTTTCACAACACTTTTTTAACACCGTAACAGAGTTTTTACAAATACACACATATTCACATGCATTCACAGTATGTTTAATGTCATAAAAGCAGCATATTTTGAGTGTAGCTCTCCTTATGGATGCTGGCGGCCCTTGTGTTTTCGCCATGTGCAATTTCTGTGGTAGTTTGCATTGGCTGATGGCATGACGTGTCACCATATGATTGGTCTCCAAACTTCACCAAATGCTAATTTCTCAGTCCACAAGTTAGCAAGTGACAGCAGTGCGTGGTATATTTTTTCTTTTTTTTAACACAGATAACTACAGCAAAAAAAAATAAAAAAAAACTTTAAAAATATTTTATATTTTCAACCCTGAGGTAAAACCTTAATTATATTTACCCAGCTTAAAGGGTTTCTGGAAATACTTAGCATGCAAATATTCAAATCATTCTGTGAAGGAAGGAAAGAAGAAAAACAACATTAAGGCTGCTATTACGGGGGCACAGAATAGTCATAGCAATGATCAAACACACGTGGTGAGAAAATATCGGTGATTTAGCCTGGGACAGATGGTAAGAGATGCTCGCTAAGCAGATGTTATTTTTCTCTTTGCGTTTCTCTGCACTTACATTTAGTGGATCTGACAAAGGGGGCGGACATTTTGTTTGGCAAAGTGGACTGAAGCTGTTAATGTGGTCTGCAGCAGTATTTTAATGCCATTCAATGTCTGGAATATAAGATGTTGGTCACAATGCAAATTCAATGTATGCCATGAATACCAGAATAGAAGGGGACTCATTAATAATGCTGTGGAGGCATCCGTAATTTTATGTCATTTCTATTTTTGTATTTTATTTCTATACATTTACACATTTTATTTCTATACATTAAAGTTAGAGCAAAATAAATAATCCGAATAATTATTTTTTGTTAGACCTATTTTACCTTGTGTTCAATGTTCTATTTGGAACTATGCATGATAAATAAGGTAACATTGGGAATAACGCACAGTTACATAAATGCTATAATAAACACGTACAGTATATGCTGTATCAGAAGCGAATGAATTCCCCATCCATAAGGGGTAGATCAATCAGTCGTATCAATACAACACTGGTATCACGCTACTCAGGCATGGTATAATTATTTAAGGAGATCAATAATGTTTCAAACCTTCTCAGAGGGGATAAAGGTCCTTCACACCACAGATGTTATTCTTAATCCAAATGAACCCTTTTTGCGACCAGGTTAACAAGGGTGGGAAAGGAGGTCATTGGGTCTGTTTCTGGATTTCAGGCCAATTTCTGTTGTTATTATTTATCTTGCCTAGTTGTTTAGTTATAGTCATTTTAGCCAATTTTTTCACGTCACAGAACAGAAGACTGTTCCTGTGTTCCAATACCATTTTTATTTTTATTTTTTACTGCAGTTAAATCTATGGTGGAACTAGCATTTGTGTATTCAGTTAATTGGCTAGTTGGTCAAGGATAACTGGCAATAACCAAAGTTTACCATTGCTCTTGCCATACATTTAGAGACTGCTTTGTGCGTAAGTAACATGACATTCATGTTTTAACCAATCAGCAGTGTGATTGTTAAGTGGGCTGCCAATCAGAAGATTTTTTTCCATTTTCTCCCAATTTGGTAGCCAATTGAACCCCTATTCTAATTCAATTCCCCCCGTGTAGCAACCGCTAGAGAATCACTGCTGCACATCTTACCGTTGTACCACCATGAAGCCCCCAATCAGAAGTTATCTTGAAGTAACTATCCACATAGAACAGATATGCTATGTCAGACCTCAAACTCTTATGCATAGATAATAGATTACATACTTTACATGATGTACAAGTAATGTTCATAAATGTGAAAAATGTAATACTTGCGACATTGCCAAGGCTTGAACCGGAGACCATAGGAGTCTTTTTCTGATTAAGCCACTTGGGAGCCTGTAATATTTATTATTCAAGCAGGAAAGCTTTCACTTTTGTGCCTGTCCAGCTTGTAAATGTATTTATTTTTTTACTCGTCCTTCCCTGTGTGCAAAGTTCCACTGTGTATTGTTTTATTTACAACATAAATCTCGCAGTATGTCATGGCCCATCCTAAAAAAAGTGCTGACTTGCAGATAGATAGTAAAATGGGAAGACACATAAATGTAGGACTGCATGAGGAACTATCATATCCTCTCGCTGTACTGACCTATTAGACGTCTCCTTGAACCAACATCCCTTTATGCATTTAGAGCCACATACATGTTACCTACACCTTACACCCTCCACCCTATGCCTAATGTCCTACACCTTAGGCCCTATGACTTATGCTTTACACTCCATCCCCTACGTTCTAGGCCATATACCCCATGCCTTATGCCCTACACTCTAGGCCTTATGCCCTACACCTATGCCAAATGCCTTATACCCTACACCCTAAGCCCTACATCCTAGGCCTTATGTCTTATGCCCTACACCCTAGGCCCTATGACGTATGCCCTACACCCCATCCTCTACATTCTAGGCCATATACCCTACACCCTATGCCATACACCATAAACCCTATTCCCCATGCCCTACACCCTATACCCTACCCCTATGTTCTTGAACCGGTGCCCTAGTACTACACCCTATTTCCTACCCTTATATCCTTTAATCAGTGTTTATATGGTTCAGAACAATGATCTGAAAGAAACAGAAAACTGTATCAGACTACTTCAGACTGTATAAAATTGGATATTTAAAAACCTTTATTTGCTATGGATATCCATAGGTTTATGAACATAGTCAAACAGTGTTTAGTCCAATTTCTAAATATTATTTTCAGCTACCTTTGCTTTCTTCATCTACGGAGTTGGGTCAAAAGGGTCAATGAGGGTCAGTAAAGGCTGGATGACGTCTGCAAAGGATGATCACACGACCAGAGGTTGCAGAGGTTGCTGGGAAAGGCGTTTGTACAGGAGTGAGATGTCTGAGGTTGACAGAAGGAGAGAGCAATGCCCTGAGACCATTGGAGGGACACGAGGAGAGGTACAAACACTGGGGTTCACTTTGGTGGCTGCAGTGTTTACAGTGCTGTGGAGGTAATTAGCGCAAAAACTAAAGCAACACTTTGGCAAGAAGACATCTTGGTGGTCCAGTGTTTCAGAGTGGATATTAGTGTAATGATGACAAAAAAAAGCAACATTCTCAACAACTGGGTCTTATTAGGCTTTAAGGATTAGAAAAAAATATTAATAATAATAGTAATAATGTAATAATTTAGATGCTGTTTTTAACAGCTGCACAACAGAATAACTTCTCTGTTAATATGTTTGGAAAGTAATATATGCATTTTTTGCAAACTGAAATATTGTCTTGTTTGACATTGGTCATTGCAGTTACGAGATAAATTCTGTTAATTCTGTTCTAGTTCTATTTGCCACATGCAAAGTATACTTTTTTGTGGCCTTCCCAATAGGTACTTAATCTCATGACCATATCATGAGTATTACCTTTGACTGATAGAAACCTAAATACTTTCAAAAAGCCTATTTCATAACTTTTCAGATGCATATTTCTTCACAGTTCACATTTTCCATTCATCAAATTTCCTACATTAAATTATTCATACGTATGCATACATAGATTCACATGTAATGTTATATGCCATAAGGTGGAGGGGGGGCCGGCATGTGTATTCATTGCATTGAAATGTATAATAAGTCTTTCTAGTTCATCCCAAAAAAGCGCTTGGACACCTTTTAAATGTTTATGTGCATTATTAATTTACCTGACATTCCTGCTCTTGACTTCTGAACACAATCAACAAACATTTCTCAAGGCTTTTCCTATTGCTTAAAAATATCATTATGTTCGCTTAATTAAACTCTAGGGAATTCAATTGTAGATAACCCTCAAAACAAATAATAATAACATCACCTTAAGCTAAGTGTGGGCGTGCATTTCAGGCCTGGAAGTTTGGTAATAAGAATTGTGTGTACGTCCGCCCTTGCGTGCACAAATTGAATGTGTATATACTGAGATTATATTTATTATAGACAATAAGGCAGTCTCATTACAAGCAATACATGCCTGCTAAAACGGCTAAATACCTGTTTAGCATGAACGCGTTAGGCAAAGGAAAATGCATATGTGCAACACAGGTTTGCTTGTTTGTTGGACTCCTTTCCACTTTTGCATCAGTGAGATAATAACGTGACGGTCATTAAAGGTTCACCGCCAGGCTTGCCCGGCCCGTCTTCCTCTCTAAGGGCAGACTAAAGCCTACCACGGAAATACACATTTTACATGACCTTCGTGAGACTGGTTAGCGGCCCATGGTGCGATCGGCGGGTTTAAATACACAGTACATGCGTCTATTAGCCGCGTGGCGTTTCTGCCATGGCGACATTCCCGCCGCCTCTCGCTGTTGGAGGTAAACCAGGAAGACGTTACTCCGCTGGATCCGCGTGTTTGCCACCCCCCCCCCCCAAAGCTGAGCTCTGAGCCGTGGGGATCTGGCCGGCCAGTTTTAGAGGAGCTGGGAGTGGAATGCCCACTAGAGGCTGCACTAGGCAAAGCCAGGCACAGCCCAGCGCTGAGGAGGATCAATACAATGACAGAACGGGAGAGAGAGGGAGCGGAGGAGGGAGAGAGAGAGGGAGGGAGGGGAGAGAGAGAGATACCCGAGAAAGCGCGCACGGCTATAGCTTCCCCACTGCAGCCGAGACAGGCAGAGAGAGAGGAGCGCGGATCGGAGGCTCAGGGGGGATAATGACGTGGGCTTGCCGTCCCCGTGGCTGACTGATCGATACGCACCTCGCAGACACGCGGCGGGAGAACCAGCCACTACTCCGACAAGGGGGAGGAGAGGGGAGCGAGACCGCATTCGAGCTGCCAGCCGGCCGCGGAAAAGAGAGAGAGAGAGAGAGAGAGAGAGCAGCGGCGAAATCACCCTGCCGGGTCCGCAGCCTGCCGATCAGCCCCGGGTAAGTTCGCCCGCGCGCCTTCAGCCACGCAGCGAAGCGCATCGCTAACGCAGGCTAATGAAGAGCCGGTGCTACCTGGAGAAAAAACAAATAAATAAATAAATGTTTCATCTGTACTCTTCAGCTGTGGGCTGTGTGCGTTGAAGCTGAGCCGCACTTTTTGCTTTGAGGTTGTGTTCGGCAGCCCAAAAGTGAACTTGCACGCATCTCGCTATCAGCGGGGATCGAGGCGCCGAGAGGGGTCGAGCCAGAGATGGGTTTTGCCGGGTTCAGGGGTTAACGAGATAAGGGCACTTGTGGCTGTTTGTTTTGCTGTCCGTTGTCTGCTCGTTACCAAACTCATCTATCATCGATCGCTATAGCACTGGCTTGCTGTGCGCACTGTGAGAGTTCTTCTGGTGACCATTTGGCCGTAGCAACCCGAGGTCTCTGGACCGACGTATTGCTGAGAAGCAAGTTTCACCGGAGATGCAGAGGCAAGTGTTGGAAGGGTATTGACTCCCTGCATTTCAGTTATACTGAGGCCGCTGAAACTTTACTGGAGATACATGCTGGTTAAGTGAATGTTGGGCCGCAGTAGAAACTAAAACTTGGAGGTGATGCAAGGTGGTCAGTTCCAGGCAATATCCGCAGAGCAAGCTGTAAGAACAACATCAGCTCAGCTGCTCAAGTGTCTATAACATGTGCCTAAAACCAGCAGGGTTAAGCCTGAGTCAACATTAGTGTTACTGTTAAAAAGGGTGGTCCCTATTGTCAAAGGCAGCCAAAGGAACGGACCAAACCAAGCCCTCGTTCTTTCAGTTCAGAGCATGATGGGAAAAGTTTTCCTTGGCGCAATTTGAGCAGAGCTGCTCGGAGCGGTACGTCTTACCGCGTGATAAAAATGGACGTGGTACATACATCCACATTGACAAATGTGCAGCCCAGACATTAGAAACAGATCATGCAGATTGTTAATGAAATGTTGTTGTTTGTCTGCTTGTAGGAAAAGAAGAAGAAGAAGAAGAAAAAAAGGTTTTACTTTAGATTTTAAAATGGGTGCAGCCCGGGTGTCTTCCGGTTGTTTGACGAGTAGAGTATTTTTGGTTGAAGGCTTTTCTGTGGGGCTGCTGTTTAGTGCTGCAGTGACACACTGGGGAGGATATTGTCATTTCTCCTACAGTAAGTGTCTAATTTATCAAAGTCAGCAAGTGAGTCTTCTGTGAGTAGGCAGCTGGGGCTTGGCAGCTAGAGATTATATTTTTATAAGATTAAAAGTGAGTCACTGGGAGTGTTCTTTGGCATCAATACATCAGATTATTTTCTGCTGTGGCTGTATAAATTAATTAATGTAGTACACATACGCATGCACACATGCACACAGAACACGCACACAAACACGCACACAAACGCACGCACGGACACACACATACAAACGCGCGTACACACATGCACAAACACACACATACACACATGCGCACAAACACGAACGAACGCACGCACGGACACACACATACACACGCGCGTACACGCATGCACAAACACACACATACACACACGCGCACACACGCAAACAAGGACACACACACAGGCATATACTATTGCTGTATATTTATGTTTTCTTACTTGTAGTATAGCTTGAGCTTGGCTGGTCTGGCAGCTCGGGTACAAAGCAGCCGTCTCTGTGAATAATGCTGAACTGTGCACTCTTTTCCGAACAGTAGCATCCTCCTTTTAAAACATAATGGAAATCTGGGTTGTTAAATGTAATCACTCTCATGTACGCATTCTGCTCCTGGGACTCACGCTGCTCCTTTCTCCTGTTCAAACGTCATTCGTTTCAGGCCAGGATTCAAAGCTGCCTGTGCGTCTCAATGCGTTGATAACATTCTCCCCGTTCCTATAGCTGCCTCCTGTCCATTAAACCTGATCCCATTACCCAAACTGGCTAATCCAACAAAAGGGTCCATTTTAAATAAAGGTGGATTCATTATGTGGGTGACAGTGGAGAGATTTCAAACCCTCTTCAGCTAAGATGTGGGGGGGGAAAGAAAGAAGTGAACGAATGCCTAATTTCGAGCCGGCCGTGGCCATGTGCAAGAAAATGTGTCCCATATTCAGGTTACCTTCCCTGCAATTAGTATTGTGAAAAGGATGGGCTTTACTGATAGCCTGCCTATAACTTCTGAAGGTTCTTTGTATTATCCTCCTAGACCCGGCAGAAAGAAAAGGTTTAAATATTCTAATTGTTTGACATAATACATGTGTCAAAAAGTTGTTGCAGTAAAATGTATATTCAAAAATATTATTGATTTTATTTTTACTGAATATCTCTTGTAGTGGAGGTTTCAGCATATTATTACTGAATGTCTCTTGTAGTGGAGGTTTCAGCATATTAGAATACTTGGTTCTTAGGATTAAGTCCAGAGACTCCTCTCCCCTACAGGGGACAAAGATGAATTGTGGGGTTTTTAGAGCACCGAACTTCCACTAGAGTAAATGCAAGCTCAATAAAGCCCAGGAAACAGAGTCCCAGGGAAGCGGACGGATGAGGCAGTAGGATTGTCCTTTTTATTTTATTTTATTTTTTTAGGTATTGAATTCAATTCATTACTGCCCAGCACAGAGGCATTTTCCCTGTGAATTATTAATATTTACCTGAGTGCCAGTGGGTAGCCAAACAACAGAATTATGTTGATCTATGCGGAAATGAATAATTTACATAATATTTCAATCCTGGGAATTACTTCTTTTTCAGTATAGGCTAAGAAATGATTGCGTTTGTAAAGTTTTGCCCATTAATTCTGTTTAAATGCTGTGGCGACTATATTTGCATTCACACGATCTGGAGAAAAAAAATGTAAATCTTTAATTCCATCTACAGTGTTCACAACCACAACCATTGTAAAACTGAATGACAATTTTTTTAAATCTTAAGCAATATATTGAATTGATTTAGCATTTTGATTCAGCATTATATTCTGTGCTATTGAACTTCTACTCAGGAAATATAATTTTAAGTGCAATGAATGTTAAAGGCTGTGATTGCTTAAGATGTAATGCATTGTAATAATCAGTACCATATTGAACAGTGATGGTCTAGGAAAGAATAAACACCTTTATAGGCCTTTTCAAGGTGACACAAATACCCTCGAATGACTGACTGTCTGGTCAAGTTAGGTTGGCCTTCATCCATCCCGTCAGAGGCTCAATCCGTTTGATAAATGTGCCATTGGTCCTGCGCAGATCTGAATCCACTTTTAACGCTGCAAGCCTGAAACAATGCTAGAAATGTCCAAGCTTAATTTTTTGTCCCCCCCCACCCGCTCTTACTCTGCCTTGCTCCAACAACCCCACCCACCCAGCTTCAGTAGTGGCGAATGGTGATAAAATATTTAAACTTTTATATACATGCTTTTCGTCACCAGTAGGGGGAGCTGTAGTGCGCAAGCTTGACTGTGTTGTGACTCCGGTGTTACCGAGCAACAACCCTGTGAGGCAACAGAGCACTAAAAAGATCTTAATTACATCGGCTGAATCGGCACTATTTCACTTCATCTGCCGTTCTCCAGCGGTACGGCGTGTCACCTCCGTCCGCTGATCTGCGTGCCACCTCCGTCCGCTGAGCCGGGGGCCTACGGCGTAAAGAGCCAGGCGGCGAGCAACACATTGGAGGGTCAGCGCGGTCAGGAATTTGACAGTCTAAGACAAATTATAAGTGCCCCAGCTTGTATGGCAGTGCTGAGCAGTGGAATTGAGCATTCGATGGAGGGGAGGGGGGGGAAAGCCCAGTTATAAACTATTGAGTGACGAAGTGCATTCGTCTTGTCAGCCACGTTTGATCATGCCCCAAACTAACCGGGCAATTGATCGCGCCATAAACCCGCAGGATATAGAAACTACCCATAAATCAACAGGAACTGTATGGTGATTTACAGTAGCCCGACACGAGCCTTGGTTCAGGATTAAACCCTCTCGGGTTGATCGGAGTAAATTACGGTCCGCGAAAGAACCTCATCAGCGAGGCGAGGGAGCGCTTGGCGGCCCAAAAGGACGACAGAGGTCCCCGGTAATTATTTGCAATGAGAAACGGCGAAGGGTTGACCCGGGGGCTGACCGGTCCGACGCCAGTCAGCCGACTGCGGCGAAACTGTCACGAACCAAACACGGGCTGAACCCAAATGCACGACCAAGAGACAGGGAAACAGAAATGAGGGTTTATTAGGAGCTTTGGGGTAGTCCCAAGCTCAACACAAACTAAACAAAATGTCAAAGAGGGTCCAGGAAGTAGCGAACTGCTCCAAACCGGAGCTGGACTTGTACTGGACCAGGAGGCCCACACTGGAACCGGATCACGGGAACGAAGATTTGTTCCGAACCGGAACTGGACTTGATCTGGACCGGGAGGTCCAACAGGAACTGGGGAACTGGACTGGATCAGGACCGGGAGGTCCAACAGGAACTGGGTCACGGGAACGGAGGGTTGTTCCGAACCGGTTCTGGACTTGAGACAGGATGTGGGTTCCGAACCAGAACCGGGCTGGATCTGGACCGGGAGGTCCAACAGGAACTGGATCACGGGAACGGGCTCTGGACCGCGGGGTCCAACAGGAACTGGACTGGATGTGGACCGGGAGGTCCAACAGGAACTGGGTCACGGGAACGGGCTCTGGACCGGGGGGTCCAACAGGAACTGGACTGGAGGCAGAGCACCCAACTGCGCAGGCAACTGGATCTGGACCGGGAGGTCCAACCGGAACTGGATCACGGGAACGGGCTCTGGACCGGGGGGTCCAACAGGAACTGGACTGGAGGTAGAGCACCCAACTGCGCAGGCAACTGGATCTGGACCGGGAGGTCCAACCGGAACTGGATCACGGGAACGGGCTCTGGACCGGGGGGTCCAACAGGAACTGGAGGTAGAGCACCCCACTGCGCAGACAACTGGATCTGGACCGGGAGGTCCAACAGGAACTGGATCACGGGAACGGAATCTGGACCGGGGGGTCCAACAGGAACTGGACTGGAGGTAGAGCACCCCACTGCGCAGGCAACTGGATCTGGACCGGGAGGTCCAACAGGAACTGGATCACGGGAACGGGATCTGGACCGGGGGGGTCCAACAGGAACTGGGCTGGAGGCAGAGCACCCCACTGCACAGGCAACGTTAACTGGGAGCAGGGGTACCGCAACACAAAACAGGGGAGACTTGACTGCTACAGGCTGGATATTACAGAACACTGGACTAGGAACCAAGGAGTTAGCCAGGGAAAAAACCACAACAGAGCTTTTAGTCAAGTATTACCAGAACCCAGGAGACCATGACACGCACGAACAACGTTAACGAACTGGTGCCGAATAGCAGCCAGCGAGAGGTATAAGTAGGGGAGTGAAATTGAAACCAATCACCAAAAGCATGAGGAATGTAACCGAGAGTGATTGACTAATTGACTGGTGCGGAATGCATGCAGGAAGGGGGAAAGGAGATAGGTTGAACCTAAAGTGAGGGAACAGAGAGAATCAGACAGAAGGGGCACGCCCAGCCTGTAGCGACAGGGAAAACACGGACACAGGGAATCCACCATGACACGGGAGGAAAGGGAAAACCTGGAGAACGGACAGGAAGGGAGCGGGACGTTACAGTACCCCCCCCTCAAAGAACGCCACCTGGCGTATCTGAAGGCCTAATCCTAATCCTGGACCGCTTAGGAGGACGACGGTGCAGACAGGACCATTCAGGAGGACGGCGGTGCCGACAGGACCGCTCAGGAGGACGGCGGTGCAGACAGGACCGCTCAGGAGGACGACGGTGCAGACAGGACCGCTCAGGAGGACGACGGTGCAGACAGGACCGCTCAGGAGGACGGCGGTGCAGACAGGACCGCTCAGGAGGACGGCGGTGCAGACAGGACCGCTCAGGAGGACGGCGGTGCAGACAGGGCCGCTCGGGAGGACGACGGTGCAGACAGGACCGTTCAGGAGGACGGCGGTGCAGACAGGACCGCTCAGGAGGACGACGGCGTCGACAGGACCGCTCAGGAGGACGATGGCGCAGACAGGACCGTTCAGGAGGACAGCGGCGCAGACAGGACAAACTGCGATGGCTACATCGCTCAGGAGACCGGCTCAGGGAGCCGTCTGCGACGGCTGCATCGCTCAGGGGGCCGGCGGCGACGGCTGCATCGCTCAGGGGGCCGGCGGCGACGGCTGCATCGCTCAGGGGGCCGGCGGCGACGGCTGCATCGCTCAGGGGGCCGGCGGCGACGGCTGCATCGCTCAGGGGGCCGGCGGCGACGGCTGCATCGCTCAGGGGGCCGGCGGTGGTTAGCTGGCTTGGCTGCTCAGGACAGGAGGTTAGCAGGCTGGGCTGCTCAGGACAGGAGGTTAGCAGGCTGGGCTGCTCAGGACCGGAGGTTAGCAGGCTGGGCTGCTCAGGACAGGAGGTTAGCAGGCTGGGCTGCTCAGGACAGGAGGTTAGCAGGCTGGGCTGCTCAGGACAGGAGGTTAGCAGGCTGGGCTGCTCAGGACAGGAGGTTAGCAGGCTGGGCTGCTCAGGACAGGAGGTTAGCAGACTGGGCTGCTCAGGACAGGAGTTTAGCAGGCTGGGCTGCTCAGGACAGGAGGTTAGCAGGCTGTGCTGCTCAGGACAGGAGGTTAGCAGGCTGGGCTGCTCAGGACAGGAGGTTAGCAGGCTGGGCTGCTCAGGACAGGAGGTTAGCAGGCTGGGCTGCTCAGGACAGGAGTTTAGCAGGCTGGGCTGCTCATGACAGGAGGTTAGCAGGCTGGGCTGCTCAGGACAGGAGGTTAGCAGGCTGGGCTGCTCAGGACAGGAGGTTAGCAGGCTCGGCCGCTCAGGACAGGAGGCTAGCGAGCTCGGCCGTTCAGGACAGGAGGTTAACTGGTCCCGCAACTTGAGAGGAGGCAGGGAACGGGACGGGACTGGTGGCGTGGAAAGGGACCGGACAGGAGGCATGGACCGGTGCGGGACAGGAGGCCTGGACCGGGGCGGGACAGGAGGCATGGACCGGGGCGGGACAGGAGGCATGGACCGGGGCGGGACAGGGGGCATGGACCGGGGCGGGACGGGGGGCATGGACCGGGGCGGGACAGGAAGCATGGACCGGGGCGGGACAGGAGGCATGGACCGGGGCGGGACAGGGGGCATGGACCGGGGCGGGACAGGAGGCATGGACCGGGGCGGGACAGGAGGCATGGACCGGGGCGGGACAGGGGGCATGGACCGGGGCGGGACAGGAGGCATGGACCGGGACGGGACAGGAGAGCTGGGACGGGACGGGACAGGAGAGCTGGGACGGGACGGGACAGGAGAGCTGGGACGGAACGGGACAGGAGAGCTGGGACGGGACGGGACAGGAGAGCTGGGACGGGACGGGACAGGAGAGCTGGGACGGGACGGGACAGGGGGCATGGACCGGGGCGGGACAGGGGGCATGGACCGGGGCGGGACAGGAGGCATGGACCGGGGCGGGACAGGAGGCATGGACCGGGGCGGGACAGGAGGCATGGACCGGGGCGGGACAGGAGGCATGGACCGGGGCGGGACAGGAGGCATGGACCGGGGCGGGACAGGAGAACTGGGACGGGACGGGACAGGAGAGCTGGGACGGGACGGGACAGGAGAGCTGGGACGGGACGGGACAGGCGGGCTGGGACGGGACGGGACAGGAGAGCTGGGACGGGACGGGACAGGAGAGCTGGGACGGGACGGGACAGGCGGGCTGGGACGGGACGGGACAGGAGAGCTGGGACGGGACGGGACAGGAGGGCTGGGTCGGAACGGGATAGGAGAGCTGGGTCGGAACGGGACAGGAGAGCTGGGTCGGAACGGGACAGGAGAGCTGGGTCTGAACGGGACAGGAGAGCTGGGTCGGAACGGGACAGGAGGGCTGGGTCGGAACGGGACAGGAGGGCTTGGACGGAACGGGACAGGAGAGCTGGGACGGGACGGGACAGGAGGGCTGGGTCGGAACGGGACAGGAGGGCTGGGTCGGAACGGGACAGGAGAGCTGGGTCGGAACGGGACAGGAGAGCTGGGTCGGAACGGGACAGGAGAGCTGGGTCGGAACGGGACAGGAGGCTTGGGCAGGGACGGAAGGGTGATTGATCCTCCGTCAACGGGTGGCCGAGCCCGTCGGTGGAGCCGGGAGCCAGGACCCCATCGCTTCCTCCTGGGACCACAGCCCCTCGGGCAAAGGGCAAGACGGGTACCTTCAAAATTAGAAGGTGTGGGGTTGTGGCTAGGCTCGGAGCTATCCGGATGGAGAGAGACCACTCCGAGCCTAACGGAGTGGGAGCTGGGAGGAGGAGTCCGGAGTGATGGGTAGTGGTCGGCATGACGGCGGGCAGACTCCGGATTTTGCCCCAAGATTCCCATGATGTATTCCTCATAGGAAATCGTGTCGAATGGGTCGATCTCCATAGAGTAGAAGGCGTGGCGACCCTGCTCGAGGTCGGCTGGGTCCATGTTTAAGACCAGTTCGTTCTGTCACGAACCAAACACGGGCTGAACCCAAATGCACGACCAAGAGACAGGGAAACAGAAATGAGGGTTTATTAGGAGCTTTGGGGTAGTCCCAAGCTCAACACAAACTAAACAAAATGTCAAAGAGGGTCCAGGAAGTAGCGAACTGCTCCAAACCGGAGCTGGACTTGTACTGGACCAGGAGGCCCACACTGGAACCGGATCACGGGAACGAAGATTTGTTCCGAACCGGAACTGGACTTGATCTGGACCGGGAGGTCCAACAGGAACTGGGGAACTGGACTGGATCAGGACCGGGAGGTCCAACAGGAACTGGGTCACGGGAACGGAGGGTTGTTCCGAACCGGTTCTGGACTTGAGACAGGATGTGGGTTCCGAACCAGAACCGGGCTGGATCTGGACCGGGAGGTCCAACAGGAACTGGATCACGGGAACGGGCTCTGGACCGCGGGGTCCAACAGGAACTGGACTGGATGTGGACCGGGAGGTCCAACAGGAACTGGGTCACGGGAACGGGCTCTGGACCGGGGGGTCCAACAGGAACTGGACTGGAGGCAGAGCACCCAACTGCGCAGGCAACTGGATCTGGACCGGGAGGTCCAACCGGAACTGGATCACGGGAACGGGCTCTGGACCGGGGGGTCCAACAGGAACTGGACTGGAGGTAGAGCACCCAACTGCGCAGGCAACTGGATCTGGACCGGGAGGTCCAACCGGAACTGGATCACGGGAACGGGCTCTGGACCGGGGGGTCCAACAGGAACTGGAGGTAGAGCACCCCACTGCGCAGACAACTGGATCTGGACCGGGAGGTCCAACAGGAACTGGATCACGGGAACGGAATCTGGACCGGGGGGTCCAACAGGAACTGGACTGGAGGTAGAGCACCCCACTGCGCAGGCAACTGGATCTGGACCGGGAGGTCCAACAGGAACTGGATCACGGGAACGGGATCTGGACCGGGGGGGTCCAACAGGAACTGGGCTGGAGGCAGAGCACCCCACTGCACAGGCAACGTTAACTGGGAGCAGGGGTACCGCAACACAAAACAGGGGAGACTTGACTGCTACAGGCTGGATATTACAGAACACTGGACTAGGAACCAAGGAGTTAGCCAGGGAAAAAACCACAACAGAGCTTTTAGTCAAGTATTACCAGAACCCAGGAGACCATGACACGCACGAACAACGTTAACGAACTGGTGCCGAATAGCAGCCAGCGAGAGGTATAAGTAGGGGAGTGAAATTGAAACCAATCACCAAAAGCATGAGGAATGTAACCGAGAGTGATTGACTAATTGACTGGTGCGGAATGCATGCAGGAAGGGGGAAAGGAGATAGGTTGAACCTAAAGTGAGGGAACAGAGAGAATCAGACAGAAGGGGCACGCCCAGCCTGTAGCGACAGGGAAAACACGGACACAGGGAATCCACCATGACACGGGAGGAAAGGGAAAACCTGGAGAACGGACAGGAAGGGAGCGGGACGTTACAGAAACTCAGCGAAGGGTAATTTGTTTTGCGGAAAAGGAACGGGAAGTTCCTCAAAACAGCCTGCTTTTGATTTGAGCAGGTGCAGCGTTGAGTCGAGCTGTGTGTGAAAGCGCACACTTTCCTCTGCAGCTATTTTCCTTCCTGTCTTTTCTCTCTTTTTCTCAGTTTTTTTCTGCAGTTATTTCTGATTTTCTCTCTGTAGCCTCCGGGGTAATTGTCTGTCTGTCCCCCCCCCCCACCTTCTCCTCTCTTTGCTTTAAACACATTTTCCCTCCATTTTGCCGCTGTCGAAATAGGATGGCCCTCCTAATAGGAAGTCATTAGTCACCTTGAGAAAAGAGCGATTTGCAAGCAGATTTGCTGAGACAGGCAGGAGTGGCCTGTCTCTTCCCCCCCCTCGCCACACACACACACACGCACACACACACACACACACACACACACACACACACCACCCCCGTGTCTCTCCTTTGACCATCGACCGTTCGATTTCGAGTGGCTGGGGGATCGTGGCTGATGAAATACCTCATGCGCTGCCTTTCAGGTTGACTGACAGGTGTCACTCATGGCTGGCTGCGCAACTTTTGCCACAAAGGCGAGAGGACAAGAGCATAGCTCGCCAGCGCGGGCGTGAGTGACTTTGCTCCTCACACACTGATTATTATCTCTTGTTACTGGGATTGATATGTAGTACCCCCCCCCTCTGAATTTGAAGACATATCTCTCCAGCTGTGTAAATAAGTCAACTTACTGTGCGTTAACTGTAAAGAGTAACTTGTCCCTCACACAACCAGGCCTTATGGTGTCGATACTGTAGCTCTGACCCCATACAACTACAACTGAAGTTTTCTAACAGGAAAATAAAAGTTATTTTATTCTATTGTATTGTATTGTATTCTATACTGTGAGTGTGACTCCCATGATATTGCCTGGGATGAAGTCCGTCAGGGTTTCTCAGTTTGCGTTAACTTCTAAGAATATGGCAGGTGCCTACAGCCTTAGATCTGAAATCGACCTTGCCTCCGAGCTGCAGTGGCTTCACTGTTTAGCTGTACTGCACAGACGACAGTCGCTGGCTCGTGAACGAGCACATCAAAGAACACGCGTGCTTTTAGACGCACTTAGAAAAATCGCAAGAAAAGCCAAGAAGAAAAAGAGCAACTCCATTATCACTTGTCATGCGGAATGTGTGCTTTTATTACATTATAAACAACATCATGACCTTTTCTTGGCACACAACTCTCCAGCACCGATAATTTTTTTCTATGTTTCTAATGTTTTTGAGGTGAGAATAGTCGACCGCGTACAACAGCGTAATGTTTTGTACAAATGATACTATTCCATAAAAGGAATGGAGCCTGCCGAATGGAAACTGCCGCCTAGTCATGTTATGTTTTGTGTGTTGATATATCCGATGGCTTAGACGGGCTTGGCTTTTCCTAGGTATTCAGTATGCTGGTGCCTCATCCCTTCCCCTCTCTCAGTGCAAGCTCAAAGCTTCGTCTGAAAGGTCTTCACGTCCCCCAGCGGCCCTCCACATGTGTAAAGATTTAAATGCCAGGCCTGGGGAGATACGCGAAATCCGGCCCGCCTTATCTCACCCGCCCCCTCCTCACCCCCCCCTCCTGGGCCGAGGCGAGAGATGCAGACAGAGTTCAGTGCCGGCCTGTCCAATCCCAGACCCCCACAGCGGCCCGGGAACGTGTTAACAGATTGAGATCTCTGTCCGAGAGATTTTACCTGGGCCGGGAGAAGAAATGTTTCCGGCACGGCTCCCGCTATCGGCCGGCGCTCCTTATCGGCACGCCGTCGCTGGTAATGCCGTTCGGTTCAGACCCCGCACTCTAAAGCCGCTCAATCTAGAGCCCTTGTCTTCTAATCACAAAATCATAAGTGCTGGCCTCTCGTACTGCATGGACACTTTAAGCGATCCCCCATCCCACATCCACACACAGCAGTTGGATGAGAGGACTTTCAGACTATCAGACTGTCTAAAGCAAGGATCTACAACCCTGGTCTTGGGGCTTTATCGCTTCACCAAAATCAGCTGCAAATTCAATTCAAGAAACCAACCAAGGGCCTGGATTTACGAAGACCTTTGGCACATGCAAAAGATTTCAGCACAAGCAGAACTGATAATACATCCAATGATTGGTGCAAATACCAAATACCGCGACCAGTCATTGGTCATGTTATTGCTTTTGCTTGCGCTAAAAAGGTTTCTGCACATGCTAAAGGCCTCAGTGAATCAGGCTCCCACGTTGTCATCAACTGATTGAATCGATAAATTAAGTGCTGAAAAACAAAGAGAACCTGCAGACGCTGTGAGGACCGTGGTTTGAAGTCTCTGCTCTGAAGTCTCCACATTAGACTGTTTTTCTAAGCCTCTCTCTCTCTCTCTGTCTCTTTCTCTCTCTTTCCGCCACTGGCAAAGCACCTGCTCTCTGCATTAGCATTCGCCAGTGGCAACAGAGGCTTCGGTGGGGACCGCCTGTTGATTGACAAGTGATTAAAGAGTAAAATGAGCGAGTGCTCCAGCGAAAATCCCATCTGTGCCCAACTGGATTGAATGATGTCTCATTTGCGCTCCTGGTTTTTAGCGTGTACGCTGCGCAACTATAGCCTGATTGTGTGGGTGAAGTTCTTTCACTCCCCCCTCGCTCTCAAAATAGCGTTGGGTCGGTCATCATGTCTGGTTCATTCATTCGTTATTCATTATTCATTTTTCGAATGCCGTTCACGAGCATGTGTATGCTCTGTCTGTGAAGTCTTTTATACCGCGCTCCGTCGTGTCTTGTGAAAACAAAACAAAGGATAACCGAGACAAATTCTCACTAACTGGGCAGTTTGTTTCGCTTAGAGCGGCGGTCATCGACCCAGGACCTGAAGAGACAGAGGCTTCTGGCTTCTGTTTTCACAACAAAATTAGCGACTAATTCAGAACTAAAAAAGTAGGTGAGGTGTGTAACCAACAGCTTTAATTGGCCAATTAAGTGCTGAGTATAAGTAAAAACAAGGGCCTGAGACTGAGAGCCGCTGCTTAATGCCATACAGAATGCTCTCTTGTGAACGTTTTTCAACCTGTGTTTCTCAGTACTTTTTATACTAAAATTAAAAAAATGGAAAGATGGTATGTGGCAAAGATGTGTGCATTTCCTGAACAAACGTTGTGATCATAGGTACTTTAGTGTCAAGTGATTTTCTCAGGTGACTCATCAAGACGTAGAAGTTAATTTGTATTTCTTTTTTATTTTATTTAAAAATATATATATATTTTTAATACTGACCTTTAATTTGGAGTTTAGATGTAATTTGCAAATTTTTTTTTTTTGATGCTGGTTATTTTGAACAAATAAGTAAATAAATAAATAATATTCACTTTCTAACCCGGGAAGTAGTTTTCAGTCATCCCCTTCCAATCTATTCCACAACACTGATTAAAGCGCACTGTATAGATTTCAGTTAGAGGCAGCACGCCGACCCCCTTAAAAGCACTTGTGTCCACAGTACACTTTGTTACCCCTGTCAGAACGGATCATTGACAGAACATCAGATCCATATTGGTAAAAGACACAATCTGTAACAGGCTTGCGACTCGTGAGTCACTGTTCTCACGAACCAACCCTGAGCATTCGACTCTACAGGACAAAGAGGGTGGAAAAATAGGTTCGTCTCAGCTGCTGTTTGGGTCAACAATGGCGAGCGGCTCGCGACGGGCAGCGTTAATTATAGCTGGCATGCGAATGGCTTGATACAAGTTCTTTTTTAATAGCTGCTGGGCAGTCAAAGTAATTATAGTTGTGACGCTGATTAAATTCACCCAATAATTAAAGAAACATCATTGATTTTCCGGCCAGAGGGCACAGCGGCCACGCCCCTCTTTTACCTACCGTCATCCAACTGTGGTCCGCTGCTTCCTGGATCCCCTGTGGCGGTAGGGCAATCGGATATGCATAATTTGGGAGATGAGCAGCAGTCGATTCCGGTTAGACATCGTTCGGATGCATTGGTATTCCATGCCTTCTGCCTCCCACCCCCATCTGCCGTTAATTGATTTCGGGATCGGAAAAGAAACATTCCTGTCCGTGGGAGTGAGGTGCAGCGCGGCGAGCGTGTCGCGGCTTGGGGAACCGGCCAAATTATCGGCCTTCGCGTTTTTTTGTTTTTTTTTGGTTGGTGAGAACGGGGTGCCGTTGGCCATGCGGCGGGCCCGCGTCGGTCTTGCAGCGGCTTTAGCGGCGAGCGAGCGGTGGCCATCTGTGGGAGCAGATGGAGGGCCGGCTCCCGCGAAGCAAGGCTTCAGCTGCCGATTCCTTTCCAACCCTCTTTGTAGTTAACAGGAAGAAAGTGTGTGGCGGGCATCCCCCCCTCCCCCACCCCTCCCCCACCTCTGCATCTGCCTTTGCTCTGCTTTTGGGGTGGGGGTGTATGCTTGACACACACTTTCTTCCTATTAACCACAAAGAGATGTTACGAGCCGAGCCACCGATTCGCAGATTCTTTGCCGAACATGCGATTTTCTGCCTTTAGCTTTGTCTAAGACGTGAAGCAGCGAGTCGTTAACGCGACTGAGATCAGAGGCACGCTTGAAACGGCAGCGGCGGATCTGTGCGCTGGGCGTTTTCGACTGCGGGCGTACTCCCACGTCGACGGTCACGCTCCCCAGCCATGGGGCCAATACCCGCACTTCAATTCACCTTTACCGCGCGGCTCGCTAGCGGGAAGATTTCCGTCCTTCCCGGTCAAAATGGTCCACTGTGGTCATGCGTATGCTGGCTCGAGGGGGGGGCGGGGGACGAGGCTCGCCAGCACATTGTGTGAGATTAAAGGGAATAAATCTGAAGTGAAGGCATGCCTGCTACAAGGACGCTCAGGGAAGCGTCTCCCACATTAACTCCTAATACACGCGCGTTTGTTTGCTCAAACCGCGGTGGCCGCAGAACGATAAGAACCGCAGCGGTTATCTAGCGCTCGGAGAGAAGCTGCGCCGTTAGCTGTCGACGGCAGTCCCCCACCCCCCCCGATCACAGGATCAAATTGGAAGGTCGAGGCCGATCTGGGATCTCGCAGATCGGGGGGGGTGTAGGAGGGCCGAGGGGGAGAACGTTTGATCGCAGCAGTTCGTCCTTCCATTACCGCGGGACAGAGAACGCCCGGCGGCGCTCACTCAGCAGGGCCACTGACTGGAGGAGCGTAGGCCACACATCCCCCCAGAACGCCTGAATCTGATCAGCATTTAAAAAGCCCAGCTACAGATCCTCCGCTCCGCATACATATTTCTCATTATGCGAGCCGGCTCGATGCGGACTGCACACGCAACTAAGCGAGTCTCTCATCCTTCACTGTGTGCGTGGCACACTCCTACTAGTCCTTATTAAGGAGAAGACTTTGTGTAGTGGAGTGAGGCTACACTTGATCCCAATATGTACTGACTTTGTGTAGTGGAGTGAGGCTACACTTGATCCCAATATGTACTGACTTTGTGTAGTGGAGTGAGGCTACACTTGATCCCAATATGTACTGAATTTGTGTAGTGGAGTGAGGCAACACTTGATCCCAATATGTACTGACTTTGTGTAGTGGAGTGAGGCAACACTTGATCCCAATATGTACTGACTTTGTGTAGTGGAGTGAGGCAACACTTGATCCCAATATGTATTGACTTTGTGTAGTGGAGTGAGGCAACACTTGATCCCAATATGTACTGAATTTGTGTAGTGGAGTGAGGCAACACTTGATCCCAATATGTATTGACTTCGTGTAGTGGAGTGAGGCAACATTTGATCCCAATATGTACTGAATTTGTGTAGTGGAGTGAGGCAACACTTGATCCCAATATGTATTGACTTTGTGTAGTGGAGTGAGGCAAGGTTTGCGCTCAAAGAAAGAAAAACCTGAAAAGCTGTGACCTTTGACTCCAGTTGAGCTGGTTTTTAATATTTTCTCTTGAATATTTCAGAATTATTGATCACCCGGCGGCTTTAGGTGCATGAATGAATAGGGTCGAGGAGAATGAATAAAGCTCCTGTGTTCTGCTTAACTGTTAACCTGGGTCATATATTCCCTGGACATTATTGGAATTTTAAAGCAATACAGAAACAAATTTTACAAAAATACTATGTATATATATATATATATATATATATATATATATATATATATATATATATGCACTATATTTAAGCAATAGATAATTACATTTCCAATAACGCACAAATCCTCGAGTGATCTATTGCTTTTATACAACAATGTTACCATATAAATGTTTAATGAGTAATGAACAAATATTGAAACAATAACTTTTTGATGAACTCTCTGAATTCTTTATTTCGGATTCGCCAAATTGCTAGCACCCTGTTGCCGTTGCTATTGTGTATGCTTCTTAGGCAACGCTCTATAGAACGAATACGCAATGGCAGTGAGGTTATACTAAATACCAGCACTGGTGGAACGTGTCTCGGCCAATCACGTTAATCGCTCAAATCTCATTGTTGTATAAATATATATATATAACTATGAAAAAAAGAGAAAAGCCTTGTGCACAAACGTGGAAAAAATAGAAAATCAGGACAAAAATATACAATGCAAAGCTCCAATGTTCGCGAACGAACCTGACGAAGATACGCCGAACGCGTGTCGTTTGTTCTATTTTAATTAATAAACTGTTTTGCATCTAAACGTATTTTTGCCTCTGAAGGTCGGTTTTTAAACTTTTATCGTTTGAGTGTGTGGGCTGAACATTGGAGCTTTGCATTGTATATTTTCGTCTTGATTTTCTCTTTTTTCATATATATATATATACATTATATATTATATTTATATTGTATTTATCAGTTTTTTACCTCTGCTAGATAACATTTATCAATTGAAGTGTCATTCATTTGTGATAAAGATGCGATTTATATCCAGTATATTTAATATACAGTATATTTAAACAATCCACTACAATGAACGCATGGGGACAGAATAGATTCTTCTTGTTTTGAACTGACATTCAAAATTATTTTTCATCTTGTTATAATCAAAAAAATCACATTGGCAAGCAGGACGCAAATACAGACGATGAACGATAAATGGAAACACAAAACAAGAACAAAATTTCCACTGGTTTAGCCTCTGGTTATGAAATGCACCTCTCAAAAGTGTCATTCCTTATTTACGAAAAGTTCATAAAGTTAATTTGACCCAAATCAAACACAAGTGTTCAAACTGTTCGATAGCAAAACTCTTGCAGCCTCAGATGTTCTAAAACACGAAGAAGGGTTTGTGAATTCATGTGAGCTTGGGTGGAGGAACCCCAATTTGGATGCTTTCTCCTTGTCAGAGCCATATGTACTCTGTCAGTCATGTTTATATTTGTTTCCGGAATTCACCGCTCTGAGCTGCATGAGCACCCCCATTCTTAGACCATTTTCCTGGGCTCAAGCCATTAAATCAAAACGCTCTGGACATTTTTTCTGGCAACAAACACGTCACGGAAATGACACCCGCCAATCAATGTACAGGAATTATGAGCAATTTAAACGATACGCTCAAAAAGTCTATCAAAAGGCTTCCAGGACCTTGGACAGCAGCGGCCTCAAACACAGGCATGCTCAACTGAGGCTATCAGTAATATCTCTGCCTTCCACCCCCAATATGTCCACGCTCTATATGTTCTCGTCCAATCACAGCCCCATATAGTGGCTCCACCCAACGCCATGCCCCAATATAAACAGATACATAGCAAAGAAATCAATAGAATGGAATGGCAACCTATCGAGGGGATACTCCTGCCTCTCTCCCAATGCATGCTGGGATAGGCTCCAGCCCCACTTAACCCTGACCAGGAATAAGCGGGTTAGATAATGGATGGATGGATGAATGAATACATGCATATGAAAGTACATTAGAAGGCTGGTGTCATTTAAACTGTATGCAGGAATAGTAGAGTTAAAGCAATGCGCTGTGCTGGTTAATAAGCCTTTCCCTCCACATAATACGACTGGCCAGCTCTCTGTCTTTTCATTGTGCTCTGTAACGCTGTCGCTCACCAGCGAGGCCTCCCGGCCTCAACCCTCGTTTGCCCCTGCCTGGTACAGTGTTACAGCAGACCTGGGGCCAAGGAGCCATACAATGGATTAGATAAATGTTTTCAGGAAATATGGAAAGGGATGCATGAATCTCATTGGGTCAGTCATGCTTGAAATTGGGTGCGATCGCACATTCCGGAGGACATGTTGGCTCTCAGACGTTCGCCGTGACACCCGCTTTCCCTCCCTCTCCCTTCTCTGCAAAACCTCCCCTCAAAACATCAGCATTTAAAGCGGACTCCTCCGTACTCAGCCTTTCTGAGGCACTGTGAAGGTCAGCGGTTCTGTAACTGTGTTGTAACTCTATATTGTGCTTGTATGCGCTGCTATAAGATGCCATTAAAGCCAAATAGAGTGCAGGGGAAAGGGCCACTGAAAAGACATGAAGCACAGCCATGTCTGGCTTCTGCAGTCCATTCCTGTCAGTCCGCTGTCCTCTCATAAAGCAAACACGTTTCAGTTTCAAAATATGCATATTATAGGATAATAGGGTTTTTTTTTTTACGACTTATTTTTTCGAACTATTTCCACCATGCAGATCGGTAATAATAATAATAATAATAATACGTTTGTCACATTTTTATTTTTTCGAGCTTTGGTCACCATGAGAACCGCTCCACTTTTACGCGAGTCCAATTGGGCCTATTTAGATGCAGGTTCAGTTTACCTCAGACAAATCCTAGTTTATCTAAACCTGTCACTCTTTGTAAGTGAAACCGAGTGTTCAAATTTTCTCGCCAAACTTAAAATTAAAGTATAGTCCGTTACATGCTTTTTGAACTTGCAGAATTGACCTACCGTACATACCTATTCTACACACAGAAAGATTTGTTGTTTATGTATTGAGCCAGTGGTGTGTGGTGCACCGTTATAAGCTAACGTGGGAAATCCAACTCGAAAATGGCTGAAATGGCTGTTCATCAGACTATCATGAGGATGACTATTGCGAGTCTCTTCACTTTGATGGCCACCAATATCTATTTGAACGAGAATACACGGACGATGAGCTTAATCAGATTGAAGATGATGGAAAGAGAACGGAGGCTGAGACAGAAAGGCAAGGCGCAGAATATTCTGTGTAAGTCCTTGCTGCTCAGGCTGGTCATGGCTGAGAACTGGTTGTTGTCAGTGGTGGTGGAGATGTAGTCCATGTTGAGGATTTCTCCATTCTGCAGTGCCACCTAGTGGTGGGAGGCTATGGTGCCCACCAATGTGTGTGTGTGTGTGTGTGTGTGGCTCTCTTCACTGAGGAGAATACTCTTTGTTATGTCCTGTGAGAAATAAAAGCTTTCATAACTTCAATGCTACACAGGAAACAGGTGCTGCAAGTCGCAAAAGAAGGAGGCGTGTGATATTGAATGTGTTGGTTGTAAAGAAGAAGAAAAAAACACCAGCTTTTATTTAATAATGTCTTTGTCTTTGACCCTGCTTGCAGCAGAAGTGTCCCAGCATCACGTACAGTCCTTGCACAAAAAAACACGGGAGACACCGTGGGGTTCCTGTTCATTAAAAGTAGCAGCCATTTTTGTTTGCACCAGTTGTTTTCAAACTCGGTCCTGGGGACCCAACAGGTTTTTTTTTTTTGTCACAGCCAATACTGAAGCAATTAAGCTTGTTGAAAATGTGGTTAAGCACTAAAATAATGTTGTGCTTTTGTACTCATTCCAACATAATGAGGGTTTGGCTTATTGCCATTTGCTCTGCCATTGGATGTTTTGCATCAAATGCTGTGTGTGAACCTCGGGTTTAAACTCCTAGACCGCAGAAGTGCATTACAACTGGAACAGCTATCCAAATCTGTGAAACAAGGATTAGCTGTCCCAGTTGTAATGCAGTTTTGTGGTCTAGTGGGGGTCCAGCTAAACACACTGCAATTGACCCTCCATGTTTACAATTTGTTTAGGTTCAGTGGCCAAATGACCACACTCACAATTAGGATCACAGTGGTTTTGCCTGTAAGTCTATAATTTAATTATTTCAAACGGTAACCTCTTTCTAAAGGAAGCATTTGTCATACAGCACATTACAGACAAATGAAAGCATTAGTTGATCGGATTAATGGTTTTGGAATGTGAATGGGGAATATTTATTCTGCCTGGCATACGTAGCCACTTCTGACATAATGTGACCTTAAGAGGATAAATCATCCTTCAGTCGACATTCATTGTCTAATTAAGAACAATTAACGGCTCATTACTATTCAGAGGTTACAAGTATGGAAGGAACAAAAATCTGCATTCTCAGTGGGGCCCCAGGACCGAGAAGTACTGTTCTACAGTATATACTGCAGGACGGAGAAGTACTGTTCTACAGTATATACTGCAGGACCGAGAAGTACTGTTCTACAGTATATATTCAGTACAGCATTTGTCTATTTTAATACGTAGGAGCATTTGTACGTTCAGTTATAAGCATCTTGTTTCACATGCTTGAAAGGCGAATTCATCGATTTAGCGATTGTGTACCCTTGGCTGTTGTCACTGTCCAGCTGTAGCCTGCTTAAGTGAAATAAATAACTTTTCACATTTTGCTGATATTAATTTTGTAATTGATTTGAAATTGCATTTTCATTAAAGTGGCGAGCCTCATACGTAGTCTGAAATACTTTTCCATATTAGCAAATTCAAAGAGCCGTGCTACACGGTGTTTGTTTCACCGCATGCAGAACAATGATGAAGGCTCAGTGGCAGAACGTATCAGGGTCTGTCCGTTTTACGCAAAGCCATTAGGCACTTCAAAGGCAATTTAAAAAAGGCAAAGTAAACAACATGCCAGGCATCTACAGGCTACCACTTGTTGTTAATGGTAGACGCACCTGTCGTCCAATCACTGCTGTATCTCTGTTGTGTTTTTCGTTAGTGGGGCATGTGTCCTCTGAGGACCACGTACACTTCAGCTACCGTGGAGCATTCCGTGAGGTGTGTGTGTGTGTGTGTGTGTGTGTGTGTGTGTGTGTGTGTGTGTGAGGTGTGTGTGTGTGTGTGTGTGTGTGTGTGTGTGTGGCACACCAGAAACTCCAGAGGTGCAAACGGCTATTTCCAAACTTGTGGGAGAAACAAAAACTAGCTTTGAAAAGGAAAATTTAACCGAGGTTATTTTAACGTCTTTCTTGAGGAATATCTTTTTGTTAGAAATTTGTTTAAACAAAATCAAACAGTAAATAATCATTATTCCATGCTCATGAAGCAAATTTAGTGAGGAAAACTCAAAACTGAAGCTTTCAGAAAATAGCAAAAAAAAAAGCACTATATAAAAGTCATCAAGTTGGTTTGTGTGAATTAGCTTAATCCTGCCTTCCCTGGATCTCTGGATCAATGGTTAGGATTTAGAGTCTGAAGAAAACACACTCCGCTATTACAGAGTTCTACATCAGAACCCAAATTAAATTAGACTTTTCAGTCTGAAAGAAGGGAGACGATGCCTTAAATCAATTGCTTTTCAATCATCCACCGAAATCACACAGCCAGTCTTCAGTTAGTGAGTTTATTGTAATTTAATACACTTTTTAAAATTGATTGACATATATTTTTTTGTCAATGGTGAGATACAGGTTTTTACATAGATGTTTAACAAGGTGATATCAAACAATCAGCTCCTGTGACGTGGTGGGTTTTCTTATGAAAATATGTAGTAAAATAGGACTCTCAGAATTGAATACTTACGGGTAGTGTAAAAAAGGAAAGACCACAGTGCTCAAACAGTAGAGGGTTCTGGCGGTTGTGTAATGGTGTAAGCACACATTTTTCACTCGTGGTTTGTGTTCATTCGTACGGTCGTACCCTTAGAAGACAAACATTTTAGCGGTCATAACTTAATAGTACTGAGTGATAGACACCATGTATATAATCTTTTTCTGCAGAGAGATGCATCCTTCAAAAATGAATGAATGCTTCACAAGGCAAAATAGTCCCTCAGTGGTTTAGCAAAAAAAAAAGAGAGACGATTCAAATGCCATGGCCTTCCCAGTTACGTGTGAGCTACTGGCCACAGTCGCCACTGGCACGGCCCAGATTTGATCCAGGGCCGTAAAGCTTATCCATGCTCCACATTGTGATGCCTTAACCGAATCAGCCGACCAATGGCCTGTCCTTTGCCCTTTTAAAGGGTAATTTCACCCTAAAACAACATTAACCTTATTTAACAGATCAAGGCGCAACTAATTAAGTATTTTTGTGGCTGGCCAGAAAAACTTTCTGTACTGAGATATTTGAATATGACGTTGAATTTTTGGTAGAGATATACGTCATTTCCTCGTTTTTGAATGACTACTGTGGCGTCAAGTGGGCGTGTAAATTACATCGGCCCGTAGGCGGAGCCAGCGAGGGAAGAAATGCCGAGTCTTTCACTGGTCTGAGTAGGGACACATCGGAGATCAAGCTAGCTATCATTGCTATTTTATTATAATGTCAGAAAATTACATTGATAGGCTACGTTATTTCCTAAAGATGTTTTGGCAAACTAAACCAAACAGGAATCGAGTGCTGTCAGTTACAGAGTGGAGTGACCACCGGTATTGCCTGACATCTTCATCTGCCTTATTGAATCCCCCGGTAAGGAACCATGTCAACTAATGTTACATTATGATTCATGACAATGAAAAGTAGACTAACATTAGCGAGCGGACCATAATTGAACGGTTTCGCTTTGAGCATTCGATTACAGAAGCAATTTTAACAATGTCATTTTCTAAGCTAGTGTCGTTAGATGTTGTTAGCCACTGTTTTTTTGGCATTAAACAAACTGGTAAATCTGTTTCCCATGCAGTAGGCTATAGTAGCTAACCCTGCATTCGTTTATGCCAGGAGGTTGGATATCATAGGTGGTGAACGCGTTGTTTCCGTGTTATTACCGACATCAATGCGTTCGAGTTGCACAACTGGGAACATTTTGGCTTTGCTAGCAAGCATAGCTAACAACGATACCAAACGTAAATAAATGAAGGGCTGTGTTTTCCTGAATTAATGGCCGTATTTCCCCCGTTTTTCTGGAGACTGAGCTAATGGTGGTGGTATAACAATTACATTAGTGGCTAACTTGCCAGCGAAGAGACGCGGCAGATCTAGCCGTAAAATCGCCACTCTAATGTAACGTTATTCAGTCAGTGGGGAGTCGCTGTGACTTGCGTTGTCTGACACCGCCCATAAAGTGTAAGCCCACTTGGTCTTTGTAGTTCATAGCAAAGCAGGTACCTGGTACATGCGCAGTAGTTTTATATTTCTGCTCTCACTACAGGTAGAAAGCTGGCTGAGAGCTCATTTTTAATCAGGAGGAGAGCTACTTTTATACAAATAAAACATCATTTTTGGGTGAAATTACTCTTTAAGTGACTTAAGTGACATGGAGTTTCCAGTGTTTTTGTTTGACTACCTGTTTGGTTGACACACATAATGCACTGCAGATCCTTACCTGAGAGTGAAACACTGTGAGTATACAGTTCTGCAAAAAGACTGGACAATGATACAAATTTCACTTCTTTGATTTCTTTCTTTTGAACATAGAATTCTTGGATATAGTTTTTTATGTAAATGCATATTATATGGGGTTGATTGAAATGAAAAGAAACTGACTGTCAAGCGATTTCTTGATTGACGCATACATTGTACAGGAACCATTGAAAATGCAAAGTGGGTTATAGGCTAAATCAGAGATGTAATTATTGCTTTCATGCGCACAGAGCACAGCCATTAGAGCAGGCTGAATAAATGTATTGAAAATGAAGTTGTGGAGTTGCTGTCTCATCTTTTTCTGGAAAGAAAAAAAAAAACTTAAAAAAAAACCAAAACATCTAAAACCAGACATAGACATTTTTAAACAGCTGTTTTTTTGCACAAATGAAATAAAATTGTTTGTAAGTTTGGGTAAATTTGCTGTAGAGTTGTAATAAAGAGCCTCCCACTGTGTGGTTTATCTGGATCTTTCAAATGTGAATTGTCAATCACAATAACAGCCAATCTATGAACAAAAGGAACATTCTGAAGCGTAAGCAAAGCGATTCGATTGGTATCAAGCCTCTATCTTCTAATTAATTTACCATGACAACCGTACCAATATTTTATTGTTTGTGTCTGCCTGTGAGATACTGACAGTTCTAAAGCAGACAGGGGCTATGGGATCATTATTAGCTCCCAGCGTTTAGCTTTTCCGGGCTGTATTTATTATGCCTCTGTTAGTGCTTCTAAAATTAATTCAGTTTGGTCCTTTATCTACAGTGGATGTTGTTTTTATTGTACAAATAGCACAACATTTTTCTGAAATGAATGCAAAATCAGTATTTAGTCTTTACCTTGAGAGAGGGAAACACAGCTCTGTTATTTAGTCTTTACCTTGAGAGAGGGAAACACAGCTCTGTTATGAAGACAGTGTGCAGTACCAGCAGCACTTTACCGCTCCTAAACTGCATGCGTATTGGGGTTAAATTGTTTTGATCTGAAGTTAGATCTTATATGCGTGTTCTTCTCGGGTCAAAGGATAGATAACGATCTGTTTATTTCTGTTTGTACAGTGCGTTAAAATGACTGACTCTTAATGAGCAGATAGTGATAAATGTGCATCTTTCTCTTTGTTTATGATTTTAGATATTATCACCTTCTGGAATTGCAGACTTCGCTGATTCAGCTTTGAAACAACAAACATTATTTTTGTTCTAATTTATTAGTCAATAGACGATTATTTCTGACTATTGTAAAACTGTCCACCTGGCTATTCTAATTAGCTGCCGCATATGGTTGTTTTATATTAGGCGAGTATTTTATTACCCAGTGTGGATTTCATTTTCTGATACCCGTGTAGCTACTGTAGAGAATAAACTGCACAGTTCAAATGTACACGTTTAGATGCAAGATCATCTTTTTTCCACCTCAGGAACATTGCCAAACTCCGTCCCACACTCACCCTCCCAGATGCTGAAAAATTGGTCCACGCCTTTGTCTCCTCCAGGCTGGATTACTGTAACGCACTTCTCATCGGGATCCCTAGCAAGAGCCTCCTGAGGCTCCAATACATACAAAATAGTGCTGCTAGGATCCTGATGAGAGTGCGTAAGTATGACCACATCACACCTATCCTCCACTCACTTCATTGGCTCCCCATCACCTCCCGGATCGAATACAAAATTTCCCTTCTGACCCATCACTGCATACATGGAAATGCTCCCCCCTACCTCAAAGAACTCCTCACCCCAGAACTTTCCACTCGAAATCTTCGCTCTGCCAACACCAACCGCCTCCGTCCCCGCAAGACTAAGCTCTGCACTATGGGCGACCGGGCCTTTTGCTCGGCTGCTCCCCGCCTGTGGAATGCCCTCCCTGACTACCTGAGAGCACCACAGAACACCGATGCCTTTAAAAGAGGACTAAAAACCTTCCTCTTTTCTAAAGCTTTTTCTTAGTTTTAACCTTTTTCACACGCTTTTGTGTGTTTTATCCCTTTTTGTGTGTTTTGTGTGTTAATTGCCTAGGTTTTTAATGCTCATATTTTATTTTTTTTACCCTGTAGCACTTTGAGATTTGGTCCCAAATGTAAAGTGCATTACAAATTAAATGTATTATTATTATTATTATTATTACATACAGTAATATACTTTTGCAGTTTAATAGTCGGTTGCTGATAAACAATGATCAGTCCGAGACTACAAATGATTTCAGAACAAATAATTGAAATATAGGTATATCACTTGTTGCTGTTTATGATGAAGTTGGGTTTTAGACCAGCGCGTGTCTATACATCCCTATGAGATCTAATAGGGTCAGGGCTGAGAACATGTAGCTTACACTACGAAGAGTTAATGAAGGCAGAATAAATTCTCCAGCAGCTTTTGAATGCTAATACCCTTCTTTGCCTTCCCTGTTACTCTTCCTCTCATAGTGCTGTTTGTGGTGGGAGGCCTTGCCCCCTGGCTTCAGTCCTCGGGCACGGCACAAACCCGTCACGGCGCCAGTCGCCGTCGGCACCCCATCTAGGCGGCCGAGCCAGGTGCCCACCGCCGTTGCTTTGTGTTTCCGGGCCGTTTTGGATCGCAGCTCCCCCGAATCTGATCCCTTTGAGGACTTGAGCGGTTTTGCGCCCTCCGTGTTCAATTCCGCCCCGGCTGTGTCGGGCCCGGGCTCTTCCATGAGCCAACCGTATCCCGAAAAACAACAGCAACAACAAACCCTTGTTCCCTGTGCCATTTCGGTCCATTACTGTATGCCACCCGACCAAGAGGGGGGGTGAGGGGAATAACTTTAAAAAACAAACCCAGCACTAATAGTTGTGCCCTACTTATTATCTAACTCTGACGCACTCCCTGGCAATGGGAAAATGTGCTGTGGATGATTACCTCCGGGCCACCGTATAAAAGCGCAAGTCCGTAAGTGACAGCAGGAAACTGGCATTCTGCGGTGACATAAATGCCGCTAAAACCGGTGGGGTGACCTTTACATCCAGCTTTTATGTTCTTACAGGGTCAATCTTCGCTTTTTATTTCCACTAAAAAAAGGCCCGAGTTGGCGGGAGCAGCCTGTGTTTCCCTCCCAACATGCTGAGTTAATGTGGCCCCCACTCAAAGTGGCTTCCAGCACCACGATCGTGCTCGCTGGCCCCGTCTCGTTCCGACGACTAAATGGTTTTTGGGAGAAAAGAGGAAAAGGCAAGCGAGGGAACGTGGCGAGGAATACCAATGCGCCGTTTTTTCACAGCTTTATGACTTCATTCGTGGCTCAAAATGGCAGAGTTAGCAAAAACATCTTATTTATCATAATAATGTGTTACAGTTGTTGGCTGTCACAGCGGCTTGAATACAAATGCGGTGCCATTAATCTCACCATTGTGAAACTTCAAATCTAAGTTTGACTGTTGTATTCTTGTACTTTCGATTGTTCGGCGTGACCTCATCATACTTCTCGCCTTAATCACAAATTGGGAAGGCACTGGATGCACAATCTGAATTTTTTATTTGAATTGTATAGGAGTGCATGCTCTACTTTAAAGACTGCATTAATATGCTATATTCACACAGCAACATTGAGGTAAATAGTATTTGCTATTATCCACAGCAACTTATGCCCAAGGATGAGGCATGACACATTGAATTCACACCACGATTAAACTGATACATTGTGCAAAAAATTTAGTCATACATCACTTATTTTGCTCTTATGGACATAGTTCTGTGCATTTGACGAGTATATAATAAAGAATAACTTGATAGAATATCATGCGTGAGGTTAACACAGATCTAATCGGTTATGACAGAGAAACGACAGAGGCTGTCGTCATCTATGTCAAAAAAATAAATACATCCAATTCTATGCCTGTGCTTTGAGTTTGGCAGGATGTGATTTTGCTTATTAATTTCATACCTCCTGCCCTTTCCATTTGAGAATCGAGTAAATGACAAAAAAACTCCGCACGTGTCAGGGCACAGTATCTCAAAACATTAAACAATAAAGTGCACAAGGACATACAAATCCGTGCTAAACTGTGTGTCCTTTACATTACATGCGTCACTCTACATTTCCCTCAATATTACTCAGAGGCAGTTTAGTGCCCCCTAGTGGATTGTACTGTCATTGCGCATCGAAACGTTACGCGCTAAAAGTGCCATGTCACTTTATCTTAGTTTGGTACGAGGGCCGTTTGTCACCTACTGATTTAAGGATGCTGGTCTTAATTAAATGTGAAACTACAGGCTACTGGAGCCAAGGTTCTCAAAATCTGCCCGCGCCCCCAGTAACCAAACATTCATCATCCGCCCCCGGGTCTCTATCCAATCAGCTGCCACCATTAAGCAATTTACCCATTGGGGTGGAAAAAAAAAAAAAGTCTAAATAATGAAAGGAGTGACTGGCCCTGCCTCCCGCATCCACGCCCGTCCTTCTGCCGCGGCGTCTCGTCGCTTTGAGGCGTGACCTTTTGCTGCATCTGTCAGTGAGGGACGGGGGGGGGAGGGAAATATGATTACGACGCTAACGCGATCACAGCATCCTCCGTGTACGCGGCTCCACCAAAGGCATAAGGCAGGTGGTGGGTCGGATTAGCATTCCGCTAAGGGTTTCACGCACTCCTCCTTTTGGGAACGGTAGATGTGACCCCTCCGCTCTTGAGTGCTTTAATGCTCGTCAGCATATTCCAGCGACAGAGAGAGAGAGGGAGCGAGGGAGAGAGAATTAGATAGAGAGAGAGAGAGAGAGAGAGAGTTGCCTCCAAAATAATAATAATAATAATAATAATAATACATTTATTTTATATAGCGCTTTTCAATAACCCAAAGACGCATTACATAGGTACAAAGAGAAAATAAATAAATAAAAGAAACAAAACAAAAACACATAATGAACACAGATCACGTAATAACACTTAGCAAGACAGATAACATAGCAAACAACATATGGGCAGTAGCAGTGGGGGACTGGAACATAACAAAACATGAAAACAGATCGTAGCAGCATCAAAGGTAGGGGGGGGACAACAGTAGAGGCAGGTGACAACAGTACAACAATAGCAGCAGTAGTGAGTGGATGCAAGAGATGACAAATGGGGAGGGGGGGTCAGGGGATGAAGTGCATGGTTAGGGGTAGGGGAGGTTGTAGGCCTGGGAGAAGAGATGTGTTTTTAACCGGGATTTGAAGGTTTGTACTGTGGGTGAGTCTCTGATGAGCTGGGGGAGTGAGTTCCAGAGGCGGGGTGCTATACGGGAAAATGCTCGGTCACCGTAGGTTTTCAGTCTGGATGGGGGGACGGTGAGGGTGAGAGTGTGAGCAGATCGGAGGGCTCGGGTGGGGTGGTGAAGGATCAGGAGATCAGACAGATAGGGGGGGGCCAGGGAGTGGAGAGCTTTATAAGTGAGGAGGAGTACTTTAAAGGTAATGCGGAATTTGATGGGGAGCCAGTGGAAATTAATGAGGACAGGGGTGATATGGTCACGGGATCGGGTGTGGGTGAGGAGGCGGGCAGCTGAGTTTTGAACCATCTGGAGTCTATGGAGGGAGCGGGAAGTGATGCCGGTAAGGAGGGAGTTGCAATAATCCAGACGGGAGGAAATGAAAGCATGAATGAGGGTTTCAGCAGCAGAGGGGGTGAGGCAGTGTCTGATTTTTGCAATGTTGCGGAGGTGGAAGTATGAAATTTTAATGACAGAGTTGATGTGGGGCTCGAAAGAGAGGGTGGGGTCCAGAATGAAACCAAGGTTCCGTGCCAGGGGGGAGGGGGTGATGGTGGAGCTATCAACAGTGAGAGAGATGGGTCCAGTTTTATGGAGAGTGGATTTTGTGCCGATGAGGAGGAGTTCAGTCTTATCGGGGTTGAGTTGGAGAAAGTTGTGAGTTAACCAGATTTTTATTGCGGAGATGCAGTTTTCAATGTGGGTGAGGGGTGGGTGGTGGACGGATTTGGTGGTGAGGTACAATTGGGTGTCGTCAGCATAGAGGTGAAAGTCAAGGTTGAAGTTACGGATGATGTAACCAAGGGGAAAGATGTAACAGATGAAGAGAAGGGGACCTAGGACAGAGCCCTGGGGGACACCCTGCGTGACAGGGGAGAGGGTGGAGGTGTGGCCGGAGAGAGAGATGAACTGTAGTCTGTTGGTGAGGTAGGAGGTGAACCAGTCCAGTGCGATGCCCTCAACACCCAGTTGGCGCAGCCTTTGAAGGAGGATGGAATGGTTGACCGTGTCAAAGGCTGCGCTGAGGTCTAGTAACAACAGGATGCTGAGGGCACCGGAGTCTGCAGAGATGAGGAGGTCGTTGATGACTTTGACCAGGGCTGTTTCAGTGCTGTGGAGGGGGCGGAAACCAGACTGGAGGGGTTCATAAAGGAGGTTGGACTGTAGGTGGGAGTGAAGTTGGGCAGCGACCAGACGTTCAAGGGTTTTAGATAAAAACGGGAGATTTGATATGGGACGGTAATTGGAGAGGTTGGCTGGGTCAAGGGTGGGTTTTTTAAGGATGGGGGTAACGGAGGCGAGTTTGAAAGCAGAGGGAACATGGCCGAGGGACAGTGACTGATTGTAGAGGGTGGAGAGGTGGGGGAGGAGAACAGGGAGGCAGGCCTTAGTTAAGATGGTGGGGAGCGGATCCAGGGAGCATGTGGTGGTCTTGGAGGCGGTAATGATGTCAGAGATGAGGGAGGGGGTGACGGGAGAGAAGGCTATGAGTGGGTGGGTGGGGATGGGGAGAGTGACAGAGGGGGGGGGGAGGGGCGGAGGGGTCCGAGATGGAGGCAGCCAGGGAGGTATTGATTTTGGAGATTTTGCTGTTGAAGGTGAGAAGGAAGGAGTTACAGAGGTCAGTGGAGGAGGGTGGGCTGCTGTCCGGGGCTGGAGAAGGTACTTGACAGTGGAGAAGAGGGTACGGGGGTTGGGGTTGGTGCTATTGATGAGAGAGGAGTAGTGGGCAGATTTGGCAGCTTGAAGTGCATCACGGTAGGAGGAGAGGTGGTGCTTGTAGGCTTCAGCGTGGACGGTGAGGTGAGTTTTCTTGTAGAGTCTTTCAAGTTGACGGCCAGTTTGTTTCATGGTGCGGAGTTGAGGGGTGTACCAGGGGGAGGAGGTGGTGAAGGACACAGTAGCGGTTTTCCAGGGGGCCAGGGAGTCAAGGGAGTCAGTGAGAGTGGAGTTAAGAGTGTTGACATAGTCATCTGGAGAGGAGGGGGCAAGGTCAGGGGGGGGGAGGGCGGAGGATATGCACTGGGAGAGGATGAGTGGGTCAACAAGTTTAATATTGCGGAAAGAGATGGAGCGTTTCTTGGGGTTGTGGGGGGAAGGGAGTGGGGCTGAGAAGAGGATGCAATGATGGTCAGAGAGGGGAAAAGGGACTGGATGGGGGTTGGATATGTGTAGGGAAGAGGAGCAGACAAGGTCAAGGGTGTGACCTTTCACGTGGGTGGGGAAATGAATGTGCTGAATGATATGGAAACAGTCCAGGAGGGAGAGAAAGTCAGGCGTCAGGGGGGAGGTGGGCAGGTCAACATGGATGTTAAAGTCGCCTATGAGTAGGAGACGGGAGGAAAGAGAGGATGCGGTGGTGAGGAGCTCGGATAGTTCAGACAGAAAGGAGGGGTGTGGCTTGGGGGGGCGATAGAGGAGTAATGCGGTTATGGAGTTGGGGAGGGAGACAGCGAGGCATTCAAATGAAGTGAAGGGTGGGAGATTTAGGTCCAGTTTAGTGACAGAAAGGGATTGTTTGTGCAGAATGGCGAGGCCCCCGCCTCGGCCTGAGAGGCGGGGGTTGGCGATGAAGCTGTAGTTGGGGGGTGTGGCTTGGTTGAGGAAGTAGTAATCAGCGGGTTGTTGCCAGGTTTCAGTGAGGAAGAGAAGTCTGTAACTAGCTAGCTAGTTGGCCAGCAACAGAGCCGGGCAGCCACTAACCAGCTAGCCAAGCCAGCTAACAGCCAGATCCCCGGGCGAGGGTGCCGACACTAGGTAAACAAACCCTCACCCGGAGAAAAACGGCTGCAACCCGCGAGCTGGAGAGAGTGTGAAAGCACCCTCCAAGCACGCAGGTCAGATAGCCGACACAGCTAGGCTAGCAATACAGCCGGCCAGTCACTAGCCAGACAGCCAAACCAGTGACAGAGCCAGCTAGCGTTTTAGCTAGCCAGTCTGTAACTAGCTAGCTAGCCGGCCAGCAACAGAGCCAGGCAGCCACTAACCAGCTAGCCAAGCCAGCAATACAGCCAGCCAGCGTTAGTCAGCTAGACTGAAGCTAGCTCGCCAGCCGGCCAGCAGCAGAGCCGCACGGGACGATTATAGGGCACAACAGACCCACACACACACACCCACGAACGGTGGTCCACACACACGCAAGCACGCACACTCACGGAGCTGATGATAGATGATCCGGAATGGTGAGAAGTAGTGGTGACGTTAGCGGCCGATGGCTAGCTTGCTAGCTAGCTGGTCCGTGAGGGTGAAAAATAGCAGAACGGGAGGTCGGGGAAAGCTGACGGTGATCAAAATAAACGAAAGAAAAGACAAAACTAGACAACTAACTCAACTAAGACGACTGACACGATCAAACAAGAACAAAAAACAAAAAGAACAAAAGTGCAAACGAGAACGACGAGAGAGACACGGGAAGAAGCGGCAGCCCACAGCAAGACGCCAGCAGTACTCTAACCCGGAAGCACAACAACGGACAACAACGGAAGCGGAAGTTGCTCTAATGTTTCAGTAATGTCAGTCACAGCAGAGGTTTGGTTTTGATTTATTTAATAAGCAGCAAAACAGCAGTAAATTATGCCACCAGGGCCTCGGCGTTTACGGCGTCGAACGTAAAATGAAACTAAAGAAAAGAAACTAATGAAAAAGAAGAGAAAACGTTGGCCTCTGCTGTGACTGACATCACTGAAACATACCAACAGTAAAGAAAAAGCTCTCTTTTTAAAGTTGAACGTATGTTTTAGTTTACAGTAATGAGTCAGATGCTATTAATATTCTGACATTCAAATACATGATTGTACCACTGTACTGTTTACTGAATCTGAGCTGTTCAGAGTTCTGAGGAAACTGTTGATATTCTGTAATATAAGCACAGTGGCTCAGGCACTTCAAGAGTTAAGTCATTCTTGCTAAAGTGGATGAAGAGTTGAAATAAAAAATGTTAATTCTCTTACCAGCTAATAAAAAAAAAACTAGATTGAGTTATTTGCATTGTAATTATGCTGATGGAACTGATGGATATATACAGATTTCTAGGCCCGAAGTAAAATGTCCATTTGTTATTGTTTAGACTGGTTTTATCACTCAATGCACAATTTGATTTTAATTTGACTGGTTATGTCCCTCGCAATCTTTCTCTACGCAGTCAGTGCTCGGTAATTTACATTAATACAAATGTTCTGGCATGTAATGAATTAGATTAATAACACATTCCTTATGCTAATTTGTACTGAAAAGATTATTTTTTTGGAGGAATAAAGTGATCCAGAGCTGTTTGCAGAAATCATGTTTGATGGGTTCTAATTAGTAACTGTCTACACTGGCCAGGGTAACAGGGATTAAATATAATAATTGCTAGCTTTTCATAAATTTTGCTTCGCGACGGCCCTTTTGGGGGTGCAGCTGCTTGGTGTCTGGGGGTGCAGCTGCTTGGTGTCTGGGGGCGAAACCTTTTACTTAAGCAGTTTCTGTTTTTTGTCCTCGCTATGTTTTGACGTCTTGACCCCTTGCTCTGTGCGGTAACCATGGTAACCGGCCTCAGCCACAGCGAAAGGGCAGCGGGTGAATAGAAGGCCTCCTGGGGTCCGGAGCAACAAAGGAACGTCGGTCCGGGCCGCCAAATTAAAAGCGTCCGACGCAGATTGGCGGAGACGGGCACCGGAGAGCCACGGGTTCAAATCCCGATCGGGAAGCCCGCTCGTTACGTCTTTGAGAAAGGCACTGAGCCTCGGGTTGCCTGTTCGAGCTGGAGAGGCGAGTGTAAGTGCGTCTAAGGTGAATCTGCTATGCGACCAAATCGTGTGCCACAATCGCTCCTGGCCAAGTGGCCCCTCTCTTCAGACTGGCTCTCTTAGAAGCCCCCGGGGCAGCTGAGCCGTCCTGGCCGCCAAACAACGCTGGCGCCGTCCACTGCGTTGGGCCCGGACACCTGCTCCGCTGGAGATACGCGGGACGGCATCTGGCCCGGCGCGGGATCCAGACCACCCCCCCAAGCTCTTGGGCGGGCCCATCAAAGCCTTCTCCCCCCTCCTTCCACCACCACCCAAGTCCGTCCCTTATCCTACCGGCCAACGGCACCAGTCTCCATCTTCATCCGGATCCGGGGATTCGGTCAACGGCGTTTTTTTCCCTTTTCGCCGGCGACGTGAAGGATGGCGACCTCACGCATTAGTCAGCGGGGTGAGCGGCGCGCCGCGTCGGCGGGGGGCCGGGCAAACGGAGATGACGAATGCCCCCCCATCGCGCGCTGCCTCGTCTGCTTTATGGCTGTTCAGCAGATGATGCACCCTGCGGGTGACGAATGGGGGCACTTACAGTATATGCCCGTTCACCAGGTAAATCATCCCTCCCCGGCTACTCCACGCTCCAGCCTATCAGCACCGGGTTCTGAGCAGCCAGAGCTGCTGTCGTGACAACAGGTCAGGGTTGATTGATTGTGAGAGTTGGAATATCGGGAGCCGGGTACATAATCAGATTTAATGCAAAGTATTTAATTTCCCTTTATTGTGGAAGGGCCATGTGATGGAGGAGGCAACAAAAATACTTAAAACAAACACACACACACACTCATTTTCTCACACACACAAACCCTTAGTGAAAGTGCGTCCCTTTTCAATTGCAAAACATAAAAAGAAACTAGCATGAAACATGCATGGAGCCATCAGTTAAGATCCAGATTACACGCGCTGTGTACAACATCTACAGATCTACAATTCTTAGTCTTCTTACAATCGGCGTGATATTCAGAGCCAACAAAGCATCTCTGACTGAACACGGCTCTTCTGTGCACTGCATTTCCACAAAGAGGGCACTGGTGCGACTGAACACGGCTCTTCCGTGCGTTACATTTCCACAAAAAGGGCACTGGTGCGATTTTCAGAAATGGCCACCCTACTTCAACCAGCATGCTGCAATTAGGGCAGATAATAGCGGGGAGAAATCTGAATGTGGAAAATAATTGCAGTTCTCTGAAAATGTGTCTTTTTTCATTGTGAGTGTAAGTTAATTATTTATTACAATTTCAATGGGAAACATGTAATAGCAAAGCACAGTAAAAATACAATAAAGTAACGGGACAAATCGGGAGCAGACGGCAACATAAGATTAGAAGTGCACAGTAAGAACCATAATTAGTATTGCTAACTAGCAACAGACACGTTTACAGTGTTAACCATGAGGAGCACGCTTTCTCAGGGACTTCGTTATATCAGTCGCACCTCATCATGGATATATTGTTCGCACCATTCATTTTAGTGGAGTAAAGATTCTCCTTCAAACTTCATGACAGTAGAGGCTAACGAAAGGCGCCCTATACCACGCTTTTCCTAATCGGTACGACTGCTTTTTTTTTTTACGCTCTGCGGTGGGTAAAAATAAAACGATGAAACAGGTTTTTGAAAGTGAATGAATGTGAATGTTTGTTGTGCCACCCCCCCCTCCCCCCACGGCGTCGCCGCTTGATCCGCTCCCTCGAACGTCCTCGGTGCCAACCCGGCCCGAAAGCCCCGCGGGGGACGCAGGATGTGTATGCCGCTGCTCCGTCCAACCCAGCCTTCGCCACAAAATGGACGCCCAGACCCCGACATCCCTCGGAGGCCCCAAGCCCCCCCTCTGTGATTGGACGGAAAGGTTTGACGATCCCATCTGGTTTTGATGCCTCTTGGCTCATCGATGTGCCCAATGCCCGTGGGGGTCGCAACGCTATCCCTGCCGAGCCTCCTGGCCAACAGAGAACGTTCCGGGGGGGGCGGCTGACTCGGCCCCCACCGCTTTCATCTCCGGCATCAGAGCCCGTACCCTTTTACTGCTTTGAAACTTTGTCAATGTGGCTCACACAGTCTCCTCTCTCCCAGCTTTGAGAGCTTCTATAATGGCCCAATTCGCTTTGTGCTGCAAAGTTGCTTCCCGAGGCAACGTAACCTACGGAGAAGGTGCCAGGATATCGAGGGCGAGAAGGCGAAAAAAAGAAAATATATATATAATTTTTTGGCGAAGGCATTTCAGTGCTTTGTGTTTTGATGAGAAGGTGTTAAAAGTGGCTCTCGAGTGTGATCTGAAGCTCAGGTCTGCAGAAGGAGAGGACCATTGACGTTGTTATGGAAGCTTATGTGTAAAAAATAAAAAAAAGAGCGTCATGGAGACGGCAGGGAAAATGGTTTGATTAATGGCGTGCGAGGGGAGGGGCCGGGAGGGCGAGACAGGAAGTGGGCTCTTCTGAAGCCGGCTGCAGATTGAAGACCCCTTCGGTGAGCCGTCAGAGCAACTCCGCGGATCGCGCCTCGTGTTTTTTTTGCGAAACAGCTTGTAATTAAGGCTAATACCTGCCTCCGGCTGCAAAATAAATCACGGCGTACTGATGCGAGGGTGCCGGGAGTCTCGGGGAGATTACGCGGCGGAGAGTCAAGTTAGTCAATATTTCTCCCTTCTTCCTTTCCCCCTTCCTTTTTCCTCCCTTCCTCCTTCCATTGGTAGTTTTTTTTTGTTTGTTTGTTTTTTCCCCCCCATCTCATTAACATTAAAACACTTTTATGCAGATCGTATAAAATTTGCATACTGCGCGCAGTGCGATATAAGGTGGAGTGATTGTCTGGAAGATTCCTGATGTGAGGGTATGAATTGTTGATCACTTTCTCAAGAGTTATTGCATGTTTTTGTGTCAGGAAGTTGACGTGACCAGGCGCTTGTTTGTTTGTTTGTTTGTTACAGTTTTGTTCAGCATTTTGTCTCCTGAAATGTCCCAGTTGTGCATGATCACTATGAGGGGGGACAACGAAAAATCTCAGACGTGACCTTATTTTTGTTTCCAGAATACAGGTTTTTAATATCCTGTGGAAAGGTTTTTTTTTAACATTTTTTTTTTTTTTAAATCACTTGATTTAAAATTACCAATATATTTTGGTCACTGGCATTTTACAGACTTCCTTCTAAGATGAATGCAATTCCAATTCCAATCCAAAACCCAATTTTTTGAACTGCACAGAAAGTGGATTTGTCTAGTTATTAAACATAATTTATTGTTGCAATCAGCTCGGACTAATGTGCCAATATTCATTTCTGAATTCATGTTTGTGTCTGTCCTGTGAGTTTTAGCACTGAGTAAATAACAACCTTTAAAAAAAAATATATATATTATTGTGACATGGATTATCGGTGATATCCTTATCTAAACTGCACTATTTATATTTAGCTATTTGGTTATTCATGAGAAAAGAAATATAGCAAATGCATTCAAAAGCCTTCATTCGCGAGGTAACCTTGATGCACTGTAAACACGGTTTACAAAACATCACAGTAAAATGACCATGTGCAGATGTACTAGGTGTTATATGAACTATAATGACCACAATGCTTTGTGACAGAGCTAACACAGCAGCAACAAGAGCCTGTTTAAGACAACAGCAGAGACATGGATAGAGCTAATAACTTGAAAAGTAAGGCAAGCTTGTGATGAACACATTTTAAATGCACCATTTGTCAGTGGACTCCCTTAAGAAATGATGTCTTCACGGAGCTTGGGATGTAATTATGCACCCTAGGTCTGATAATTATCGAGCAACCAGCCAGTACAAATTACTGAGCTAACCACGACAGATACCTTAGCTGTAGCTGAATGGAAAATATCAAAATTGGTTGTTTTACTCAGGTAATGGTACACAGTTAACAGTTGTGACAATGAACCATATTTGTCACCATAGTGACAAATAATCAGAAATCATAGAAACTATATTCTTAAGGTTGTGATTGTGGGCATGGCAGAATTGCACTGCAGAATTAGAAACCGATTTGTGGATTGGTGGATATATAGAAAATATAATTTTCCTGCATTTTTTTTCTGAATCCCAAGGAAAAATCCCCCCCAAAAGGGAAGAACTTAGTGAGTGTAGAACAATGCAAAATGCAGAGCTGATTAATATTCATTTGTTGCCTGATTTCAGTAATGTATTATCTAGATGCACATTTGTAGTACTGTATATCTACTCTATAAAATATTACTTAACTTAGTCATCTTTTTGCTTTGACTCAGTTGTCTAAATATAAAGTTTTAGTTTATAAGTTTCATAAACGGAAACTTTATATTTAAACAACTTAAATAAGTCCATGCAACGAGATGACTTGAGTAGGCTAAGTTAAGTTGAGTCAACAAATATATTTTTTACAGAGTAGGTGCACATTTTAGTTAGTGCTACAAAATGGGAACGCCTGCAGACTTGAATGTCTGAAAGAAAGTTAAGCAAGACTGGAAGTACAGACCAGTACTTAAAAACATAAAAGATTCTTCTAAAATCATGCTCCGAGATGATTATTTTAAGCAAAGCAGGGGAAAAAAGTCATATTTCACTTTTATGAACAGAATGAGCCCTTGGCTAGATTATTATTTCTGAGAACTTCCAGTTTCCATCTCAGTAGAAATAAAAACTGTACCTCACAGTGCTCCATGACATTCGGCTGCATACACATCGCCTTCTCCAAGCCGCTGTGATTAATTACAAGGTCACCATCAACACAAAGGAACAGTTGTTGCAATGCGTAGTGTCATTGGCCATCTATATGCATACTGTAGCCTTTCATTTATCACATGCAGCTCCGCTGCCTAGCGGAGCCCTGCAATTAATATAATGGAGTCCGGCTTAGAGATGTTTGCCACAACACTGCCGTTAATGTGCTGATTCTTCCATTTCCCGGCCAAGCTGTCTACGGTCCATTGCTAAATATTGAGAGGCATAACTCTGGATTTAGTTTATCCTGGATAAATTTATTTATTTACGTATTTATCTTTTAGCTATATTTCAGCCTTCAATAAATAAAAGTGGGTCTTCGTGTTTGAATCTAAATTAGATGCAAGTGATTTTCTTCGTACCCATAGTTTGACCAATTCCAATGTTACCAAAGTAAAAGAACAAAAAATACATTCCATGAAAATAATAAACCTTCATGAATTAATATAAGTATATTATTCATAAATAAGTATTCAAAGCAGCCCGTCTCACTGTCAATGCTTATTTCAGTAGCCAAGCCAAAACCGTCTGGACGTTTACTTCTATTGCCAAACTTGCTTTATAACGGAGGATTTGAAGGATTACCAAAAAAAGAGCAACCAGGTGAGTTATTTTTAGCTGCAGAATCTGATGTCAAATTTCTCTCCGTGAGCGGTGAAAAACTGCGGTTTCCATGGCAACGTTAGCAGCAGTGAAACTCTTGCTTTCTTTGGCCTCAGTATAGTTGATTGTTCTGAGTATATTCCGTTTCCAACATTTCATAATTAACACAAGAGCTTTGAGTGGCCAGAGTTGTTCGGATGATTTGGAATCCGGGATAAATACAAGTTAATGCACATACAGAGTCAATGAGATTGCAGGCGCAATATTATTGTGTTGTCGTGTGTATATAACATGACTTCTCCAAGGATTGTCATATTGGTTGTGTGAAATAAAACAGACCTGCTTTGACTAATGTGATTACGCAAATGTGCGTGCAGACGAGACGCCTTCACGCTCACAAGCTGGCGCACTATAGTGTCTGGATAATTATATAAGGCTTTTTAGTTGAGATACACGGTGAATTGTAAAGAGGTAGAGCACTGATGGGAAACTCTTCGTCTAAGAAAGTGATTTTGCATCCGTCAAGGGATGGGTCGAACAAGCGTTTCTCTACAGCGTGATAACGACAACTTTTTCGGCTTTCTTTCCCGGAATTTTCCGGTGCAGGACGGGGAAGGGAAGATCGCTAAATGGTCAAGTCCGGGGCACGCTCAGCCGGAACACGGCGTGCTCTGCCGGGACACCCCTGTAAGGAGGCCAGCCGAATTCAGAGCGAGGTTAGGGGGGCCACCGGCTAGCAGAGCTCAGTTTCCTGTGGGAATGAAAGCCCGGTTCGCAGACTTGAGACGGAGCTGCACCAAGGTCAGCGCAGTCCATTGAAAACAAAGACTTATTGCACATACAGAGTCTGTGGACACGGCTCACTTCTTTGCTGTTTGTTGAACAGGATGCATTTTTTGATGGCCTTTTCAGTGTTAATGTAATAACACTGCCATTTGGAGATACAGAAAAATACAGAGATGGGGCAAATGGTGTTCTCAATAGACAGTTAATTTGTAAGAAAAAATATTGCGATTGTGGACAGGGGGGTGTTTGTACAACACAAGAAGCTGGCTTGTATATTTCTGCCAGGAAGCCAACTGTTTGAGAAAGAAATAGGAATGAATCGAATGATACATTGTTGATATTTGTTCATTGAATTCTGACAGAAAATAACTATGTCTTAACATTTTCCATTATAATTAGACATAGCAGTATTTGATTTATATCTTCAGAATAATTTGAAAAAAAGGGAAAGGAAAAGGGAAAAAAGCACTTGGTGATAATATCAAAAGACAAAACAGATTCAGATTTAGAAACAAACTCAAAAGGATACAATGACAATGAGGTTGAAGTGCAGACTGTTAGCTTTAATTTGAGGGTATTTTCATCCATATAGGATGAACCATTTAGAAATGATCGAACCTTTTGTACATTGTTCCCCCCATTTTTGGGCATCAAAAAATATTGGACGGTTTAACATAATGTAGAACAAGGTAATCGTTTTTAATATTTGGTCGCATATCTTTTGCATGCCATGACTTTCTGATGTCTGTGACACAACAATATTCAAGTTATCCATCCATATCTATATTTCTGGCAGCAGAGTGATGGTTTAAGGCTCTTTGATACGTCCGACCCTTGATGACTTAGAGCCATTTAGCCAACCAATTCCCATAGAGATCCATTCAAATGCAGAGAGATTATAGTATCGCTTGTAGGAGTAACAGAAAATAAGATATCAAGAGTCTTTTGATATTGTTGGATCACAAACATCAGGAAGTCATGGCATGCAAAGGATATGCGACCAAATATTAAAAACTGACTGGATGTGCTGACTGGATGGTTGATCTTCTGAAAGGTTCTCCCATCTCCACAAGGATACGCTGGAGCTCTGTCAGAGTGACCCTCGGGTTCCTGCTCACCTCCCTGGCCAAGGCCTGTCTTCCCCGATTGCTCAGTTTGGCCGGGCGGCCAGGTCTAGGAAGATTCTTGATGGTTCCAAACTTCTTCCATTTATGAATGATGGTGGCCACTGTGCTCTTTGGGACCTGTAAAGCTGCAGAGATTTTTCCGTACCCTTCTCCAGATCTATGCCTTGACACAATCCTGTTTCTGAGGTCTGCAGATAATTGGAAATCCCCAATCATGTCCAATCAATTGTATTTATCACAGGTGGACTCCAATTAAGTTGTAGAAACATCTCAAGCAGTATCAGTGGAAACAGAATGCACCTCAGCTCGCTTTTGGTTGTCATATGTGCACACTTGTGTACATATGATATGTGACATTTAGATTTTTAATAAATTAGCACAAATGTCTAAAAACCTGTTTTCACTTTGTCATTATGGGCTATTTTGTGTAGAATTTTGAGACAAAAAATGAACTCAATCTATTGTAGAATATGTCTGTAACGTAATAAAACGTGGAGAAGGTGAAAGGGGTGTGCAGACTTTCTGGCTTGACTATATGTAAAAGATAATTTACAAATCACTGCTTTCTGCTTTCATGTGCATTTCACATACTGTCCCAACTTTTTGGGAATTGGGGTTTGTAATAGTAAACATTCTATATTTGAATTTAAGTGAAACCATCCTTTTTGATTTTGGTTTTGGCAGATTGACATTTTAATCTTTCAGAGGGAGCAGAGTTTGCACTTGTATATACATATTCATTCAAGAAATGCAATACATCCCAGTCCAGTTTGACTTTGGGCCATTTTCTGCCTTAATCCATCAATCCATCATTGCCTGCTGGTTGTGTGGAATCTTGTATGTAAAATTTGACAATGAAAATAAATTTTGACATTATGTATGTTACAAAAGGCCAACAGACAAATTAAATCCATTTGAAACATTCCGGTTCCAAATATAAGTGAAATGTTTGATAAAGAACAATACATTTTCTGAAGAGCTTGGAATTTTGAATATTAAAAAAAGAGCTTGGGTTTGTTTCACATAATTTTACGGTTCAGGCATAAGTCTTGGCTGTGTAAATTGTAACTGGACAGATTTTGTATTTCATTGTGGAAGAAAGTTTTCAAACTCTGGAGTGAATTACTAAAAAAGGGTAAGGTAAGCAATATCGGTGTTGATATTGCGAAGGTAGTACCAGGCTTTCGAATATTCCTCTAGTTGATTGGATGCCTGCAATCTGCTTCTGCCAACTGCGCAATAAATTAATCCTTTGGTACACTAACTGTGCAGCTCAGCTGGCAGACCACAGAGAGAGAAAGAAAGAGAGAAAGAGAGAGAGAGAGAGAGAAGGAGCGTCCGCTGATTTCGCACATCTTAACACAATGTAATTCTGCTCATGTGTAAAAGTGTGATTATCTCACCATGAATCAAGACTGTGTTTGAATGCCCTGCCAAGTGCTGGCACGTGCGTTCCTCTCAGCCTACAATGTGGTGATTGTTGACCAGATACAGTCGGGTTTGTAAGGAAATGGGCGAGAGTTTGTGCAGTCTCGGCTGCCCTACCCCCGACGCTCTTTTATCCTGTTGATAAAAAAGGCGAAACTCTTTCTTCCTTAAACTCCCGGGAGCCGTGAAGTGCATGAAGACCGACGGCTCTCCTTATTTTCAAAGGGAGAAAAAAATGAAAAATCTGATACGCGCTTGTTAGATGGAGCGATCCCTCTGGGATTTTTCGTCAACAGAAAGTGAATCGGGCATCTTAACTTCTCCTCCTTTCGAGAGCGGCGTTTCTCGACAGGTCCCCTGCGCATTATGGCCAATATGTCCGTCAGCGCCTCTGGGATGGGGGGGGGGGGGGCCCATAAATCGCCCGTGTCCCCTATAACCCGCTGCTCCTCCCAATAAGCTACACACGCCCCCGCGCCGTTGCGTTTTGATAAAGACGAGGCACACGGCGGCTATAAACGTGAAGGGGGTCCATAAAATGAGCAGTGTTTTTACCCCCCTTCCCTGCACACTATCTGCTTTATGGCTCTATGATAAATCACCTCGTCCTCGTCACAGAGCAACAGCACCACATCTCGTACCGCAGATACCTACTGTAACCTACTCTAGAAATCTTGGCATCCAAGATTTTTATTTTTTATTTTTTTTTCTGTGGGCTTGATTTTTTTTTTTTTTTTAAAGATTACTTGGGGAGAAAACTAATAACATGGCCACTGAGCCTCATTTTTTCCCCTTCATTTGACTGGGATTAATGAAGTATGTGCTCCTCTCCTTAATTATTTGTGGAAGACTGGTTTTACTTATTAAATGTTTGTCGCTATCAAATTAGAATTTGTTTATCCAGTTCCACAGACTCTGCGTTGCAGAAATTAGTCACATTTTTTTGTTTTCCTTTGACAAGGAGTAATTGTAGAGTGAAACAATGAATAAACAGGCTACATACATATTATAGAACTCATTTGGCCCCAGACCAGTACTCACTCTTATTTCACAGGGTGAAAGTAAACTGTGAATGTTGTTTTTTTGTGTTTTTACATACTGTTTTTCCCTCGTGTCTGTATGGCTCGACGTCTCAGAGGAGATTGGGATATACGCTCACATTGATAGTCCCCTTCACATGATTCCACTGACTCTGTGGCAGCTTATTCTCTGAGATTTTACCTCTGGTTTTCCCTTGAAGTTTGTACACTTGAAATACATTTCTGTCATGATTCCTTTCTTTTTTTTCTGTTTATGATTTCACTTTGCATGGTTCAGCTACAAGTCCTCCAACTATGGTGCTTTCTTGTTTTTCTGTAATTATTTTTTTAAAGTAATTTACCACAAATGTGTGAAAGGATGTTTAAAAATGTAGCATCAACCATGTAGACAATTTCATTAAAAAAGCAATCGGCGTCTTCAAGTTGCTTCTAATGCTATCAACTGTGATCTATGTTTTTTCTGTTGTATCAGTACAACAATGACTATCTCCTGATTATAGTGATACCAAGCTTATTTTTCTGTGACTATGCCAAGAAAATAACAATAAACAGGGCAGGGCGGGTAGGGAAAATGCGAAACACAGTTTATTTATTTGCAGAGTTGGTTTCCGACATTTTCTTGTCATACAAAGTGTAACTACCCTTACCGTGGTGTTTAATAGGTATGCATGATGAAAAAACAACACACACGCACACGCACACAAAGTAGCATATGGACACCTGCTCATTCAATGTCTCATTCCAAAATCATTGGCATTAAGTTGGTCCCCCTTTGCTGCTATAACAGCCTCCACTCTCCTGGGAAGGCTTTCCACTAGATTTTGAAGCGTTGCTGTGTGGATCTGCTTCCATTCAGCCGGAAAGCATTAGTGAAGTCGGGCACTGATGTTGGGCGATTAGGCCTGGCATCGCAGTCAGAGTTCCAGTTGATCCAAAATGCGTTCAACGGGGATGAGGTCAGGGCTCTGTGCAGGCCAGTCAACTTCTTCCACACTGATCCCCGCAAACTATTTATGCATGGACCTCGCTTTGTGCACGCGGGCATTGTCACGCTGAAACCACAGAAAACAGCCCCAGCCAAGGGGTATCCAGATACTATTGGCCATATTATTGATTAACACCCAGAAATAATCCAGTTGTATTATTATACTTTTACATTTAGCCTAGCCTGTCCTCCATTTTTATCACGCAAACAGATGGCAATCCCAGGATGATTAAAGCGATTATTGTCTATCATTAATGTTTCTTTACAGTTGAAATCACTTCTACTCTGTCTCATATTCCATGACCCACAATGCACCCTGAAGAGGGTCTCTCTCCACAGGCCTTCTGCCTGTTAGTGCTAGGCCACTGCACCATTAAAATAGATTTATATACCAGGCAGTAAAGCACAAACCATCTTAGCATAAAATGAATAGGCCGCCCTTCTGGATTCGACTCGACATTTGTTCTCACTCGTTTTTTGACGATATTTCTTTTTTCTTCATTCATTTTGTTGGTCACTGAACTTACCGTGTTGGAGAAGGAAGGAGTTCAACTGAGGTATTGATTAGAATGAAAGTGTAGCTTGCCTTTAATAGATCTTAATCATACTGTATATTAATGTAAGAAATGTTGTGTAGCTGAAGCTATTCATTTATGCGTACACAGGGACTGAGAGATAAAAATGCACATCGTTGTACGTGCTGTCTCAGCGGTAGGCTACAGGAGTGCAGAGATGAGATTTCAGCTTCAACATGCGGGCTCTATTTAGCTAATGACAATACACTTTAGATCCAATCAGCATTAGTCTTGGCAGAACAACTTTTAAAGAAAACAAGAATAATAATTTTTTTTTTATAGTTTACAATTGCTTAGTAAAAATTATTTCAAATGAAATGCCAGTGCAAATGTGGATTGAGTCCACCCCCCCCCCCCCTCCTCCCGAGTCCATATTTATTGCATATCAGTAGACGGAGAATGTTTTCAGAAATACAGTCCGTCTGCTTAATTGTCTGTATTGGGGCTTGTTGTGATTTTTAAGGCTGATCCCAGTTGTCATATTATATCCTGCGGTGGATATCGACTGAGGAATTTGTTCTTCTCCTGCTTCCTGCTCTTTGTGCATACCTGTCTGGAGCTGCTCCCTAAACCGGCGAGGACGCGAGCAGAGCCAACAGGGGATTATTCGCAGCGGATCTTTCTGTGACAAACACAGACCGGCGGGCCTGATTTAATCTTGGCGAAGAAGCAGATGGCGGTGCGTTCAGTTCTCAGGGATGCGGTTCTTTTCGAGGCTTACTTAGAACTTCACTCAAACCATCTGACCCCGCCACACTGATGGAAAACCAAACTTTGCTGCCATTTTTGTGCTCTCTTAACACGATTGTAAGGTTTAATTAGTTATTAAATTAGTAATTAACTAATTAAATAAATAACTGATGTAGTACTATGTACTGTACCACCTCTGTATTGATTCACCACTGTCCTTATTTAATTCTCATCCATTGTAATGCTGCCATTACTTTATTCATATGAAATGACAGTGAGGCTAAACTTTCTTTGTAACACCAGGAAAGTGCCGTGGTTATGCTGTGTTACTTTAAACGCCTGACAGATGCATTTTGCTAACTTTGCTGAAGTTATTTACTCTGTCATAACATAACACATTTGTCTGAATTCAGCCAGACGTCCTACATTTTTTCATTCATAAATCATAATCTACATAAAATTGTTTCAGAAGTGCACCTTGACGAGAAAATAGATCATCAAACCCAGTTCTCAAACTCAGTGTTTGTCAAGAAAAGAAAAAAAAACCCAACACTTACTTTTAATTGCAAGTCAACAGTAAGGACACATTTTGATTGAATCTGGGCCATCAGACAGCCTGTCAGAGTTTTGGCAAAATTCTCTACCCAGAATCCATCTGGTTGAAATTCTATGCCTTATCTCCTCCCGCAAGGAACTGCAACTGAAAAAACATTTGTTAATATTGCTACTGACAGTCCATCTGTTGTGGTTAACGTGATTTTGACTGAAATAGTCCAACTGCTTGAACTGTGCAGAAATTCATTCCTAACCCACAGCCCTGTAGCGAACTGCATTTTGTGGTCAATATTCAAATCACGACTAATACCAGGGAAAGAGTTTAGGAATCTCTGCAATAGGCCTCATAGAGTCTACGTCTCTCAAATGTGCGTGTGTGTGTGCGAGCGTGTGTGAGCGTGTGTGAGCATGCGTGAGCGTGTGTGCGCGTGCATGCGTGTGTGTGCATGCATCTGTGGCAGTAGCAAAGCAACAGTGTTTGTTTTTTCAGTTACAGCTTGAGTCATGCAGGTTTTTGCACGAGGACCACGTGTGCGTGAGCTGCAATTAAACACACAGCGGGCGGCCTTGTCTGAACGCTACTGCAGGAAGGGTTTTTTGTTTACGTTACTGTAGCACTTGAATAGGTCCTAATCATTTCCTCAGTGAAGGGACATATCGACCCGCTGAAAATATCTGCTCCTCTCCCAGCGAGATGTGCATGCCGGTGGGAATCAATAGCCGTACTGCTCCCGTGTCCAGCTCTTCAAATTGGCCGGACGACGGGAGCGAGTTAGACTGATGGGCCGGAGGTCTCTCAATCGATAGCCATCCCTGCTCGCAGAGAGGAGGCACTAGAGGGACGGAAAGCCGTGGGGGACAAACTCTGCGCATTGAAAGAAAGGCTGTTTGTTGAAAGAAATTAGTTTGAGGGCCGAGGGGAGGTTTGGTTGTTTGGTTGTTTGGTTGTTTGGTTGTTTGGTTGTTTGGTTGTTTGTTTGGTTGTTTGGTTGTTTGGTTGGTTGGTTGTTTGGTTGTTTGGTTGTTTGGTTGTTTGGTTGTTTGGTTTTGGCCGCCAACCCGTTCCTTCTTCTCGCTCTCAGCTCCAGTTACACACACACACACACACACACACACACACACACACACGTGTGTTGTTCTTGAGGTTCTGCTATCAACTGGAATACTGTCCAGGGCATTAACATCTATATATGTTTCTTTACACACACGCACACAAACAAACACATACACGCATACAGATATGCACACGCACACACACACACATACACACATACACACACACACACACACACACACACACACACACACACACACACGTATTCTCATCACTGTGTCATAGCTTGTGCTAGCTGGTGTGGCGTGACTCTGCTGGGAACGTAATGGGACAGAGAGGTATCTGATCGTTAAAGTCCCATCAGTCCAGTTGACATTGTTTCAGCATGCTATGTATGAATATGATCATTCATACTTACAGTGCCAACCAGAATTATTGGCGACGTAAATGAATATGGGCAAAAAGTGCAGGATTAAATTCAGTTTATTATTTATGAAATGTCTTTTATGCTCAGAAAAATGAGGAAAAATATATTGTTTAAATGAGATGCCATTGATCAGAGGAAAAACAAATCTTAAATGCTAAGTAATTTTTATTTTGATAAAAGATGTGTATTTAGTACTTTATGCAGCCTCCCTGGCCAAGATAACGGCACTGAGATTTCTCTTGTAATGTGTTTATGAGGCTGGGGGACATGTAGCAAGGATCTTAAGATGATTCCTCCGTAGAATCTCTCCGGATCTATCAGTCCTTGGTCCTCGCTTGTGGACTTTCCACTTCAGCTCATCTCACAGAGATTCAAAGGGATTCAGGTCAGTGGACTGGGATGGCCATTGCAAACCCTGGATTCTGTGGTCAGGGAACCATTTTTGTGTAAATTTGGCAGGTATGTTTTGTGTCATTGTCCTGCTGGAAGATCAAACCACAATGCACTCTTAGCCTTCTGGCAGAGTCAGCCGGATGTTGGTTTACAATCTCCTCGTACTTTATGGAGTCCATAATGCCATGTATCCTAACACGGTTCCCAGGGCCTTTGGAGGAAAAACAGCCCCACAACATCATAGATCCACCATACTTCACAGTCGGGATAAGGCTATTTTCTACGTATTTATGCCTCTTGTCACCCCAAACCCACCTTCAGTATTCATTGGCAAAAAACAAAATGTTTGTCTTGTCTGTCCATACCACCCGGTTCCAATCTAAATTCCATTGAGCTAACTCCAGGCGCTAATGTTTGTGATATGACAACAGCAGAAGGTTTCTTCTGGGAAGCTTTCTAAATAGCTTGTTGGCATAGGGCGGTATGTGATTGTACTTTCCGAGACTTGGTGACCCTAGGATGCAACCAACTTCTGTAACTCTCCAATGGTGATCCTTGGAGAAATCTTTACTTCTTGAACCATCCTCCTCAGTGTGTGTGGGGGAAAACGCTTGCGGCCTCTTCCAGGCAGGTTCATGACAGCTCCAGTTGCTCTAAACTAATTATTGCCCTCATGGTGGAAATAGGTAGTTTCAAACATGAAACAAATTTTCTACAGCCATTAATGAAGGTCAACATCCTTTGTCTCATTTAGTTTGTTTGTTCTCTGATCTGATCTTCACAATGTTGATGGATGACTATGGGGTTTTGTCCTGTGTCCTGACCTAGATCATAAAGACTCAGGTGTTCTTAAGAAAAGTAAAATATGACTGGGAATATACTTTAATTAGGTTTTGTTTGTAACTATTTCTAGGGTTGCCAATAATTGTGGCATGTTTTTTTTTCATTTTTTTTTTTATATAAAGAACTATATATGTAGAAATAATTTTACTTAAATGAAAGCTTAGACTTTTCTCAATTTTTTATTTTATTTTTTTGCTTATAATTCTGGTGGCCACTGTACAGCTACCTCTGCAATGCTAAACATATACTGTATATTAACCAGCATGAGGCAGACTTTGACTGAGAAGTGCCAACCTGGGACACTGACTGATGGCAGGCATGAACAAGCAAATATTATAAAGAAATGTGATAAATCTCGGTAACAGTTGGTACATAAATGCTTAGTAAAGTAATTTACCTCCAACATATTAATTTTGTAATAGGCTTGTAATAAGGCACAATAGATGTTCATTATAAAATGTCCAGCCTATATCATGGAAGTAATATGCAACAACCCTGCATGATGGAAATAGCATTGTGGCTATTAAGTGCATACAGCAGAGACTGTATCTGCCTGAAATGATTTCCGTTTGTTGATATGAAATGACATAAACACATGTTCATTTAGCAGTTTTGAAACAGGATATGTTGCTATCATTATTGTTGCGCCACGTCTGCTTGTAACATTGACTTTACCATCCGCCTTCAGCGGAATGCAAACCCAAGCAAACTGACATGGAATTGATCCCGGAGAATAATTACTCATCGTCAGGGAGGCTCTAAAGGGCAGCAGGGGTTTGTGTGTGTGTGTGTGTGTGTGTGTGTGTGGTGTGTGTGGTGTGTGTGGTGTGTGTGGTGTGTGTGTGTGTGTGTGTGACAGGACTACCTCTTTATTCATATGTCTTTAAACCACAAGAAGGCAAATCTGTACCTGAACTACTAGCAAAGCTTTATTGTTTTCTGTTCAAAGGTTATGTGAATGCATGAATTATTATTTTTCCTGTTGACTATGTACAAGACTTTCTTAGTGAGGGAGGCAGGTTCCTCTGGAATATTGCAGAATATGCAAGAATTCTGTTCACTGCATGAATCCACAAATATTTAATAAGTTCTTTTGATGTATAAACAAAGACCAAAGCATCACTTTTGTTATGCACTGATCTTTTGGCCAATTAATTTCAACTCCACCCCATCCAACCCATGGTGAGAGACGGAGCAGAATGGTCAAGGAAAGGTGGTCGCTCTTTGCCGAAGGGCTTATGTATGGTCTCTGGAGCATGTCTGAGTTGTAGATGCCACAGCAGAGACGTCAACTTCCATATATTTTCTAATATATGCAAATATATGGAATCCTACAATGCACCACTAATCACCTGGCAACAGTGTCTCCTCTCTGCTTGCGGCTATGCTGCTGGCATTTTGAAATACTCTCTATAACCACAAGCACATGCAGTTATTCATATTTACACTGGGCTTAATTGTGTACCTAAAATGCGAGCAAACCCTGAGTTTGTACAATAACACCGAGCACCACTAATGGCCACTGAAGTATGTTTTGTCTTAGAGATGTGTGTACTACTGGACATGCCTTTTGTGTGTATAATTTATCATGATTGGCTCAATACAGCCGCCGACGTTCAGATGGCTGTTCTTTCGCAAGCTTGTTTGCGGCATGACGTGACCTAGAATAATTGTCGATAGTTGGTGTTCTGTAGTATTTTCCATCACAATCCATCAGAATATTGATTGAATTAAAGCCCTCACGGTGCATAGAAAGGTCTCTGTTCACCTTTAAAAGGCAACAAGGGAAAATGGGCTTCACAGGTGTCAGTTGTTACAAATCTCAGAAGCCTCTTATAGAGGGCGCAGGGTTCTGTGACTGAATTTCTTTTGTGGTGTGACATAGCTCATAAGGTATAAAAATTGATTCTGGCTGTTGGACTTTGTCTATGTTAACGATTTTGTTTTGTCATTGTGTATTTTTTTTTTGTTTGTTTATGTAACCACAGAAAAAATGTCACTGGGCGATCTTTTGCTTGAGGTCAGGATCTTAGCCAATCACTGCTTACATGCGCTGGCAGGTCTACAATAACATGATTGATCGCTGAGGCATGGAGAATTAATTAGCTGGTGACACCACAGATGTGTGATTATTAATAAGTTTGTCCTTTGGGGCTTCTAGTGTAGGACCCCAAACCCGAGTCATAGCAACAATTGGTGTCTTTGAAGTGCCTACCTGAAGTTGTACTTGCTTGCACTACGGCTTTAACCAACACCCATTGTTATTACTTTGTTATTGCACATAGATGGTGTGAAACAAATATGCTTCTACATGTTTTGCTGTACCACATTGGAAATATGTGCAATTTTGTGTACAAGCCAAAAGAGTTAATGTATGTATTAAGTGCTATTTAGTATTATGGGGTATCATTATTTGGTATACTCTGGTGAGAGGTACTAACACCATTTTGGCTGGGCCATTTTGTTGGACGGACTGGACTTGTGACACCACATGTTGTCAGACACCACATGCTGCTAAGAGAGCAGTCAGTCCACACCCTTTTGCATTTTTGTGCTTTATTCAAACTGATATAAAGCAGAGCAAGTGATAGATAGAGAAGGGATCTGAGCTCAGAAGGAGACATGGGGAGGTTCTAACCTGTGGGAGAGAGTCTTACATGGCTGCACCGTGTGTCTCGCCACCATTTTCTGTTTGGACTCTTTCATGTTGGATCTTGTCACTGTAGTAGCATCTGCGTTAAAGTTTTTCTCAGCGTATTCAGTGGACCTTGACCATCACCTCTCAAGTGTTCTGGTGTTATCCAAGTCTAGGTTCACACACTGGTTGAACACGTGACCAGAGCGGGGATGGAGAGCTGTCTGCGTTCTCATTTATATTCTAGACACGCGTGTTTATAGAGGCAAAACGAACATCTGACTGGATAAATCATGTCCGATCAATCAAAAGAAACTCCATGTTAATTTCATTGAGAGATGTTCCCTTGTAGAGTTAAGATAGACACAATATAAATGATAGATCTGCTACACATTTAATCTATGCATTGAGACCTGGGAACTCAACTACTCCAAATATTCCCCCGGCCAAGAGTTTCAAAATACTCTGAACACAAGTTGATACCCCCATGAGGGAACAGAGTTCAGTGCTATCGGTAGAGACGACTTATATAACTGAGCTGGGATTTAATAATAAAGAAACAAGCTCAGTAATTTGTTTTTCAGTGAGCTTTAAATTTCACAGCAGAATGTGTGGCCTCTCCTGACAATTCCTTTAACATTTATTTCAAACATTTTAAAAAATCTAGTTCAGAACATTGGTTAATTGACGCAACTGTACACATTTGAGATCTGCATATTTTTGAGATCTATATTTGTTTTCCCTGAAGTCTCAACATTCATCTGCCTGGAGTTAATTCATTATTCATTATTATTATGCTAAATTATTAGTAGCTCCAACGTAGATAATACGGAACAACAGTTTGCAATGTTTTTAATTACGCGTGTGAATATCTTGAAATATTTTATTTACAGGCCACATTTTCATCTTATTGATGCGTAACAAATAAACCTTGCCTGTTAATTTCGCGACGTGTCTTTATCATATGGAATGATTTAATTTCAGCAGGAGAGATGTAACAGGGCTGACCTTTAAGAATACCGCTAACTGCTGTTCCATGTTACCTACGTTGGAGTTACTCAGTAATAACATCTTGTTACCAAAATGGTTACAGTTCAACCACCCAGGTACAGGTGCAACTTAATGTAGTGTTACCATCGATAATACATTTAGTATAATATGTAATGAATACAACTAATAGTACTGATTGCATCAATTTAATATCATTTTATTTCCATAATGGTTTGTAATAATGATATAAGCCCACCTGTCTTTGCTGGCTTTCTTTTGGGAAACAATAACTGTCACAAAATATACAAAGAGAGCATTAGTGCTCCACTGAGTATCAAATTATTCCTTATTCTAATCAGGTAAGTGCTTAAATCTCTCAGAATAATTTTGTTCACTTCAACACTGTGATGGGATTCACAGTGGGCCTCATTATTCAATATGGTCGTAAAAATGAGCGTATATTTGCACGTACCAACTTGCGTACGAAAATTTCACGTGTAATTCATCAAACTTGCATAAACTGATCTGAGCGTAAATGTGTTTGCAAGTTGATGAATCAGACTTGATTGTATATTAGGAAGCACGTGCATATCATTATGAATTACCATATGCACATGCCCATTTACGACCATATTTGGCAAGGCCACCCTTTTTAAGACGCACATGCAAATGCGGTTTTCTCAGTATTAAAGGCCATGGCGGAAAGCAGGAACGCAAAGAACAAGCATTTTTTTGCGAGGGTGAAATTGAAATGCTTCTAAATGAAGGACGTAAAAATAATCATGTGCTTTAGAGAGTAGCAGTTTGCAGCCTAGCTCAAAAGCCACTATGTGGCAGAGGATAACCAGGGCTGTGAATAGTGCTTCCTCTCAATAGCGAACTGCCAGTGAGATAAAAAAAGAAAAGAACCATTCACAAAAACAAGTTGTGCTGGTAGAGGTGAGGAAAGGGCATCCCATAACTCTCACCTGCAGATGAGAGCATGGGGGATTACTTTGGGGAAAGTGGCCCTGGAAGGGGTGAAAGAATACGGCGACAGGGACTTGCCCCCGTTAGCGTCTTTTTCCACTTATACTGAAGGCATCAAAGATTTTCTCACACTGTGGTGTGGCGTTTGCTAGGTCTTTAAATATCTCTTCTAATTCTTAGAAAAAATTGAAAAAGGATACATTTTTGCCTCTTTCATACAACATGACTGGTGATGCGTAATTATTTTCATATGGCTGTCTCCAATAAATCTTTATGCAGCGGCTATTTTCTGATTGAATAATTTTTTCCGGCTCATGCTTCATTCCATTTAGGCTACATGTGACGTGCAACTAACAGCGCTGTCTAATTAAAAATCAACATATTATAACTTATTCTGACATTATTTTTGCCAAATAGGCTACAAATTGGACGTGTAGACCCTGTGTGTGTTTTAACATATTGCCTAGATGCATTCTTGGCTTTTAATATTTTCAAAAATGGAATGCCTTGGACCCTTTTTATGATCAGCTACTCAATTAGGCTAAATCAGATTTTTAAGCTCACATAACCTACGTTTTCTAAAGAGAACCTTTTTTATCACCTGTTGACTTCTCTGAACACAAGTTATTTTTTAAATTATTTAGGCTGCGCAACTATTGCCTCGCTGTTCATTGCACGCAATGCCGCTGCCTTGCCACTGGGAAAAAATGTACGCAAAGTCGAGAGCTGTCGTAAGGTTTCAGCTTACCGCCGTACCCCCACGTTTATTTAGATCAGGGGTAGGCAACCCTGGTCCTGGAGAGCCGCAGGGTCTGCTGGTTTTTGGTTTCACCTTAAATACGACAACTACTTAGGCCAAAGAAACCAGGTGAGGTGAGTTAACTGTGTAATCAACTGCTTTAATTGATCAATTAAGTGGCGAGTAACAACAAAAACCAGCAGACCCTGCGGCTCTCCAGGACCAGGGTTGCCTACCCCTGATTTAGATAAATCCAGGAAATAAGCGTAAAAATGGTTGTAAACACACTTCATGATCAGATTTGAACGTACGCATGAATGATAAATGAGGCCTAGTAACACAAAAGATCCTGTGCTGCAGTTCAGTCTGTGCAATGGGGGCCTTTGGTCCGTGCTGACAGCTAGCTGAGCTGGTTATGATAGGCCAGCTATGCCGGTGTTTCTGTCAGGAGGCTTAGGGTGCACTGACACCCCACTTTGGGGACACAAGATGGAGGTAGTTCATTGTCAGCATTGGGAGATGGATAATTGTCCGCATTGGGAGTTGGATAATTGCCGGGGGGGATGGCGATGTCTGCCAGGGAGAAAATGGTGCGCTCACCTGTCATGTCTTAGCACAGGCAGGAGGACGGACCGTGGTGAGGTGGCGCAACATGTACTCCCATTTAAAGGCATCCATTTTAAAACTTCTTTCAGTTTAAAGTCTGAAGTCAAGTCAAAACTGTGACGCCAAACTAGTTCATAATTTGAAGCGTTCAGAAAACAACTTTGAACATTATCCAAGTGAAGACAAAACGGTTCAAACTATGAGTTGTTTGAGAAGATCCACCACGGTCTTTAACTCTAGACTAAAGATCTGACGTTGAATCTCCTGTAATATGTAAGCGGCTCGAGAATACAGCAGCCCTCAGGAGAAAAAACTTCATGCTAGGTCATGCTTATTGTCTGGGTCAGAAACCCAACCCCTTCTTGGTTCTAAGCCTTCTTATGATTCTATAGGACAGGGTCCTTACATGAAGCACAATTTGATCGATTTTCAGTCTTTCACTGGAGATAAATGCAAAGCCTGAAGAGGCGTAGAATCCAGAATCCTTTCAGACCAAAAGTGTATTATCCGTGTGCAAAGGGCAACCTTGTTGCTAATGTAAATGTCACGGAGGAGAAGTGCCACTCTTTTTTTGTACAATATCTCAGTCCATTAGCTCCAAACTGGGGGGCTCAAAGGTCATGTCAATAACCCTTTATTTCAACTGCTGTTCGTTCATCATTAGAAAACCTATCCTCCAACTCGGGATGATAACGAGGTTTCCATAGATCGTCCAGTCATGTGGTCTGAGGGACCTCTTCTTGAGAATGATTTCACCCATGAATGGCTTGCAAAGAAGCAACAAAACAGACGGCAATAGTGTAGGAAATTACCTCATATATTTTTTAATAAAGATTGAATTATTGCTCTCAATAGATGAAAGTTGTCACTGGTGCGGACACTTTTTTTTTTTTTGTCATTTTGTCATTACAATAAATATATGTATTGCTAGACATTAGCATCCAACCAAGTGCTCTTGGCACCTTTTTCTTTGTTGTAATAAATTAAGTATAACCTCGCTGCATAAATGTGTACCGTTTGAAAAGCAAGCAATAGTCTTTTTAGCAGCAAATGATAAGCGACACAGCCAGTAGTCCGCCAGTAAATGATGCGTATTTATGTGTGAACATTAAAGGCAGTGCGCGTTAGAATGGAAATAAAAACATGTGAAATAGGTTCTGCATAAAGGTGCAACAACTTGCAGTATGAGGTTTCTGGGCAGCAGTGTAGTATAATGGTTAAGGAACTGGCCTTCTAACCTAAAAGTTGCAGGTTAGATTCCCAGGTAGGACACTGCTGTTGTACCCTTGAGCAAGGTACTCAACCTGAATCGCTTAAATATATATCCAGCTGTATAAATTGATAATATGTGAAATAAAAAGTTCTAAAAAGTTGTGTAAGTCGCTCTGGATGAGCGTCTGCTAAATGCCTGTAATGTAATGAGCAAAGCATTCGGAACAAACGGCCAAATCCTGCTTCTGTTGTTTTATTCACACGTTTAAGTGTAATAAAATAGCTAATGCATGACATTTTAGAATAACAGTATATCAGTGCAGTTAAAGTCAAACCTTTACACCTGAAATAATATGTATTTAACTGGAAGTTAATGGGATTTGTATTTAGAGCATACATAGATTACACTTGTAGCGACATATACGATCAACCAGTCGTTTCAGTCTTGCAAACTGTACCTATTTATCTTGCACATAATGCAAGCATATTAGTGTGATGTTTAAGCAAACAGAGGCATTTTATCAAATGTATTGGTGGGTGGTGGTCATGGAAACATATTTCTGGTGACATTACAGAGTTAGGAAAGCATATTTTCTTTTAGCATTTGTGACGTATTATTTTGTTTTTGAAGTTTCTTACAATAATGTCTTCTTTAGTGTGCTGAAAAAAGACTTGAGTTATGTTGCATATGATGGGAGAATTCAAATAAATTTAGTGCATATATTTGACATTTTGGGATTCAAAGTAATTAACTCATTCGTTTTATATTCATGAAACGAGGGAAAGCGTACTGGCCGCACAGGTGAGACTCCACAGGCGATGGAAAACCGCTATGGTACGACGCGCCGTCGACAGACCCCAGCGCACGCGGTTTCCCCTTTTTCATTACCGCCCGTCTTTTTGGATACCCCGAAAACTCCCTGATGCACGGGATTGGATATGATAAAATAAGGCAGGAAATCTAAAGGGTTCCGTATCTCTGTTAAGGCGCTGGAGGCCGATTGGATATGCATCTCAGCCAGAATCCTTATTCTTATCCGGGCAAAGGCATGGCCCGGAAGCTTCTCTCCTGTCAGAATCTCTATTGACTTTCGCTGATGATTCAGCTTTGGAGTCGGTGCTGAGTAAGCTAAGATGGCCGACGATATTTAACAGTGATGTATTGGCCCCTGTCTGAAGGTTTGCTAATGTGTTCACTGCTGGATGATTTTAAGAGGGGAAAAAAAGAACTTTACTGAGTGAGCTTCTTGTGCTTTGAAGTCTGAGGAGACAGATTCAATCTCCGATATCTTTTATTCGAGTTGTACGAATAGCGCTACAAATAACATCTTATTTTTCCCTATGTAATACAAAAATAAGCCATCTGTGATCCAGGGAAAAGCCGGTCGCATCAATCTGGAATGAAATTAAATCAAAACTTTAATCCGCTCTGCTAATTGCTCATTATTAGCCATCAGAAGTATATATTCAGCTATTTTTTGAGGGTACTTAAATTCAGTCATGAATTGTAAACCATTTGACTGCATTTTGTGAACAGTGGGCATCTTCCACACTGCTCTTTTTGTTGTGAAATGTACACAAGTGAGGGACTTGGATATTGAATCATGGTAGATGACATGTCCTCTATAAGTATCTTCAGATGGGCTACCAAGCTAAAAAAGATAAGATTATGCTTTAATTCAACTCTAACAAATTATAAATGAGTCCAGTAGTAAAATTTGTTGAATGTACTATGTTAAAATCACATGTAATTTAACCCTGAACTTGCAGTATCACCAAATTTCCCCAAATGGAAGAAACAGCATTACAACAAAAGAAAAAAGTCCAAAAAAGATGAAATTCTCGTTTAACCTCATTATTTGACCAGCACATATAAAAACATACTTATTTATTTTATTCCACTAAGAACATTCATGGCAAACAAGCACTGTAACCTTAAGTTTGAAAGTCTGTGCCATTCTGCACTGCTGAGAAAAACCAAGGCCCTAAATTCTAACCTTGAACATAATTTTGCCTATTGGCAAAACCTGATTATGATGGTCCTTAAAAATCTTGGTAAATATTGCTGCAATTAATTCGTGGACATGGCTGTGAAGAGCATTCTTTTATTTTAAATTTGTGAAAGAGGCAAATCCATCATGGTCCCTTAGCAACAATGTTTAGACAATGGCTGTGACCAAATCATGATCCTTGTTCCCTGCACCCTGTCCACTCAGACCCCTCTCTACTATGTCCCGCACCATAGACATACATATACACTTGTTGTTTTTGTTCTACAAGCTGTCGTTTTTATTTCCGGTTTACTTCCTGAAATTGTCGGATAAGCGTGCTCTTGAATCCCCTCAGCGAAACCCTAGCAAGAAGGGTTTCATCAGAATTTTAAGTCCTCTCATTTGGGAGAAAAAGTTGCCCACTCAAAAGTTTTTTTGATGAAGTTCACTCAAATATGCACCCTCAAAGGGGTGAAGGGATCATATTCGGTCACGGCCGATTACTCACTGACTAAAATGCCGTGGAGTTGTAGCATTTGTACAGAAAGCTGAGAGTTCCTGGTTCGTATTCAATAAATATGTTCCCTTCACTTTGACTTCACTTTGTGATTAAATTTAAAAGCTATTACTCACAAACACAGCTTTCTGAGGCATTGGCGGTTTGTTGAAACTGATCAACTTTCTGGAGTTTATTGCAAAAAGCTGCAGTGTGTGGCACATGCTATTCATGCTAACTCTGCCTACCAGCGTTTTGAGTTTTAATTTGGTCTAATTTTGAGAAATAACTGCGAGATTTTATTATATAACTGGTGAATTAGCTGCCTACTGAATCACAGCAGTTAGGCTAGGGTTAGGATTAGCAACATACTGCTATATGCACTTAGTGTAAATAGCATTGACCTGCTATGCAAATAGATTGGCTACACTTTCTAGGCAGTTTGTTGAGGAAAAAAAAATTGCGGCATTTAATTGTGAATGAAAGTGAATGCGAAATGATGATTGAATCCACGCCGATGTGTTTAGGCTAGGACGGCTCAGTGGAGAGAGATTCAATGGTCACCTGCGTCCGAAGCCCTGGATTTAATCAGCATTTTTTATTTATTTTTTTACTGGAAAAAATCCTGCCTAGAAGCTGGGTGTATAAAAATAAAAAACCTCTGAGTAATTGCTGCCCATAACTGAAATTATTGACTGCAATGTGGGATTTAAGAAGACACAAATTGTCTATAATACACTGCAGGTGCATTATATTTAGTCTGAAAATATGTTTATTTTTAATCGGTGTTTTTGACTGAACAGTAAAAATTGTCAATTTCACCTAAGATCAGTGTGAAATAATGATTTTTTCATCCGTTTCTGTAGTCCATGAATCATAACGCAACTCTTTGGCTATTAGATAAGTCACTGACGAGAAAGCTTACATTGCAAACGTTTATAGAGGGGGGCCGTACATGTTTATGTGAGTGTATTATGTTACTCACACGGCCAAATGCCTTTCCTCATATCCACGTAAAGATCAGCATGTTCTTTCTGGGGGTGGTGCTTTAGTGCATGGCAACTGTGTTTATTCAAAAATAATTTAACGTGGTATGTGTAATGTGGTATAACTTTATTTCTAGCTCAGAAACCAAGCACTATTGTGGCCATTTGTAATAAACTCCAATTCCTGGGTATTGTGGAAAAACATTTAATATAGTATTAATAAAATATAATACACTTTAATATATTATATTTTTTATATTCCCAAACGCATACTTATTTTGTCCCACCGTCATGCTTGTGGTGTAGCATCACATATAATAATTAGTTTTCATCATAATTCATGACCGATTCAAAGAAGAAAACTGACTTCATAATTTCATCCATCCTGTGTAATAAATGTCAAATTGATCTTGATGTTTTTTTCTATTAATTTGCATTGAACCGGACAGGACAGCTTTTGAAATTTATTTTACTCATTACTGGAAGAATAAATAGCTTGTTCTGGAAAATAATTTACATATAATTACATAATTACATCTGTGCAAAATCAAGGTGTTACTACTGTCGCTTTTACAAAGAACTTGCTGGAAATGTCTGCCAGAAATATGTATCTTGTATACATAGCAGGGTACATTATTTTCATAAGTTTCTGTATTGATACAGTGAGTTTTGTATGTATAACCTTTTCTTTGGTAACCATGCTTGTATAGTAATTATTACTGGCTGAAAAGTTGATTTTAACACTGAAAAGTCGCTGTCCACACAAGCATGTCTTTTAAACTCGTCTGCTTTCTAAAATGGAGTCCTTACAAGATTAGAGTGGGCCCAGCCTCTGGCCAGAAATGGCCTGACCACTGGAAACAAGCAATATTGTTTGGATGCTGGGGGCACCTCAACACTAATCGAATCCTTGCAATACAAAACTGTGATAGGAAAAAGATGTGTTCGAGAAAATCTGACAAGCTGTTGGATTGCTTTTCCTGGGTGAAAATGAGTGTTGCTTTTTCAGTGGCTGTGCGGCTGTCCTTTGGCTTATTCTCTCCTACTTTTTTTTATTTTTACCCCAGCATGCCTGAGCATGAGCCAGATTTGTCTGAGACTTTTAAAGTGGAAGCTGGATTGAAACCTGGGTGTCTTACAGGCTAAGTGCTAATCCAAGTCCTGTTGCGCGATGCAGTCGGGTGTAAAAGTGCATCGGTTTCTTGTTTAACACGTACCCTTGCTGACCCTGACTTTCTGATGGTAGCGTTGTCATCGGCATTCGGCAATGCTGGTGTGTGACATTGGCCAAGGGTAAAGAAATGGAGTGATAAACAGGATTCATACCCATGATGCATTTGTACTCAAACCACTTAAAGCACGCAAGACCCATTTTCATACACTGCCTGGCCAAAAAAAAAGTCGCCGTTGCACCCGTCATGCATAGTGCCCACTGTACAAGCCAGTGTTATGATCTGGGGTTGCTTCAATTGGTCAGGTCTAGGCTCAGCAATGTTATGCAGCAATAAAATGAAGTCAGCTGAGTACCTGAATCTGCTGAATGACTAGGTTATCCCATCAATGGGAATATTCCAGGACGACAATGCCAAGATTCATCGGGCTCAAATTGTGAAAGAGTAGTTCAGGGAGCATCATTTTCACACGTGAATTGGCCATCAGATTCCTGACCTTAACCCCACTGAAAGTCTTTGGGATGTGCTAGAGAAGACTTTACAGAGTGGTTTGACTCTCCCGTCGTCAAGACAAGATCTCTGCCAAAAATGTATGCAACTCTGGACGGAAATAAATGTAGTGACATTGCTTAAGGTTGTCGAGACAATGCCTCAACAAATGTGCACCGTAATCAAAGCTAAAGACGGTCCAACGAAATATTAGAGTGTGCGACTTTTTTTTTTGGCCAGGCAGTGTAGCTTAAGTGTTTCAGGCTAAATACATAGGTAGTAGATAGCATCCCTCATATTCAAGCTATGGAGTAAAGCATTTTTGATGACGACCTGTCAGGGGGGAGCGTTTGACACTTGAGAGACTTTCTCAGTGATTCAAGCAAAACTACTCCCCTGTATTTGCATTTCCTCTTTTTCTCCCCCCGTGTTTCTGATGTGAAAACGCACATCGCTGAAGCAGAGGGGGCTGCTTCGCTAAATAACCTGCTGTTTTCTTTCATAAAAAGCCCCTGAGGTGAAACACATTTCCACAGATATTTATGTCATGGTTTCCATTAGAAACGGGAGCAGCTCCACTGGATACGACAGACCAGAAATCCATGCAAACACTGATGCAGGAAGGTCCCTCTACAGCTTTATCATTTTGAATTACGAATTACATCTTGAATTCATAATGCACATTGAATAGTTGAAAAATGCTGTCGATTTTCTCATTTTCAATTTTTTCACCTCTGGGTGAAACCGGCTTAGTCAAAAAGGCCTATATTTCCCTCAGTTCCTCAAGACGGTTTTCTCCGTAAACATTGAGATTCACCACCCATTTGCGTAATTGTCCAATAAGGTCCCTGTGTTCAGTCTCTGGTTTTCCCCTCATCTCACAGTCCACCCCGTGTTTCCCCTCTCTCCTTCTTCTTGTGCTTCTCACTCCCCGCACCTGCATTGTGTTTCCCTCTCTTGTCCTCGTTAGCCTTCCCCCACCTGTTGCTCGTTCTGTCCTCGTCATGTTAGTATTTAGTCTTGCCCGATTCTGTGTTCGGGGCCGGACCAACTTGTGATCTCCTAGTGTTCTCGTCATGTTCTTGTCGCGTCGTGCCCTGGTCTTGCCCTGGTCTTGCCCTGGTCATGCCCTGGTCTTGCCCTGGTCCTGCCCTGGTCCTGCCCTGGTCCTGCCCTGGTCCTGCCCTGGTCCTGCCCTGGTCCTGCCCTGGTCTTGCCCTGGTCTTGCCCTGGTCTTGCCCTGGTCTTGTGAGTTTGTTCCTTGTTCTTGTCATGCTTGTTATTGTTCTTGTTGTTTGTTTCGTCCATCTGCCCTGGTCTTGTCCTGTCTTCGGTTCCCCCGGCGGCTCCCCTCTAAGGCTCACTCGACCCTGCTTGGCTCCCAGCCTCCGCCTGGCTCCGTCCAAGCCGTCCCTTTCCCTGTCTGTCTCCGGTCAGTCTGGTTAATGCCCAGGCACTCCCCTTCCCTCTGGTTCCTGACCCGTCCAGTCCCTGACCCATGTCTGAAGCTTTGATCCCCCTGAAGAAAGCTCTTGATCCCCCTGAAAGCTCTTGATCCCCAGGCTGAAGTCTTGATTCCCCCCAGGCTGAAGCTCTTGATTCCCCAGGCTGAAGCTGATGATCCCAGGCTGCTGAAGCTGCTCTGATTCCAGGCTGCTGATGATTCCCGGGCTTCCCTGTCTTGCCCCTGCCTGTGTCCCATTAAATGTACTCCCCAGCGGAGTTTTCCCCTGATCCGTCTGCATTTCGGTCCCGTCCCCTCACGAGAACGTAACACATTCAATCAGCTGCCGCTTGCTCAGGACTTCCCTGTGATAGCAGTAGAGTCCACAATGCTGGAAAACCACAGGTCAAAAAAGAAAAACACAGACATGATTATAAAAAATGTATTTTACCATTTTAAAAATATTTTACCCAAGGGCGAAAATATAGAAAAATAGAACATTGACAGCATTTTTCAACTATTCAATGTGAATTATGAAAAGCAAAATTTAAAATAATGAGCAGTACGCAGACCCAGGAACTCCATTATCTGTTATTTTATATTTTTCTGTCCTCCGTGTGCAACACTGGCCTGGGGTGGCAAAACAAATGCAAGAAACAATGATGTTTACAGAAACAAACTGACAGGACCTCACAATGTATTGTAAACATACACACATACACACACACACTATATACTGCTCTCTACACATCTACCCAATGGGTAATTAATGTGCACTGCCATCTCCGGCGACATTATCTGGGTTGAGGTCTCTGGGGTCTCAAAGTAAGGTGGCACAAGTCGAAACTTGAGATGCTAATTTGCTCTCTGACAGAAAAATACACTTATCTAATTATGGGAGAGGGAATGGAGCGATAGCAGTTTCTTCAACTGCCCATAAAGTATCTTGTCATTGCAATGCCATAATGCATTTTCTTTTTTGTACGAATTAAATCTTTGCTTTTCTCAAGTCATTATTTTATGGAAAAGCATGTCTGTCTTTTGTAACTTTGCACCGTTTTATCTTTTTTTGTTGTTGTATTTGAACGGTAAAGATTTCTATTTGAATGGTAGTGACCTTTATTTGATAGTCAGTGATAGTTATTTGCTCAGATAAAGATGGCCAGTAAAAGAACAGGAGGAGATGTTTGAGCAGTGGTGATTGTTATTTACCCGATAGTTTTACCTTATGTATTGGTTTTTACCAAGGTTTGCACTCTTTGGTCTGCGTTTTTCAGCCTGATAAATCACAGTATTTGTACCATCAGGCCTGTCACAGGAGCGACGGGCTGGTTTAGTCATTTGGGTGCCAGTTCCAGCATTGGAATCATAGATTTAAATATAAAATCTCTAAATTCCTGCACGGTTTTCATTATTCAGAAGTACTTTTTATGGGGTAATTATACAGCATCTTTAAGCCTCTCAGAATCACGGGCGCCTGACATTATCTCAGGCTCATGGAGCAGATGACTATTATAGACCTTAATGATCTGGCAAACTATTATTTGAATAAGAAAAACAAGGATGTGGCAGCACTGATAAATGAACAGCTCATTGCTGTAACAATGGACCCCATGCTACTGCTGTATAATGTCCCTGGCCATTCAAGTATCTCACTGGAACTGGTTATGTGCATTACCTTATTATTATTATTATTATTATTATTATTATTATTATAATACCATTAACTAATGTAGTTTTGCGACCACCTTTTTTTTGCACCAGCATTTAAATGACAAAAAAGCACTGTTGTGTACTGTGGCCTTTTTTACGTTGATAAAAATGCTGTCCTTTCTATGTTCTATTAAAACATACAGCATGTATTCATTTGTCAGTATTCGTCTCATGTTTGTACCTGTGCTTCACTGCTATCAGATAATTTATCTCATCTTTCTGTCTTCTAGGAAGCTTCATTTTCTCCGGGATCACTCATCCTATAGGCGACAAGAGGTGAGTTATTCATTAAAATAATAAACTTTTATTCCAATACTTATTATCATGAGAATAACACAGTGAAGCAGGACGCTCTGCCATTGCTTGTTGCCTGTGTTCAAACAGATTCAATCCACATTTTGACTAAACTTTGACTGGCAAACAGATGCCAGTGTTTGTTTTTTCGCACACTCACCCAAAAAAGTGCTTTCAGAACTATGGCCTATAGTCAATTAACAGCTTTAATGATTGTTGACGAGCAAATTCAAGAACAACTTTAACTTTTCAACTTTGTTTAAAAAAAAACAACAAAAAAAAAAAAAACATTTGCATTTATCCGAGCCAACATTAAGGGCAAATGTTGATTGAATTCAAGCTGTTTCTGAGTGGGGGGGGGAAACAGCGATTGCATTTATTTGTAAATCAAAGTTAAGGACAGATGTTGATTGAATCCGGGGCGCAGCCAGAGGGCCGTGTCCCCCCCCGCCCCCGCTCTCCCGCTGGCTTTCAACTCCCGGTCGATGGGGTTGTTAAATGAGGCGAGGTCTCAGTAGAAGCAGCTGGTAATGAAGGCCGCTGATTACAGGCAACCGTGAGCGAGGAGTGGTTCGCCCAGGCAGACCCGCCATCAGAGAGAGATATCCATCTGAAGAGTCTGCTATTACACCCCTCGAAACCACAGGCTACGGCGCTAACACGCTCCTCATTTCTCCGGCGCCTACAGATAGGCTTTTGAGTGGCAGAGCCGCTGTCCTTGTAAGCCAAACGGCAGCGCGTGGGTTGAGGGCTGCTGTCCGTGGTGCTGAGGGAGAATAAATAAGCTTACCTCTTTTATCAAGGAAAAGTATGATAGATATTAATGATGCTTGTGTGTGTATCAACAATGTGTGTGTTTTTCTGTGTGTGTGTGTGTGTGTGTGTGTGTGCGAGTGAGCGAGTTAAAGATGCTAGCTGAAGCTTTAACTTAATGGAAAAGGAATTGAAATAAAGAATAAGTTAGGGAATTGCCTCATACACTCTGGAGGATGACCACGGCACGGCTCCGTCCCGGATGAGGTCACACTCCGCAGGGACTCTGGGCAGCAGCATTCAGGGACTCGGGTCAACCGGTGTCAGTGACACTCTCGACCAATCGTGCATCAGCAGTATAGATAGAGTCACGGCGCTCCAGACCCCTCCGTCTCTACCTCTCCAAAAGAGCGATCGCTCTACACGCTCCATCTGTCAACTGAAGAGTGAGCGAGAGAGGAGGGGGGAGAGAGAGAGAGAGCAGAAGAGACAGACACAGGGAGAAAGAGAGACAAATAGAGACTGAGAGTGCCGAGTATGAACTCCGGGAAAAGCCCAGCCACTCCTTATGTCAGCGGCGATCAATGGATCGTCTCTCAAAGAACGAGCTTCATAAGCGCGCTATTCATAGCGGGAAAAACAAGTGGTCCCCTGTTACGATAATAGACAGAGGAAGTGTAAACAGTGCGCAGTGTGCGTGAAATCAATGGGGCTCTGCCAGGGCTGACTCCGACTCGAACACGCCGGGTGATAGAGGGTGTGTATTAGGCTGACAAGGCTGCATTCAGGCCCTTTGTCACGCTGTCATAATGGGTCTAATGCATCAATGAGAGGTGTGTCCCGGCTGCTTGAGTCACGCAGAAGAGAGGGGTTCGCTCCGAGGCCCCCGTCTCGAGACGCGGGCGACGCGGCTTTTGTCTCCGGTGTCGATCTCCGTCTTTCAGTGGTACCGGTTGTCTCAGACGTCATCTTCGTGTCCTTCACCTTGGTCAGGATGGAAAATTATGTTTTGTCCCCGCAAAACTGTAAATAAATAGACAAATAAATGAATGTGCTCTAGTGTGTCTAGAATGTGCCTGGCCTGGATATAAATTCAACATTTATCGTTCCACGGTTCGCAGTTCTTCCATTTAGGAAACAAAACAGCAAATAAAAAGTTCAAGGCCCCATCAAAACCATTTATTTACTGAGAAACATGAAAGAATATAATTATCACATTTGTTTCTGAGCACAGCCTTTGTTTAATAGCAGTAAAATAGCAGCAGTGGACTGCCAGAAACACAGGACCACGTTTCCCTGTTATTACTCGGGATGGGAAATGGCTGTTACTCCCGACCTGCCATTTTGATGCACTGTTTGTTGAAACCATGCCATTATTTTTCACTAAAAAAGTATGTTTTTTTGTTTCTTTTTTCACCTAGTGGAGCATAAACTGATCTGATCTGTCCTCCTGATGGTGCCAGCTAACAAAACCATTCCTAATTGGCATGGTGTAATTTGCTGCTGACAAACACTAAATTGACTGGATGTCCTTTTTTTCCAACACGTCTCTTTTTTGGACCTAAAATATCCGTCCAGGCAGGATTTCTAAAATCGTAAAAAGTCCAGTTAGGTTGTGCTCATTATATTGACTGTATATAAACAAAAACAAACAAAAAAACCTGGTATTGTGTTTATAATGTCTTTTTTTAAAATCTACTATATGGTCACCTTTACAAACAGTCTTTAACATAAAGGACCAAAGCTGAAAAAGATCTCTTGTGCAGTCACTTTGCAGAACAGCAGCATTGTGAGGAATAATAGCCTTAGCCTTATATTTTGTATATCCCGATCATAGGAAAAGCTTTAAAAAAACACGGGATTAACCTAAACCCCCCCCCCCCCCCCCCAAAAAGAATAAAACATTTTTTTTTAAACCTATGGGAGCTCTCAGCAAGCTGTGAAGCCAGGGCTCTGGGCTCTGGAGCTCTGGCGAGTTGAGGAGTAGATGTGAGGGTGCAGTAGCGGTATTCATCCAGGTCTCCCTCACCCAAGGCACAGCGGGCTACGTCTTCAGAACACATCTAACAAAAGAAAAGAGGCAGAGCCTGAGATGATTGCTGATCAGCCTCAGTTGTGCATACCTGCTGTGTGGCTTCTGCCGCTCTCTCTCTCTCTCTCTCTCTCTCTCTCTCTCTCTCTCTCTCTCTCTCTCTCTGTATCTCTCTCTCTCTCTCTCTCTCTCTCTCTCTCTCTCTCTCTCTCTCTCTCTCTCTGAGTGCGTGGGAACACGGGTAATAAGGTAGAGATGGCATAGAATCCTGAGAGCTCCACCAATCACAACACATGTTGAAAGAAGAAACGGAACCTCCATGGTGATTGGTGGATACTTTTAGGCCAAGAGCCCTTTTTCCACATTTAAAGACTATCGCCGGAATATATCAACCAATCGGGGGAACAGGATGAGGAAACCGAAGAAGTGGACCAGGCCTCTCTACTCTTGCACCCAATGGTGGACAATCCAGGGATCAGATAGTCCTGCCATGTGTTTCTTCCACCTTTACTGAATAATTGTGCTAATTAGCAAATGCAGGTCATCGGAAGAAAATACTGGAAGGATCGTCCACGCCCCCTCCCCCCCACACACACACACACACGCCTTCTTTTTTTGTTGCAATTCTGGTAAATGAGAATATGTTCACAGAGAGTAGGAAATGGTGCATGTTGCCAGCAGGATTGCTCTGGGCACTTTCCCGCTTCACTAAAATACTGGGGAGGTTTAATGTTCCCCAAATGGCAGAGTGAAAATGTGTAGTTAATCACACACACAATACACTGGTACTCCACAGTGATTTGGATGCATAAAATTCACTACATAGCCCACAGTCAAGTCAAGTGTGAAGAAATGGAATACACCATTATGAGACTGACGGGTAGCTCACGCTGCAAAGAAACTGGCTCCAATGTGGGGATAGAGATCTTTGGCACCACAAATCTATGCTGATGCAGACATCATGAGATTTAGAGTAATTTACATAATGTATTCAAGCTTGGCTCGCTATTATTTACAGCGGCGGTATCATTCGACAGGCAAGCTGCAGCTGCTAAAACTGCTAAATAAGCTAAGAAGCTACACTATCAAAGCTAAATGTAGCTAGAAAGCCATCTGATGGATGACTATCACAGTCATCCAAGACCTTTAATAATGCCTTAACGGTTTAGTGGTTTTCTTTATTCCTGTTTCTTTCAAAATACTTCCACCATCTGGTTTCTTTGGTATGACTGGATTATTACTTATCTCTCTCGAAACAGTCAGTTAAACTGAAGATGGCAATAAAATCCTTTTCTCCCAAAAAGTAAACTATATATTTTGCCACATAGCATGTTAGATATAGTTCCTATTACTTTCCCTGGTGGTTTTATTTTTATTAATTTTATATTTGCATACTACAATGTCACTGGCCTTGTTGTGAGGTGTCACTAGCATTATGTTAATCTGTGTTTCTGTGCTTAATTGTGGTGTGTTTAGTGAAGAAATACGGGAAATGCATTGGAATGATTTCGCAGTAGTCAGTGTCTGGAGGTGCAAGAAAGACGTCAGCCCCACAACCTGTGCTTGAGGTCATTATTTACCCGTTTTATTTGATGTCTCAAAACTTTGAATGAACAGAACAGCCTTTACTTGTGCCCTGTGAGGATGAGGCATGTTTGTGCGGCGATCTCAGCTGTTTGTGCGGCGATCTCAGCTGTTTGTGCCTGGATGTAAATCAGCCTGATTAAAATGAGAAGTTTGTGCTCTCAAACACAAAGCATAATTGCACAAGTTTTCTGTCTCCAAGGCGATGTTTCCTAGCAATAGAGAACGGGATGCTGGAGAGGCCAGTTTGTGCCTGATAGGCTGTCGCTAAATAGTTGGAGAAAATAAATGAATCGGAGAAATGTCTCCAGAGAACGCACAGAATCCAAAGCCAGTGTTACATTTTGTGTTTTATTCTAGTGATAAGTACAAAATAGAAAGTGAACATCTTCATAGTTGCATTGATATTGAGTGAGAAGTTTAATTCATGATGAGTGATTGAGAACAGTTTGAGTTGGATGTATTTTTTATGGCATGTTGTGATAGTTCATTTATTGTTTTGTTGGACTGTTATCTAAGGGCACGTATAAGCTTTAGAAAAAAATAGATGTTATTTGACACCCACTCCACTGAAATGGCAAACTTTTCATATCCATTATGCAGATCCTTCAGCTGGAGATGGGTATCAGGGTTGACCATTATCAGGCATTTACCGTGACCATGCAGCGCCGATAGCATTGGCGCGATCGTCAAAAGCGGTCAGTTAGATTTAGTATTTAAATTTTCTGCCAGCAGCCGAATGTTTCAGTCCCATGGAGGTAGTTTAAATGTTTCTAGCCAGACATAAAACAAATGAGTGGTTAAGAGGTGGAGGAACAAGATGCGCTTTCCTTTGGTCTTTTGAAAATGACTGTGTTCGCATCTTTCTCTGGTTCTTAGGCAATCCAGAAGGACCTTTAAAAAGGTGCATTCATTGTCAGAATGTGATGCTAATATTGGCGTGTTTGTATCTGGGTCATCTTTATTTACCTCTATTTTTGAAGGTCACTGAGGTCTGGGACACCAGTAACTGAGTCGGTAACTATGGTGATGTGAATTGTGAAACCCTTGTGCTGTGGCAGAGGGCGACATCGTTGGGCCGTCTACATAAAAGGCTGTTGGCTCCAATAGCTCTCGCTCTGAAGCTGCTGCTCCTAGATAAGCCAATGGGCTCGCTGATTGGCTGAAAGGCGTATTGCTGCGCACGCCTCCCTCAGACTTGCATTAAAGGTTTTACAGGTGAACAGAGTGGAGTGAGTTTAATAGCGGTTTCATCGCGTTGCGCGTGTCTATTCGCTGCTGTCGCTGCAGAAGGAGAGGAAAGCTATTGTGGATTTTGAAGACATTAGCCATGACAGGTGTCATGCTCTGAAGATAATAAGATGATAAATTGGTTGGGATGACTTTGTCACCCTCGTTCTTTTCTTCAGAATGAGGCACATTAATGGCTAGGTTTAGTCATATCCCCACAGATTTCTTTAAAAAATCTAAAAAGAAATATAAACATTTTATATTCACACAGATATGTTGGCTGAGAGTGATGAATGGCTGGCAAATGTTATCAGTGCCATAGACTGCACACACGTGCATCAAGGCTTCATCCGACGATGTGTCCGGGTATATGAATAGAAAGGGCTATCGCTCCATCAATGTGCAGCTCGTGATACGAAATGTGCGCGGGTCAGTGTCGTGGCCCGGTGGGACCCACGACAGCTTCATTCTGAGAGGCAGTTCATTTGGCACTCATTTGGAGAACGGCCCTGTGAGAGATGGCTGGCTTATTGGTAAGAATATATTAGTCACATGACTTGTCCTTGGCCACCTCCTGCAGCTGAGGTGCTTTTTTGCACAGCTATGTGTTTCTTCACCTCCAATTTAATGTTGATCCTTTTTTATTTTTATTTTTTTACTACAGTAAACAGTTTGTGTGACAGGTGTTCCTGCATTGACGGCATGCGTTATCTCCTACCGGGCCTTTTCACTTGACCAGTTCCTATGACATCAGTTCCTATGTCCTTTACTGAACGTCTGCTAATAAAACTGATTTCAGTGTCGGAATTATTCTTTCCTTAGATATTTCTGGGCCATTTTGAATTTGTTTGCACTTCTCTGTATGGCGATTCATGGGTGTGAATTTATCCTACTTGCTAAATAATGTATGAACAAACGCACGTGAATACGAACAAATCTGTCTTTCTGCGCGGTTTGATGAATCCAGCGTAACCTTTTTATATAAACTTGGTTTTGTACGTAAATGTACGCACATAATTAGAAACGTTTCTTTAGCGAGGCCCAATATTAATATTATATGTCGGGATAATAAAATTAAAATCAGGTGCTTTAGATGGCAAGCTATATGATATAGACGGTCAATCATACTTTTACATATTTTTTATAACAGCTTTTTGGTAATTGCAAGTAGGCTAGGCTGAGGAAAATAAGACCAATATTATGTTCAAATAACATGCGTTCATTCTAACATCCATTTATGCAAAAGATGCTGTATTTTTCATAATCATCTATTGGCGTTAGTAGACATAAACCACCTTTTTTCCCCAAACAAACGAACTTGACACACCTCGTTTTCAGCAAATCTCTGCCCCGCCACACATATTTTGGAGAGACGCTTAAAACAGCGGATGAGTCAAATATCTGGATCACAAATAGCTTAAGCTACGCTTTCCTGAGTAAGTGGCAATTGCGCGTGATGATGTCAACTCTCAAATCTGACCGATAGAGAGCAGAGATGTTTACTATTTTTTATTTTTTCTTTTTAATTTTTTTTTTTTTTTTTTTTTTTTTTTTTAATTTGAACTCATCACTCGAACTAGAACTTTCTTACTGACATTATTTATTATTTGCCTGGCCATAAAGTGGAATTGGCAAAAAACAATAACACCACCACTTTTTTGGCAGAGCTTTTCGGGGTCCCGATGGTGTGCCGTTATATTCAATCCAGTTTTGTTAACCCGTATTTAAATGTTGAACAACACAGCATACTTGCTTATTGGTGACTGATTTCTGAATCCCTACTCAGTCACAAATGTAAAAAAGAGGTATTTTTCTCTCAGGTGTAGTGAATGTGGTTCAGCCCTTGAGGGAGGTGAAGCCTGCTCCTTTAAAATGGTCTCAGCCTGTAGAATTTATTAAACCTCCCATCCAACCCTACATTTAATTATGGAAAGATGCAAATCTGAAACGGATGTCTGAAGCGTCCCTTTACCTCATAAAAACGACGGCATTTTCAGGACGGATGTGATTTGTGCTCTTATTTTTTTGCCGGTCACTAGACATGACCTTCGGATGACCTTAGCAATGCATTTCCCCATAAAGGTATCACGTGTAATGGATGATAGTCACATACGTGTGATTACATGCAGCAGACAGGTTGATGGGCAAGGAGGACACGTCTAATCAAAGGCTGTAACATGTTCTGTACACTGTGACGATGGAAAGGCGGGGTCTGTGTTTTCAGTTGTGTGGTGTGGCTGAGCTTCAGCCAGGAATTACGGTCATGACCTTCTTCTGCTGCCATAAATTGGTCTGACGTGGACATTTCCTTTCAAAGGCTGATATCTTATGCACTTGTGGCTGACTGTTTCCTGTGGCTGACTGTTTCCTCCTCATGATCTTTCATAATGGCATTTATATGTGAGTGCATGTCAATGTATTATATTTTTAATGTAATATTTTAGTTTTTTTTTTCAAGCAACCCACTTCACACAGTTACATTTAAATATTATATTGCATAAAACTATGCATTATTATTAATATTAACAAAAATGAATGCGGTAAAATCCCTTAGTGAATGAATCAATTATTGTGTCTACCCTTTGGCATCTACCTAAGATTCGCCTCTTTTTTTAAAAGCAGGACAAAGTCATTGGACAAAGTGGCCGCATTTTCCTCAGGGTCAGTCTACTACATCAGTTCGATGGAGGTTCGGGGACCATTATGTCATGGAGGACAAAAGGGGCGAGACGCAGTTTTAATTAAAGCTGGCAGATTTACCTTCCAGGGAAGGGTGTAAAACGTCACGGGCCCCGGTCTGATGGAGGCCGAAGCGCTGGCAGTAAAAATGACTTATGCCGTGGCCACGCCGGCTCTCATTTGCAAAAGATCCCTCTGAGGGATTGTGGGGGAAATGAGCGGTGGCATCGCTAGGCTGTGCCGTAATGAGGAGAAATAGCACGGGGCGCGTACCCCTGACGGACGGCTGGCACGCCGGGCAGTCTGAAGGGCCGCGCCAAGATGGCGTCTCTCCACCACACCGACAAATTAAGTGCGGTCCGACACGTTCGTCAGGGCGTGAATAAAAGGGACGGGGTGACCGTTGAAGCTCCCCCCAAAGCAGCTCACACTCCTTATCCTCGAATGCTCTCGTCCACACTGCGGAGCATTGGCCGGCTCTCTTTGTCTTTTTCCCACTTTTGTCCGTCTTTTCGGAATCGCAGAATCAATTGTCTGACCAGTGGAGCGGAAAGGACATGTATTTCCCGTTACGGTCGGACACGGAGAAGAGGCGAGTCTCCAGCACAAAGATGGTGTGTCTGATCTTCGGTTAATAATAAATAAATTAAAAGGGTCCCCCGCGCTGTCGGTGGAGATCCCTCGGAAAAATACGCGCTTGTCAGGAGAAACCCGGCGTACCCTTCTTTGATTGGTTTGGTGTTTGGTGAATAATTGCCGAGGCATCTGTGACAGGCCCCGGCCGCTGACGGCTCTAATTGGGGGGGGAATAAGGGTATCAAATGTCAAGTGGTGCTGCTGGCTGAAGGCACTCGAGAGCTGTCAATCTCTGGGAGTGGAAGCGCTTTTTGCCGCCGCCCCCGCCGGAGAGAACGAGGGCGAGAGCGGGAAATCGTTCCCTCGGCCGGTGTCAGCCGCCCCTCAGTCGGCTGTGGCCAGTGAAAAGGACATGACAGAATTTCCCTTCAGGACTGAGGGGAAAAAAGAGAGGTTTTCAGCCCATAATGCAATGCACAAGGTGATAATGGAATTTCTTACGGTTCCAAGCAGAACAGCCATTACATTTATTTTTTTTGCCGTTGCCATATGAACCTCCATGCTTGTTAAAAGCAATATGTATTTATTCATATTTGCTTATATTGTTCTGACAGTGGAATTGCATTTTAATTATGAGCTGCATATTAATTGTGAATCATTATGAATATATTAGAGCGCGTGTAACTCTCTAACACCCTCGTTATTAAAATACAATTTCATGCGGCCTCCGGAAAGGCTCTGTTGCGAGCGACTTGGGCACACCACAGACCCTTTAACCCAGTTAAACCCTTAATCTTAGACAATGCCATTTCACATCTGGTCTAAGTAAATCACTGACCAAGCCTGGGTGCCTTAGGCTGCTGGACACGTCAGTCTTCCGGCTTCCCCAGGTTATCCCTACATTAGCTCCTTCTTAATCATTCTCCGGAGCCTGGAAGGTTTTCGGTTTGTCAGTGAGAGACGTGTTAGCGCTCGACGCTAGCTCTCCTGTAGCACTGTGTGGCTTTCGTAGCCATATCCTCAAGCCGGTGCTCACACACGTTGGCTGCACTGCTCCGAGCCGGTGCAAGCATGCTAATCTGACATGTAAAATTATAAGTGCATTACGATCCTACTTATATCCTCAGCAATTCATTTGTAATTAACGTCCCCTGTAGGGAACATGAATCTCTGATCTTAATCTCAAGAACAATACATTCAACTATGCTCTGAAACCTACAATAAAGCCCATTGAGTAAAAATAAAATAATATTAAAAATATATATTTTCACTGAACTATGTTTTTGTCATTCAAGACACTAAATTATGTCAAAAAAAAGTAAATTATGTAACTTTTTTTGGTAACACATTACAATAAGGGTGCACTAATTAACATTGATTAATACAGTAGTAAAATTAACAGTTAATGAATGTGTTTATTAATTTTTATGAACAATAACTAAGATCAACAAATAAATGGTTAATTGAATTTCTAAATGGTTAATGATTACAGTATACGTCATACTCTCAGAAAAGCCCACAAACAATGAATAAAACAAAGTTTCCATATTGCTTTCAGGCTATTTGTTTATAGGTTGTGTAAATTTGGCCAGTGGCATCATGGTGTTTTTTTTTTTTTTGGGGGGGGGGGTCAATATTACAATGTTACAAATCGCTCACATCCATCATGATAAACTATTTTGTTACCACACTTTTATAGAGGACTGGCATTTTCTTGGGAAAGGGACATAATAAGATATTCACCCTACATAAACATTAATAAGTACATTACCCCTTAATGAAATGGCTTTAGTGAACTATACTCTTTATTAACCATTTATTAATTAATTGTTTACTACTGTTAATTAAGGTTTACTAATGTTTATGTTAATTAGTGTGCCCTTATTGTAAGGTGTTGACTTTTTTCTGCCCGTACTCCAGAGGATGCATATTCCTTTACTTAACGAGATGCTTGATGCTTAGTTTAAGGTTGAGGTTTAATCTTGGGTTGTATTTACACGGTGTAGTTCAACTACAGTTTTTGTGCAATAAAATTTTGACTTGAACGTGAATGTCACAGTTTAGTATTACTTGTGACAGATGTGCTTGTTTTGCATTAACTTTATTTTACCCAAGTGTGCATGATTATCAATGTGCAGTTTACTGCCAAAACATAAAACAACAAAAAAAAAAAAACAGGTGTTATTGCTTATAATTTGTGGCCTTTCTTTGTCAACAGTGTCCCAACAATTTACAGCGTAAGCTAAATTTGCTGCAACAGATGTGACAGAATTTTTCTTTGAGAAGTCCATATGCTCCCAAGCTTCTTTGAAAAATAAACTGTTGCTTCTATTTCAAATGAAACAAGCACAGACTGGTGAGAAACAATAAAAATAAATGCTGATAGAAATATAATGATCTATGCTGTAATCTTTTAAAAACAATATGGAAACATAGGTTTCTTAACTACACTGTGAACTAAATGTCTGTGACAGTGACCTACAGTAACCTAAACTGCCAATTCATGTCCCATTTAAGCATCGTCAAACATTCTTTCATTACAGTTATTACAGTCATTTAGCAGACACTTTTATCCAAAGCGACATACAGTAAGTGCATACAGAAAGGTCATCGAAGTAACTACAGAACAGATAAGACAAAGCACATCCTTCCCATAAAGTAGCAGCTATCCCTAGTAATGAACATTGAATGCAGTTCACAGTAAACTGGGTAAATCAGCTCTACTACAATTCTATTCTAAATATTATAAACTTCAATACACCGTTCAACAAGAACAAGTACCATGATGTCCTAGATAAGTAAAAGTTTCTCTTTTTAAACCACAAGATCTTGTTTTACATAGAAACATCTTTTATTTTTAAATTGTAACATTCTTTTTGTTTTTCATTGCACAAGCTTCACATTAATATGATTACAAGCATTATTAATGTTGAAATGATAATTAGGTTTATCAATGAACGAATGAGGCTTCATTAAAACTTTGAGATTTGAACCCGTTAAATAAGTCAATTTATATAGCGTCTACTAAGACTATTTTTTAATAAAAAAATTTTTTTTCAAAAGTGTCTGTTAAATGTAAAATGAAAATAAATTTAAATCTAAGGATAAAATCTAATAGTACTGGGTTAGCCATTATTATGTTGGCAGCTTCTCAGTTAGACACAGATTGAATATTTAAAAAAAGAGAAATAAGTTAAATGAATCAGTAAAGCAGGACAAATATTGTGCAGCTGCTATATTGGAAGCAATGTTAAAGCCTCTAATTGCTCTCGTTGGTTTTTTAGTTTTTAGAGCAGTTAACACTGTCAAAATTCAAAATGATTTTCATGGAGTGATACATCTTTAACATGGCTCTGATCCCTGCATCCACAATTACTCATCTTCTGTAGGTCTGCAGGACAGAGCAGTCATGCACCCCAAGTAAAGTATAACATGGCAGATCACACCCTGTGGAAGCCCCTTTATTCCCTGTTCCCTTTTGGAGCTAAAATAACTGCTTCACAGACCCTTCTCTTCAGGTGGACAGCTGAACTGGCATTTTATTGCTCTCACATATAAGAGGAGTCAGAGAACACTGGAGGCTCCTCTCTTGGATCACAATTCACGTCAAAATGTAGGGCTGAGGGATCTTATCAAGCAAAGATTGCACAAAAACCAAGGCGGAAAGGTCCATGTAGCATTTAAGCTGTAATGATTTACATGAAGGCAACATATCTATGGTTGTTTGCACCAGATTCAACTAAAACAAAGTGTTGTTTGGACCAAAGTCAACTCATCTCAGAGTGTTCAGTAAGAGGATGTTGGCACTCCAGTCCCACAACAGACCCAGTAGTGACATGTTGACTACCAGTAGTAAAGGGTTTGTTTAATAATGATCTGATAATGAGTGCTCTGGCAGACAGTGGCGGTCATGCATTACTCAGGTGGGTGCTGTGCAGGTGGGTGCTGAACTTGGTAGGCAAGGCGCAAAGGTGTGACGGAGTTCAGGTGTGTAAAGGTGTGGAGGCAGGTGGATTTGTGGCCCTGCGATTGGTATGGAAAGCCTTGAATTCCATGTGGCCTCAGACCTCAGGATTTTGCCTTAGGGTACTTAAACAAATGAGAATGGAAAAAGGCTTTTCGAAGAAGCAGATGCGGCCCGAGCTTCCGATGCCAAGCCTTCCGGGTCCTTCGGCATTCCTAGAACAGGAAAAATCGATGCGCAGGAGATAAGCTGCTGCTACTGCTTTGTATTTTTTTTTGTTTTGTTACTGCTATCGCACCTTGACAAGAGCAGAGCCCGGCATGCAGAACGCTACAAGCCATTTCTTCTTGTTCTCAATGGGATGTGACAGGACTGCATTTTGCCGGCGTGGCGGCACACTTTGAGCCTGGGAATTGAACTGGAAGCATTCATGTTACCGCGTGCTATAATGACAGGGGACACGGGTATGAAGACACTGGTGCCTGGAGCCATGCCGTCAGCATTTGTTTTTCACTTTGACTCGCAGTTAAATGCTTAAAAGTATCGGTTTATTAATCCTCTTTATTTTACAGTTTGATGAGTTCAGCAGCTCTCCAAAATGTACTTACAAAACTGCGTAAAAATAATACCCAACACCTGCATTTTTAGGTTAAAATTCATGAGGTACAGGCCTGGGAACTATATTACCTCATTGTGCAATTAAGGATTTATTGAACCTTGCTGCTCAAGCTTACACATATCAGTGGCAAACATTATGGAGGAACGCTAGTCATACACAAACTATACAATATATGATGCCAATCTAACTAGTGAGATGTCAAGCCGCTCGCCTCAAGCAGCGATCAGAGTTTCCGGGGATGCAGTCTCTCCCTACAAAACAACTCCCAGCTATGGACGTAATCTTCACACTTTGAAGCCGCCTCAGATCTCTTCTGTTTGCACAAAGAACAAGGATTTATTTAGCTAGAGCCAAAAGCCAGACATATTACAAAATACCAAATTCATGTAGAATATGAAATATAGTCTTTTGTCATTTTTGTAATTTTCTTTAACAAATCTGTATAAATTAGCTTAGTATCCCTTCTAGTTCAAGAAAAGTCAATTGTATTAGCATTAAATTTATTACAAAACCCCAAAACCTTTATTTTTTTAATAACCCTGCATACATTATCTGGAGACGAGGTTACTTGAGTAATAGATGGCAGCTTCAGTTCAGTGGGAAATGGGGACTCTTGATAATGGCTTAGCCTGGGTACAGTTTGACAGCATCTATCAAATCAGAATCAAAAGACTTGGTCTACAGTGAGATTGTTTACTAGGCTCTTATAGCATGGTACTGCAGAGTCTTATGATGAGTCGATTGTAAGAGACAGTGGCACTGAAAGAGCAGTAATCTTTCGGCTGGGCACCATTTTGCGCATTTGTTTTGTTCATTACAGCCTTGAGAAGTCCACTCAGGATTGTATAAAGGATATAAAATTTAACGGCAAATCTAAAACAGCCCGCACACACAACGGTAAGTCTGGCTTCATTCAAATGATCCCCCACTAACTGTAATTGAGTGGTGGTGCCATGGTTTCCACCCACGCAGCTGTTGGGTCCGTGTAGTGTTGCGCAGCTCAGATCTGCGAGCGCGTAGAATTTGTCTACCGCTCCCGAGTTAACAACTGTAAACAAGCTCAATCAGAGTTACATTTGTGACGTTTTGTTTCCACTTTGTGGCGGTGTCTCCTTTATCACGGTGCATTTGTTTCTCTCAAACGTTTGAAAGAGAGCTCCTGAGGGGAATGTGAATGTTTGCTTTCACGGGAGTTGGGGGGGGTGGGCCTTGTGAGTTGGGCAGCAGCGACCATATTGATTCCCTCTTTAGCCTGCCAATTGACGAGCAGGGGGCATCGGGCACAGTTTTACTGGGGCACTGAGCATTATGAGCACGCTGGCGGATCAGCCATCCGTGGCAGCGGGAAAACTACCGTCCTAGCGGAGATGATACAAAGTAGAGCTGATAGAAAGGCCTTAAAAATGCATGCGTCCGTTTCGCTTGTGTGTTTTACCAAGCATGGCGCAGTCGGATGACGATCACTGTCAGGGGCTTTAAAAAATAAGTTAAATTGATTTTCTGAAAGGATTTACCGCGACGTTCCCTCTTCTCAGACAGACAAGGCTGCAGTTGAGGCGATTCGTATCTTGAAGCAGTTTTGTTGTTTGCCTTTCGTGGAATTATTAATAATCAGCGGCGGGCTGTTCTTTCATGTCTGTCCCGGGCTCCGCGGGAAGTAGGACGTGCGGCTCGGAGATTATGCGCGCGGGGACGACGGCGGTGGTATTAGGAGACCGCTCTGGCACTCTGCCGCCTTGGCTACAGTTGACCCAAAAAAAAGAGGGAAGCAGACGGCAGCAACACCGCCTTCCTGTGGGGGCGCACAGCAAGAACGATTCCCACAGCTGCAAAATACGAAAGGCAAGGGAACCGAGAGGCTGCGCTCTCGTATAGTGCGTAGTGCGCTCTCGTATAGTGCGTAGCACGGTGCGTTTGCAGGCCACCACTGCCAACTTGTGAATAACGTATGTGCTACGGAGTCTGGGAGAGATTGTCCAAAGTGTAGCCCGTAAATGCCTGCCGTATTATATGTCCTAATCTAGACTATGTCCTATATATAAGACGACACTATATAGACAAATGTTTGTTGTTTTTCATATTTAGGTGAGTCCATTTTGGTGTATATATATATATATATATATATATTATTTTTTTAACCATGCCTACAGAATCTGTGGGATTATTGAATAGGCAGAATGTTCTGTTACATCCAGATTTTGATCATAAACTTTGCTTAGAAGGGGTTTTGTTACTAACTAGTTTTGTGAATACGAACTAATACATGCACTTATTTGTAGGTTATAATACAGGAAAAATGTGGATCTAATCTGGGAGTTGAATGAAAGCATTGATCCGTCTGTTCTGATGACATATTATAAACCTCTTAAAAATATTGTTTTCACTCTGTGATTTATTCCAGTGAGCGAAAGCCAGAATCTAGACGTTTAGAGGGGTGGATTGGTTGAGAGACATTTTAACATAAACGGACTCCGTTAATCCCAATATAGGTCATGTTTTACTTGGATATAGCCTGGCTGCGTCCGAGTCGGCTAGAAAACCTTCCTTTTCAATCAAATGTAGCCGGGCCGGTTCACCAGAACGCTTAGACGACGTCGCACCGACTTTTCATCACAAACATGCTCACTGTTATGGCTTTCAGTTTGGAGTCAGAGGGAGAAAAATGGGTTGGCAGTTTAATTCTTTAGAACCTTGCAGGAAGAGCGGCGTGATATTGAATAGCAATTGTATTCCCCCCCCCCCCTCCATCACGAGTCATTTTATTGAACGCCTGCTTGAAAATAAATGGAGGATTTGAGTCATCGTCTCTTGGTTGTTCCGTTTTTGAAGGAAAATGGTAATCCTAGTGTCTGTGGCATGTTGTATATGAGGCACTACTTTATCGGACTGTGCCTGGGAAAAGCATACGCCAACTCAAGACGCTGACACAATTATGAAAAGTATTGGCCACAACCCTCCTTGTGAATGATCAGATGATTTATTTAAAATGGCAAAATTTCTAAACGACTCCCAAAGGCAGACTAAGAAAATAGAAAATGGCGTCTAATTTGGAAAGCACATCTATATGGACTCATTGTGTTCTCCTGAAATAGTTGAATCTCAACTTTATTTATTTGGGTAAAATGGACAGCAGCCTTCACGTAGTTTATCCACGACGAGTAATGTGCGTGCTTCACAACGATAAATTGAGTTTTTAGGCAGAGTGAAGGGTAATAGGCTTAGGCAGCTGTGTATTTCGAAGTTTGCGGGAGCAGAGTGCTTAGCCACGTAGAACTGTCAGCGAAAGAAATTCACCCTCATTCTACTGGGGCCGAGACTTCTGTGCTTCAGTGCTCTCTCCGAGCCAATTAAATCGCCCACAGGTCATTCGGTAACGAAACCTTGGTGTTTAGGAGAAGCTAAAGAGGGAATGATGCTAACACCTAAGCGTAATATTTCCATTGAATACAGATAGAAACATGAAACATTTAAGAAAGCAAATTGAATTCTGTGTTAATTAACTGTTGGCCCAATTTTTTTATTTTTCCTTCTTAAAGGTATATAGCGTTATTGGTTCTCTTACGATATAGATTTTTAATTTCCTCAGCAAGCTGATAAAAGCCCTACCTTGTCCAGTAATGGGTATGACAAAGTTTCAGCGTCATTAGCGCTTCAAGTCGATTTGTTTCTGTGACAGAACAGTGCATAATGGAACATTCTGGAAAGCCTGTGAATACCGATTATTTATTTTCTACTATTTATTTTTCTTTACTGGTTTTGATGTCCTCAAGTGTGCTGCTTTATTTGCCATTGTTCCAACCACATCCCATGTAAGAATAAGAAACACTTTCTGTGGAAGCATATTCACTTCTCTCCAGCATTCATCTGAGCCAAAAAAATCATCAAAAAAAGATGAAATAAACAGTCTATTTTAAAGCAAATAAAACACATCACATTGTAGATAATACACAGTCCCCAACAAAACGCATCTAATAATGTATTTATGTAGTACGTCCTTCCATGTTGTTTTTGGATAGTTTTCCGTAGGTACCTGAAGGGTACGCACTACTGCTTCCTTAACCTGTGATCTGACACCTTTTTTTCTTCTTCTTTAAATACCTCTAATGTTCAGCTGTACGTATTGTGCATTGTTTTTCATTTCACGGGTAAATACATCCTTCATTCTAACTGAATACTGACCTTGTGGAAAATATAAGGACATAAATACATCATCGCTTTCGCAAGTCACTGTAGACTGAAATGCTGAACTCGGCTGCACAGATGTAATGCACTCTGTGAAGGCTGTGTGCTTAGCAGAGCGCTGTTTTTAAAAAAAATAGGATCACAGCGCTGTGTGCTCTTGAAATGCACTCTGGGGGATTAGCAACACAATGCCTGTAACGGAAGGCCCAAATGCGGTTCTCTGTAGTGCTATTGTTCTTCAAAATGTAGAACTCTGGTGCAAATGGCCTGTCAGTGGGACATTGACTCCATAGCTTTAATGTACTACGTGTGCCGGTCGTAGTCCAAGGGCTATTCTTTAATTGAGCCTCCGTGTCAATAAATTAAATCGAGTGAAATAAAAAAAAAAAATGCCAGACGTAACGTGTGGCTCTTTTTTTTGTTTTGCCGTGCACGTGTCAGGGGATTTAATACGAGGTAGCCAGTGGTCTTGCCTTCTGAAGGATTCTCTTTCTGTAGTAGATGAAGACCTTGTGCAAATATCAGCTATCATTATACATGATCTATAAATATGATCTAGATGCCATCAAAGCAGAGATATAGTAACATTTTATGTAGTGCATTTTTAAAAATCATTCAGTCCATTTGATGTATATGAGCTTAGTTTGCGAAAGGCAGTTTGATTAACTTACCAATCTGTGTTATGCATAGACAAATGCCAACACTTTAATGTAAGTCATAGTTAGGGACAATTCAATTGGGTAACACTTTATTTTAAGGTTCCATTATAAAGAATTAGTAAACCATTAGTAAATGATCTATTAACCATTTATAAAGTGTTTTCTAATAATGACTTATTATAAAAACTCATGTTTGTAAAGCATTAGTTAATAGTTCATATGCGTGAAATCATGTATGACACATTCATAAACTCAACTGCACCACCTAAACTAAAGTGGCTGCAGTATTATGTATTCATATGAATTAAGTACAAATAAGTTAGTAAGACATAATAACTGACCAATTATTTAAACTTTGTTGAGCTAAAAGTATTATTAATTTATTTTTAGTACGTAATAAAATGTAATTCCATTAGATATTCAATGTTGAAGATGACATTGTACATTATGCCAGATTAATTTACCAAACGCACAAAAAAAGTATATTATAATATAAAATATAAATGACAGCATATTAGAATTTGTTAGGATATAGTTAATTGCTTAAACAGTATCTCATCTGAACTTCTTATAAAAACCAATTTGCTCCCTTGTTCATAGCTCAGAGAGCCCTGCTATTATATAAATACAATTTTCTACATCGTATTGCCAAAATGACAATAGTATCTCCTACCATTCACAAAACAACCTGTGAAATTATCGGCCCATATACCTATCACTGAAGATAATCAGATAAAGCAACATGGTTTGTTTAAAGACGACACTATTTCCATTACTTTCCAAAAAATGTTTTTCCAATTTCCATAACAATGCTCTTCCGCCACTCCGGCGAAGTTCTATTAGCAGGCGAGCCGCTGGTTATCCGCGTAAACGTGAGCTACTTCGTCTTAGCTTGCCAGACCGGTAAAGGCATGAATACGTTTGTTCTCTGCCTGTCTTTGTTTCAGAATTATGAAGGCCATTATAAGCCAGTAATGCTCATCAACGTAGCGACGCTTGCCAGAGACAGATTGCCCCCTCGCTCCAAAGTTGGGCGAGCGGCTCGCGAAAGCACCCAGAAATTCATGGGTGGCGGTCCAGACGGGCCTTGATAAATGGCCTAGTCTGGCTTGACAACGCTCCATGCCTCCAAAGTTAAGTGTGCAGATGCGGCCGGCGATAAATCCCATGAAATGGCCACCCCAGATCCTTTTTCCCCACGCTGTGCCGCTTTGCGGTTCCTCCGCCATTAGACGTACTTGGTCAGCCGCCGGTTATGATCTGTTGTCAATGACTGCAGTGGGTCCCAGGTGAAAATACAGAACCTTTTTCCCATATCCAACTGCACCTCTAATGGTGCTTGTCTTTTTGAAGTACCTACATACCTGGCACAGAGAGTTTATTTCACATCCCAGCTGTGGCCAGCCGGCAGGAAAAAGCGAAAGGAAAGCTAGAATTACAGCGCTCGCATCCTCTCGCTGTGCGTGTAATGCCGTTGCCCTTAGCGATGCCGTCGCGTTACCTCTCGGAGTAGGGAGTGCATTTACTCTCATCATCTCCTAATGATGTTTCAAGTTTGATTAAAATCCATTGCCTTGTTTTTAATTACTTAAAGTAATTCCCCTGCAAGGAGAATACGAAAAAAATCCCCCTGCCTTTTTTTTCAGAAGCATGACTCAATTACAGTCGAAATCTACTGTGACACTTTGTAGGATGTTATATGATGTAGAAAGTAGATTTTATGAATTTTGATTATGCGCCTGCATCAGGGCCGGCTCTGACCAATTGGCTGCTAGCAGGATTTTTTCTGGCGCCCCCCTGCATCACAGTTTATTCACTACAATAACATAACACTCACACTTTTTTTTTTTTTTTTTTTTTTTTTATTTAAATAAAAAAAATAAATCAGTTAACAAAAAAAAAACAGTGAAACAGTGACATTTAATATATATATTATTTATATTTATTTTAATAATATATATAAATATTTATATAAAAAAACTAACATAATAATAAGTAAAAAAAAAAAATAAAGATCGAAGTGTAGAAGAAGTTGTTGGGTGTATTATTATTTTTTTTTTTTTTTTTTTTTTTTTTAAAAGAAAAAAAAAAAAAAAAAAAGAAAAACTGCTGTTACATATAATACATGCATGCATGCAAATGGAAACATTATAAATTTAATTACAATGAAATGTTAGATTTTTTTTTGCAAAAAAAAAAAAAAAAAAAACAGTGTAATACTAATATAATATAAAATAATTAAGCTAATTATTGGCAATTAACATGAATGATATGCACTTTAAACACTGATGTAACTAACTATATAAACTAACTTTAGAGATATGAACTGTAACACAACAACAAAAAGGCTTACTACAACACAAAAATATTAAATATAATGAAAAGGATGAAATTATATTACAGGGTAACCAGATGTCAATAAAAATAAAAATGTAAATGTGTACTAACACACTAACACCTGACCTATGACTAAACCTAATTTCTGATGAATAGTACTGATTTCCTCTTTATTTTATTTTTTTATATTTTTTATGTTTTTATTTTATGTTTATGTGTTATGTGTTATGAGTTTATGTATTTTTCAAGTTTTGAACACCATTCTCTGCCCCTGTGCCAGCTAGCTAGAGCTAGGCTAGCAAGCACTGAGTGAGTGAGTGAGTGTGATTGTGAGTGTGTGAGTGATGTGTGACTAGTGTGTGTGTAATGTAAGCTAGACTACTTAGCTAATTTTACAGTAATATAAGTATCTGGCACTATCCCATCTTCTTGCCTCTCTTCCACCGGGCAGGGGGAGCAGAGGGGGCTAGAGCGCAGATTTCATCACATTAAATTTCATTCATCACATTGTTCACACACAACACATTCAACCTGAGCGGTCAGGGACGCAAGGCTGGGGGGCGGGGGAGAGGGCAAGAGGGTCATCCTTCCCGTTGTGGGCAGCAATCATCAATTGTCAAAAGAGTTTAACATAACAGCTAACAAAAATAGCAAGAAACAACTAAAAATTTTTAGTTATGCGATGAACAAGATATTATTGTGTTTTCATGATCTGTATTATTCGCATGTCACTGATAATGATAGGCTAAGCTACTATCTATTATCTACTATCTACTATATATCTAAGTTCTAGATTAGATAGCTACTCTATCATGTATGCTTATAACTCAAATGTGTGTTTTTTTTTTCAAATGTGAATTTTTTAACACTCATTGTTATAATCAATGTTGATGTTATATAATGATTAAGGTAATATTATGATATTATATATATATATATAATAAATATCGCTGCTTTAATTACCCTATTTTACCCTTTACTATTTTATATTATATTAGTTATATCTTATAATGATTAGTAATTATTAGATTTTATTATTTGTTTATTTTTATTTTTTTTTTTTTTTATTTTTTTAAATTTTTTTTTCAATATTTTTTTTTTTTTATAAAACTTGATTAAAAAAAAAAAAAAGCTTCGCTAAAAAAAAATTTAATTTAAAGGAAAAATTGGCTGCAAGGCCACCGCGCCGGAGCACGCAGGGGGGATTTTACCGCTTGCAGCCCGCCGGCAGCAGCCGGAATGGACGGGGAGTGCAGCAGGATTGGTGCAGATTTGGGACCTGACGGCACTTCATTTTTTTCAGTTGGACCCCTTTTCAACGAATGGGCGGGCAACAGTGGGGGGCTCCCTTTTCACGTTCGTATCGTGTGGAGATTGGAGTTTCGCCGGAGTTTGAGAAGTCGATTGATTCGCTCTCAAAGTTTTTCGTTTTGCTTTCGATTCGCTGCGGTGCGTTATTTTTTTATTCAATTTCTTGGCGCGAGTTGACTGCTCAGTTGCTCTGAATGAAAATGAATGGACGGTGCGACTGCGACCGGCTTTGAATGGGGTGGGGCGGGCAGCGTATTGCTGTGGCTGGGGGGGGGGGCGGTGGGAATAGGGAAATAATTATTATTATTTAGCTGGCTATATTATTTTGCTGATTGTTTTGTTGGGGTTTGTAATTTTTATTATAAATTTAACAACTTTTGGGTTTATTAATAGTTTTTTTTTTTTTTTTAAAAAGCGAAACTTTTTTTTTTTCGGCCTGCATAGCATTTTCTTTTCTTTCCTCATCTATGAACATTCAACAAACTCAGGTGCATCAGGCATATTGTACAAAAATGTCAGTGCAGTATGAAAGTAGCTCAACACAGATTTACTATATTTATTATAGTATGCCTATAATTTAATATGTTCCACCTTTAACTTTTATGGAGCTATATACTGTATTTATTTACAATGATTGTACATATGCCATGCTGGACTCATTAATGCAGTACAATTGATCTTCTGAAATAAGTCCACCCAACAAATCACTTTAACGCCATGGCAACAGCAGTGCTCGATATTTTCAGTGTTAAAACAATTCTATAAGAGTGCATTTTAGTTTGATAGAGTAAATGTCACCCGTATTGGAATTTCGCAGTCATTGGCCTGGTCCCGCTTGAAAAGGAGATAGGAGATGACAATCTCAATGTGGCTCTCTCCTGAATCTATGCATCCATCCTTCCATTATCTAAACATTATCTATCCTGGTCAGGGTCACAGGGGTTGAGCTGGAGCCTATCCCAGCATGCACTGAGCGAGGCAGGAATACCCTCTGGACAGGTCGTCAATCCATCGCAGGGCACACCCTACATTCACTCACACACTCATACCTACGGCAATTCAGAGCCTCCAAGTAACCCAACTGGCATGTCTTTGGACTGTGGGAGGAACCCGGAGTACCCGGAGGGAACCCACACGGACACGGGGAGAACATACAAACTCCACACAGAAAGGCTCTCGGCCGGTATTCAGTATGTTTTTGCTGTGAGGTGACTGTCCACTACACCACAGTGCCACCCTTCTTTCCTGAATGAATAAACACATAAAGTCACCATTTTTTGTGTTTGCTGAACGTTTCATTGGGAAAAGGTCAGGCCAGGTTAGGATCAGGTTGTGTGATCCCTCTCATGAGCTGTCCCCATTGGTCATGTTCACACATGCGATAGCCCCGTCTATTTCCTGAGGTTTCATCACTTCGGGTGTTCCACCTACAGGAACATCTAGTTGTCTCAATCACCTGCCGAATCGCTAGCCTTCTGCGGGTGTGGCATTACCGTGCTGGAAGCACCCAACAGATTGCCTGTAATGAATTAAATATCAACCGCACATGCAGATGTGCAGCCCGCTCAATATGTCTCCCTGTAATTATCAGGTTGCCAGTTGTAGAGATTATTAATACTCCCCACTCCAGCGATTCTGCATTGGAAATCGTTAGCGGCCTGATCGCCGTACTGCTGCAAAACCTCTGGTTTTATAGATGTTCTGTTATTGACGCGATGCTAGGGTCTTCCATTGAATTCCACCGCCTGCTGTATCTTGTCTGGTACAATGAACTTTGTGGCCCAAAACACTTGCTGCTTGTTATATACTACAAATCAACAGTATTACCGTTAGCATAATCGACGCACAAGTGAGGGATGGCATGGTGGGGCAGTGGATAGCACTGATGCCTCACAGCAAAAAAGGTACAGAGTTTGAATACTCCGGGTAATCCCGTTTCCTCCCACAGTCCAAAGACGTGCAGGTTAGGCTAATTGGAGACTCTAAATTGCCCATAGGTATGAGTGTGTATGTGAATGGTGTGTGCGCCCTGCGATGGATTGGCGACCTGTCCGGGGTGTGTTCCTACCCCTCGCCCCGATGCATGCTGGGATGGGCTCCAGCCCCCCGAGATCCTGGCCAGGATGGGCGGCTTAGATAATGGATGGATTTAGGATATTTAAGTGTGTAGGATATTAAAGTTAAAACATCTGAAAATGATGGCCAGTCTATTTTGATATCTATGGTGGTGCAATAAGCATGTATGGACTGAGGAACATAACACAGATAAATATATGTGTGAGAAATATTTGCAATGTATATGGTGTAATATGATATGTTCATGAATACAATGTCAACATATGAAGTGACACAATGCAATTGTTCTCATATGAGAACTGTTATCTGTGCAAGAATAGTGCAATGGTGCCACAATCTGAAATCCAAATTTCATATCTAACAGACTGGGAATTCATGAGTCAAATACAGTCTTTATTTATAATTTCTTTTTAAACTGCGGTTGTTATTTGTGCTAGTATAAACCAGTGGCTGGTACACATTTTGAGCTCGAGAAAGATGAATAGGTAATAATCTCAATGTTCTCTTACAATACCGGCCCTCATTCAATCTCAGTACTTTTTAATGGGGGAAATTGTCTTCTAATTTATAGTTGTGTTTTTAATGGGTTGTCCGCGCAGTCATTTAAATCACAGTTGTGTGAAGTGATTGCTTTGTCTGGGCAGAGCTGTTTTTCAGATGCCAAAGACAATGGTCCTTGGGAGAGATGGCTCGTGCTCTGTTGATTAAGATAAGGTTTCTCATCTGGCAGACCATTCTTCCATCACTTTACAATAAGCCCTTTCTTTAGTTTAGAAAGAGTAAGATCTGTGGACGTCCTACTGCAAAGTTACACTGTATATTATTATATATCTAAAGTGGAAACCAGGTCTCAGTCTCTGTCCCACTAAAGAGTGGGGGGTGGGCGGCCATTGAAGTTGTTAGGCCTGAAAACATTTCATGCAAGTTGCCAGTTTGTGAAATAGTGCCATCTTCTTGAGGACTCTAATTTGGTGACGAGCGGACACGTCTCGCCTCAAGCCGTGATTTAATTTGTAGTACCTGTTAGAAGTGGAGGTAATGCCGCTCCCCCCGCCCCTCGTGAATAAATAATCCTTTTTGATCGACGCTTGGAAAACTCCACGGGTGTGTGCGCATGTGTGTGCGTGTGTGTGTGTGTGTGTGTGTGTGTGTGTATCTGCGGGAGTCTTGAGTTTCTGGTGCCGTCTCAGAGGCAGAGCTCGAGAGGACGCCACAGGCCTCTCTAATTACTCTTCATAGGGGCTCTTATTGATTTGCACTTCAATGGAAGAGAGGAGTGTGACGGTGGCCTAACACCGCTCTCCCCCCAAAACGTGGCGCATGCCATCGACCCGCCTGCATCGAAGCAACATTTACGGACAGTGGGACAGCACCCTTTATCGCTAGGATGCTTTTTTTTTTACTGCGGATAACGCATAAATGAAAGGCAGTCCCACGATGCTGAGGCAATTAAAAGATGGCGGCGCGTGGGCCACTGCAGTGCGATGGCGTGACGCCCGGGGGGCAGGGGTTTGTTTTCATGTGATCAAGCTTCTCCAGACTACGTGTTGCGCTGTACAAGGGTCGTAAAGATTTCCGCAAGGATCCCGCCGTGTTGGAGTGGAATAGCCTTTGAAGCGAGCGTAGAGGTAATGGAAACCGTTAGACTGTCTGAGAAAGTGATGGCTGAGTGTGCGCTGCAGGGTCATGTAAGGGTGAAAGGCTTGGCTTCCTCTGCCTTCTTACCCACAAGGCTCAGCTCTGAGCCCACACCTGCTCAAGAAGTACTTCCTGTCAAAGTATAACAATGATTGCCTTACCTTTCCTAAAAGTGTTATGTTGCTTTTAAATGTGGACTCAATCAACACTTGCCCTAAACCAGGGGTGTCCATTTTTATCTGAAGCACTACAACATCTGGTTCAACTAAGTAACTAATTATGGTCTTCAGTCAAGGCCTTAGTACTGGGATAAAGCAAATTGCGCTGGTGATCACAGACCGAGGGGTGTTGATGCCGATGGGGGATGGGGGATGTGTAATGGATTTTAGTGGCGGATAATCAAACACGAAGGTAGGGGGATCAGAACAAGTCACTCACGCAGTGAGGACCAATAAGGAGTATAACAAAATAATAAATGCAAAGAAAGAAAAGACAGGAAACTAATTCCTTGTGGCTAAACAGCCAAATGAAAATCAACCCACTAAAATAGGGCGAACTCGAATAACGAGTGAAACACAAACGAAATCTTTCAAGCTCAATACTCAAGCCAAAACGGGAAAATTAGCAAAGAAAAGAACACCCTCGGCACATGGGTTTGGGCGGCCGAAACAAAACCAAAATGAAACAAACAAAGAAAACTGTCTCAGAGAGAACAGCAAAGAATAAAATAAATAGCACAGAACGCTAACAGGAGGAATAATACCTATACCTGAACTCAAATCTAATAGCAAGTCTCCCGTGAACATAAACAGCGTTTAATATCACAAGGTCGCTAGTTACTGGCTATACCTGGCTCAATGCAATGTCGAATGACAAAGAAGCACCAGGGAAGCGGAAGTGAGGCACTTAAATACCCCACAGGTAGATGCACAGGTGAAAACAATGATGAGTGAAAGCAAACCCCGGAACGGAACGTGGAAAAAATCAGATACCGAAACCAGGATGAGAACCGCAACGGAAAATAAAATAAAAACCAAACCAGAGAGGGGGCGAGTGGTTGGGTTGGGGTGAATTGCGATCACGGTCCAAAAGTTGCCCGGCAGCCCGAAAGGGAAGCAGCCCATCTGGCATCTGCCAGATTGGCCAGATGGCCACCCCTGCCCTAATCTTTGACATAAAACTCAATTCTAGTGTTAGTTTTCTGTTTGTATTTTTTTTTCAATCACAAGGTTTGCCAATTTCATTTCTGTGTTGGCGAAGAAAAATGACCACTTGGATTCAACTATGCGTCTGAACACTCTTAACACTAACGTTATCACTGACACTCGCCAACACTGAACGCGAACATTCATCGGCCATTCTTTACGCACCAGATGCCATGTAATAAGCTTAATGACAAGAGCTTCTCTGAAATTCATAATGACTACTGTTTATTATTCATAAGAGTTGCTGAATTATTGATGGTGTGTGTATAAATGATGTGCCTTGCGATTGATACCAAAATTGCTTCCAACAGTTTGGGATTCTGCTGAAGTTTTTACGATGAAAGCGTTTCACTGGCAAATTCTACACAGTATATGGCACAGAAATGAATCCCCCTAATGGGTTCGTTAAATTTTCTCTTGATGTATTACATTACATAATTTAATTAACATTATGTGTGTAATGTATTCCTTTAATTATATTATGCATATGTTCATAAATTCATAGGCTACATATTAAAAATGGTTTTAAATATTGTTCTTTTTAGACTGAAAGATAGTTATACTTAGGGGGGATATCACCTATTGAGCAAGAGCATATTCCATGATATAGACCAAGAGTACATTTTTATGCTTGAGCTTCCGGGTAATTTCAGTAAACCCCTGAAATCCCTTTTCTTTCAAAAAACAAGGCAACCGCATTGCTCAGCTCATATCGAAATTTTATTGCCTAATAACATTCTTATTAACAGAGACATCTTTGGTATGCATACTGATGCTTTGCATCTTAATTAATTTGTCATTAACAATCAGTCAATCATGCCATAAAACAAATTTAATTTGGATTAGCACCATTCACAGCGGAACTGTCACAGCTAATCTCCTATTCAATCCTTCCTTGGCCACTAGTCTCTCATTAGAGAATACCACTAGCTCGTTGGCATCTTGAATTAATTTAGCCCAATTGTTTTAATGTTAGATCTGGTTTGGTAAAAACTCCAATAAAAGGCTACTTGTGAACACCGTTTGTTTTCCACAAGCTATTGTGTGTTCCTGGTAATAAGACATAACCAGACGAGGAGAAAGTCTCAAAGTTTGACCATTCATGTTTAAGTTTAAATAATCTCAATCTTTCTCACTCACATAGATAGGTACAACAGGTTAGAAGCAGCTCACTTATATGACTGTCAGTTGTAAACATGCTGGAGGAAACTGCAGAACTTTATTAAAAATCACTGTCTCTACTGAAACAGATATGCTTTTGGCCCAAGTGAATTATTAGGATACAGTTTGTCCCCTTTAGGCAACGTTGTAGTTAGGGATAACCTTTGAGAACAAGGTCTCTGTTCTAGAACCAAACGCTTGTCAGAGATTTGAACTGTTACACGGTCCTCTTGGGTGTTGTGTTCAAACAGAACTGCCTGTGGCTCAAACGTTGCTCTGCTGCATTAGGGTAGCCTTTCACGTGCGTTCTAATGAAACACCTCAAACTAATGTGAAACGAAGCCATTTGTAATTTTTTTTTTTAAGCTGAGCTCTGCTCCAGTCATGGTTTGCTGCATTGTGTACCTCCATCTCTGCTTGAGCTGGGCTTTATTTTTAGATGACTGGGTACAATGGGGGTGGACTCTAATGAATGGAACACCATTCAGCCACTGACAGGAGTGGAATCAGCAATAAGAGTCGGCAGTGTTCTCAGACAGTTCTTTCTCCCAGAATCCTCTGGGACTCTATCTGGGTCCAAGCAACAATAAAGAATCTATACGTGTATTTTATTTTCTGTTTAGAGTGCTAGATTATGAGTAGGACTTACTTATCCTGGGTGACCTGTGTTTGTCAGATATTTCTTACCGTTAGCTTAGTATCCACCTGTTTCCTGTTTTCTTTTTTTACATTTATTTATTCTGGGAAGAACCTAAAAACCTGCGATACTATGGATGGCAACTGGAGAAGTTGGTTTAATTTGACTGTCAAGGCCATCTCTGCCTACTCTAGAGATCTATGGATTCATTATGTCATTTTCCCTCCACTAGTCAACGCCTTTTATCCATGATAAAAGAGAGAGAGATTTAGTTCTGTTTTTAATATGCTATTTTTTCTGCAGAATTCTGCTTTGCATCTCATCAAAATTTGAGATAGAATTTGAAAATCCATTTTGATTTTCATTATAAAACCTTGTTTTATGTTTGGGCAAAGTCATGTGATTTGCATAATACTGGCTAGCCAGCTACTCTCAGTTTTATCATTATATATAATGCATGTAAAATTCATCCTTAAACTTGAACAGAAAGGGTTATTAAAAATACAATTCAATAACACATTCAAATATTATTATCCTTGACTTCACTTGTAAAAGGCTATAAAATAAACTCAGTGCTCAATCTCTTGTACATTGCAGAATTATCTAGTACAGCAATGCTACATTAGAAAACGGTGGATTATCATTTCAATATAAGCGAGATGTACGTATGGATGTCAAACCTGTATGTAAACGGAAGCAAATTAGCTTCAATTTGTATTTTTACACAGTACAATGGTACAATTTTCCATACCTTTCCGTCAGAGCAAAGCACACCCCGTGAGACTTCACAGAACAACATGAAGATGGTGCAATGAATCATTACACGCACAAGCTGCTCATTCTCTCCCTGGTGAAAATCGGAAAGCTTGCTACTCCCTCGGCTCAGTTTTTGTAAAAATATTGTGCTTCCCCAAAGGGAAGTAAAAAGTTCCTAACTTTAATCCTTGCTAATTAGGAATGCTTAAAAAAAACTAAAACAATCCGAGGCAGTTCTTAAACAAAATCTCAAACTGTGATTCATCCATCCCGTTTTAACGTTTTCTCCCTGTTGGTTCATTCCCATCTTCACCGTTGACCATGACTGAAAGGGCAATGTTGTGTGGTTTTCCCTGCCTTTTCTGACTCCAATAAGAATATTCAATGGACTTCTGAGCTCCGGCCCACATATCTGCCCTACTTCTCTCTATATTGAAAGGGCAGGTGAAACTCTTTCTAACCCAGCACCTTTTACCTGGGAAGTGTGTCGGTGAATAGTCCAAGCTACTTGTTACTTGTTAAAAATGAATTACCAGAGGTGTAAAACCCAGGGGTCAGAAAGTCCTGCCATGCGTTTCTTCCACCCATGAACTAAGCCAGCTGATTTCACTAATTAGTTCTACATCCTGGCTGAAGAATTGTGCTAATTAGAAAATCCAGGTGATTGGAAACAAATACTGGAAAGGACTTTTACTTTCAGAACCTGGACTTTCCACCTCTGTGAATTACTTATGAATTACAAACTCTGACAGGCAATGCACTATAATGGTTAGGGAACTGGGCTTGTAACCTAAAGTTTGCAGGTTCGTAGTTAACCTGAATTATATACTGTATAATTTTATATATAGCTGTGTAAATAGATACTTTGTGAAAGTGGGATAAGATCATTTGCTAAATGCCTGTAATCAGATGATGGAGAATCCAGGTTCAGAAAGTAAAAGTCCTCTCCAGTATTTTGTTTCAATCACCAGGATTTGCTAATTGGCACAATTCTTCAGCCAGGAGGTAGAACTAATTAGTGAAATCAGCTGGCTTAGTTCATGGGTGGAAGAAACACATGGCAGGACTTTTACATTCTGACCCCTGGATTTTTCACCTCTGCCTGTAATATAAGGAATCCGCATATGGCAGCGTGAAAACAACATCCAAATGACCACATGCAGGACGTTATTCTGTTAAACATGGCATTCAAGTGCAGCCATGACTTATGCATGCAGGTGGACAGCTTATTACACATGACACTGATACACCTTAATTTTGATAACAGAGCACAGAGGTTGGAATTATCCCAGAGTCCTCTATTCCTGCGGGGCGTAACTGGCACAGTGGACCCCCTGATCCGAGGGCCGAGTCCATCAGCCGTGATTTCACCGTAACGGTCACAGGCTTTCATTTCCCGTCCCTAGTCTCCAAGAACGTGACCGCGGGTCTCTGTTTTTAAGACAGGAGAGAGGAGAAGGCCGCTCGCATGTAATTTCCTGGTTTTATAGAAGCTTCTGGAGAGTAATGCCAGCTCAGCACTTCTGTCCACTTGATAGATTCTGCTAATGTAGGAGGATTGGGAGCGGTGGGGAAGGGCGGAGGTGTTGACGGGAAGGCATAAAGGGGGGAGCTAGAAAGCAGCGGGTGCAGATGAGGTCAAGGGTTCTCTCTTCCAAAAAAAAAGCCCTCCCCAACCTATTCTCTTTGGACCATTTTCTGCAGCTGAAGCTCATAAAGCCATATCGTATTTCACATTCACAAAATGTGTTTGTTTAAGCAATGCGAACCTAGAGTACAGACTGCGTTCAGGGTATGGCCTGACAGCTCTCCTCTCCCCCGTATAATTCATTTCTGTGCTTACATCGCAATATCCCCTCCTTCATTATTTTCATCTGTTTGTTCTTGTGTAAGAGCAAGATATGTTTTTCCTCAAAAAAAAAAAGAAAAAGATTCACTTATGATACCACATAACATCCTCCTCTGCTATGATTCCTTGCATCTCAAAGTGTGTGCTGACAGGCGGGGGATTTGTTGTGAAGAGAAATGCCAATGCTGAAGAAGCTTTGGCTATTGACCTTTTTGCGAATAAAAAAACAAGTAGTCACCATTGACTTGGCTCACGCTGTCAGCGAACTGCGAGCTTGCGAGGGCGGAATTGCTCATATCGCTCAACACCTACAAGAGCTTGCATTTGAAGTAGAATTTAATCTTTGAGACGTAGAGGAAAGTGAACGCGATTCCCACCAGTGGGGAATCAATATGGGCTTGCGCAGGCTGGAAAGATTGCTGAAAAAAGTTTTTTTTCTCTCTCTCCTTACCCTTCTTTCTTCCTCCGGACAATGCCATTCAAAATAGCAGAGGGCACAAAACCTTTTCAATTCGTTTTTGACGGACAGTTGAACACGTCGGATATTTCAAGCAAGGCTTCTGAGGTCTTTTTTCTTTACTGAAAGACATCAAGACTAATCCTTTGAATAATTACCACCCTTGAAATGAGCAACTGAACAATATATATGTGGGAAAGCAAAGTAAATGTCATAAATACATCACCGTAACACCATAGTGCAGATAATGTGAGGGTCATGGCTGGATACAAAATTGGATTACACGTAACCTGTGAGTCTCATTGACCCAAATATCATTATCTTGTGTTAGAATCACTAAGTGATAATGTTTTTTTTTCATCTTGGTTTGATAAGTCAATTCAAAGTCTCAGCCCATGAAAGCCAATTACATGCTGCAGGGTTTAACAGTGAAGAAGCCATTATTATCTAGTTAAGAGCAATAATGGATGTTTTATTCATGATGGACCACATTCAGGAAGTTATTTAGTGACAGAGCCAACATAATGTGATACCGTTGTGCACTTAATTTATTTATTTCATTTATAAATTTATTTATTTTTCAAGTATATTTTCCCATCTAATCACATGTGTCTTCTTTCACATGTATAGGCCTGGAGTCCATCCACATTTATGCAATAATATAAAGAGGCTACATGCACTTTATTTTTATTATTTTTTTACCTCACAAAAACTTTGGCTATTTCAACAATCACCAAAATTCACAGCGGGGTTAATATACTTGATGCAATGCCAATGCCAATACCATACTCCACCACAATACCAAGCAGTGTTTGTGAATGAAGAGTAAGAAACAGTCACATTTATTCTGTAAATCAAGATTAGGGGCAAATACTGACTGGCTGCAGACCAGCTGGTGGCCAGTAAAACCATAGCTCTCAACTGGAAGAATGATAACATTAAATGCAGCATGACCAGTGTCACCTGTAAAGGTGAGTAGGTACCTAATGGAACTAATCCCACAGTTTTTAACTGCATTGGTTCCAATCTGCCCTCCACCCCATCTCTATCTCGTTCTTTTGACAGTGACGCTACACTATTGTTTTCTTCATCTGACACTGCAGTATGTCCAAATGGAGGAAGGGAGGCGGGTGTTGGGATTCAACCGACACACTGCATGATAAGCTGCGTTTACAGGGCGCAAATCTGAAAAAGGACTTTATAAACATGTCTGCCGTCAGAAACAGACATCATCTCATGCGCGGAGGTGTTCTTGTCCAAAAAGTTGCCGTAAATGACCAGGCACGGCCGTACAATTCTCCTTTTTGTGAATATCCGAGTCCAGAAATCCGTGATCACAAACGTGGCCCGGGAGTGTGCAGAGGTTTACGCGTCGGCGCGGGAAACTACCGCTCACGACCGACAAATTTCACTGAAACTTAACAGGTCGGATATTTTTCAGAAACTCCTCTTTTCATACAGTGACATTTGTCCTTACTGTTGATTTACAACTGAAATTCAAGCTTTGGCTTTAATATTCCCCAGCATAGTATGAGGAGTCTATGCACTATGTACGTCGCTCTGGATAAGAGCGTCTGCTAAATGTCTATAATGTAATGTAATGTAATGTAATGAGTCCAGTAATCGCCAAAATTAACGTGAGCAATGCAGAAGCTTACCCAGCTGTGTTGGGAAGGAAAAAGAATGCTTATGCTTATAATTTAAGGACAAATATTTATGAAATATTGGACCATCAGTTTTATGACGGAAGCACTCATAATCCCTGGTCTGTTTGTGCCAGTGCCTGTGTTAGTGCGACGTCTCTGTCTCACTGTTATTCTCATCGAGTGGAAATAAGAGAGACGGTGTGGCCATTTTGTTTATTTTTGGCATGCTTAACCACAGCGTCTGATGAGAACAATGAGAACATACTTACAGAAAACGGTTTGATGGTTCAGTGGTACACTATTGCTGACAACATGTTCAGAAATATAAGAAAATAACGTTAAAAAATAAAACTGTAATTATTTTAGCAGTGGTGGTTGTCTAGCTAATGACACACAGTGCCTTCAACTTCCTGATAATATAACCCAACAACTGGTTGATGACGAGCCGAGTAGCAGAACTTCGACTATACGTGGAAAACTGGTGTGATATTAATTGCCCTTAGATTATCTCAATTTGAGCTAACATGATTAATACACATATTTGAACAAGAAAAATATTACAATATTATTGCAATACACGTGTCAAACCCTTATTCGTCTATGAATCAGATTGGGGGCAATAGATAGCATGGTATATCTGAAGGTTGTCTGAAAAACTGTGTGTTGTACAGTATATTCGGGTCACAGATACTAATGCAAGTTATTATTAATGTTTATACAGCGCCTTGGCTGAATACTCGATTCTAATTGGCTGGGAGGTGTGGATAATTTTTTTTATATGCCCGACTATGAAGTAGCACCGGTAAAAGTTTAATTGCCATTCTAATTTAATGTGCATCAATGATCAGACTCAATAAAACAAACATGGAAAATCAAGTCACATCTCACATATGGTATGTGTCCCTCCACTGCGAACTCAAGCATAGTCGTGTTGATATAGTCATGTCCATGGTCCATGAATGACTGTAGAGAGTAGCTAGTCTAGTTATAGCTCGACTACGTTAAATGTTTAGCCTCTGTTTTGAATACAATTCAATAGTTGGCTAGCTAGCTATCCATGATAACCAAACATGCTGTGAGACCATTTTGACTTAAACTGAATTTTAGTCTGAGGTAATGTGAGTGACGGCGGAGCTAGCATAAAGCTAGCGTGCTCTGTAACCCGATAGAAAGACACGTACATTGCTAAGTGTTATAGGTTTTTGGATATTTGCTGGAATACTAACTAAGTAATATTTCCATTGCAATAGAGTAACATTTTGAAATACCAATGCTTTATGTATTACGCTTTTTGTTGGTAAGCCTTGTATAAGTAGGATAATAACCTCAGGGATGGTGTAATTACCTCAGGGATGGGCATTACTCAGTTTGAACGCCCTTGGCGGAGGGCAATTGCTTGCACAATACCTCATAACGCCCAGCTCCTCGATCTGTATCCCTTACAAAAGCGATGCTCATCACTGAAGAAGTATGCATTTATGAAAATTCTCTGTTAGATGCAAAATATAGAAAGTGTTATAACACAATGTTAATACACAGATTATTCTGAGATCTCAAAAACATTCACTTAACATTAAACTTAAATCACTTCAATTGTATCCCCTGTATGAATGAGTCATGTGCACCATGTGAAATATTTTCAAAAGCTCACTTTTTTTTTCTAGAATGCCAGGTGTGGGCTTTAGCAAATCCAGGAAGCCGATTCTAATAATACTTGTTTAATAATATAGCAATAATAATGATCTACAGTTCCAAATGACCTGAGGGTCAGTAGTCTATTTGCTTTGAGGTGGATTTGGAATAAAAAACTTTCTGCCGCCTCATTATCTTAAGTAATACCCACTTCAGAAATAGTTTGCTTGAAATGAACCAAATACTGTACATCATCAAAGGGAAGGTTGAGTCAGTAATGAGATGAGACAGTTTCTTCACAATCAACAAGAGGGTCATCAGTCGAAGCGATAAAACACAATTTAAATCAGAAACTAAGTGCCAAGTTTGAAACCGAGATCGTTAGTAGAAATGAGATTGGTTTGCACTATGTGATAACAAGGAGATCATGTCCGTGATGATTCATATTCTTCCTGCTTACCAGTGTGCTGCGACAGTGTATTCTGCAGCATTTTAGAGCGTTTGTGCTTGAAATAGAAATAGACAAAGACAGCAGAGGTTAATTAAATGACCCGAGCCTAATCACAAGAGAAATACTCCAGTTGTCTCAAATATGCATATTTATTGGTACTGATCTCATTGACCCTCACCCATTACTCCCTAACAATTGGCTTATTGCATTCCATAAAACAAACATGACATTTTTTTTAATGTTATGTTTCTTGGGTGGATATTATGAAGTCTGTTTCTGTTCAGTGCTAACAACTATATCATAACGGACACCTTCATTAAGCCTGAGAGCTCATAGTAAAACTAGAGGCTAATTTCTGGCCACTTTGTACTCAAAGTCGGCAAAACTTTTCTTGTAGCATATTTCGGATCACCCAAGCAAACGCCATAACCTAAGTCTAATCACCTATATCACGTTTGCTCGGAACACAGGGTCCTTTTCTAATAGCCACAAAGCTATGGTAAGTGAGTAGCTAACATTATTTTTTCTGTTAATTGACCATTTTTCTCTTTCTGTGTGAAATTACTTTTCTAAATCGTCTCGACCTCCACTGTTTAGAGGAATAATTTCGATGATCTTTGAGTCTGACAGTGAAAAGTTAAAAACAATGAGCCAAAATGTGTCAAATGTGCCTCCTGCATGAACCATGAACCTCAATCTTCTGCATGAAACATAAACGTAAAATGAAATAAAAAATCGTGTCATGTGACCCATGATGTACACCTTATTAACTGGCAACACAATAAGGACAATCACTGTGTGGTGACTCCACTTCAGCTGAAACCTATGGAAGTGCTTGTGACAAGAATGGGTCCATGGTGTTACGTTTGCGGTAAGGACCCAGACGCAGACCACAGGATCAGGCAAAAGGCGTAGTTTAATAATACTTGCAGGGGTCAAGCCAGGAGATCAGACATCAGGGAGGTACAGGAACGACAGGCAACGGGGCAATCAAGGGCAATCCAAAAGGTCAGGCCGTACCAGGGGACAAGGCAGGAGAATCGTCGACAAACAGGTGTGATCAAAACCGGCAAACAAACAGAGCAGATAAGGGCTAATCCAAAGAATCGTCGGGCAAAGGGTATCTTCCGAAGCATAAACAGATCTCTGGCTTTAAAACAAGTAGCAGGCACAGGAAAAATAATTCAACGTTCTGACACAGACTGGAGGTAACACAGGGCTTAAATGCACATGGTACAAATGACACAAAGGGAATCAGGTGTGTGAAAGGGCGGGGATCAAAACGAGAGACAATTGAAAAACACTTGGGAACAATGAAACAATCACGGAGACAACTAGGGAAAACGCGGACTGGATTCCAAACATACACACGATAACAGATGACCTGGAGTTTCAGGAAATCGTGCATAGATTAAGAGGACAGGGAGAGAAGATCAGATGCAGCTGAGAATGATTAGCAAGGACAGAACAGCGTGAAAATGTGCGCTCTAATATATTAGTGAGATTAGTAACTATACACACCCCTGCCGTTAGTACGATTAGTAGTAATATACAAATTAGTCTGTTAGTGGAGTTAGTAGATCTAATCTATCGTTAGTATGTTAGTGGTAATTAGTAAATCTAAGTGCACAGAGATAGGTGTGAAGCAAGAGGGAACCCGAACACCAATGAGATCACCCGAATGGTACAGAGACGTAAACAGGGAGTGACAGATCAGATATAAACAAGCAGACAAAGGACAACTAGGAAAAACCGGAAAATAAACAAGCCAGATACAAACTAAGAGTAAACAATACATACAAACTGGGAATAAATGACAATACAAAAGTAAAATAAGAATACAAATCACACGCAAAACTCAGATCCTTACACATGGACTCTCTGAAAGGTTTCTAATACTAAATATACGCCATTTACCGGCACCCCACCAGGTTCTATTGTGAATGTTAAAACTGTATAAAACCAGGCTTGCTGAATGATCCGTAGCACTATGAACTCAAAGTTTCATACAATATCTGATATGATTATAAATGACAGTCAGTTGTTCCTTTTTTTCTTTTCAATTTGATGTCTGTCTACTTTATGGAGACCATATTTTTTGGAAATACACAGCTAATGTGTTTTTTTTATTCCCTAAGTTGACCAGTGATATTGGGAAAGTGACATTAGTGGCTATGATGAGCATAGAGAGGCAGAGATGGTTTTGTTTGTTGAACAGATTGAAATGCAGGAAGTGTTGTCTCTTACTGCTTACTGTACAGATAACTGTTAAAGGAAAAACAGAACAAATAAAAATATAAATGAGATTTATAAGCCAGTAGCCTCAAGCAATCTGATCTTTGGGATGACGGGAGAAAAACTTTGGATGAAGTGGGTACACTATTATTATTTATTTGTCTTTTCAAAAGGTACTGAACAGTTTGCAAAAGTTGTACCGGTAAACGTGTCCCTCGAAAGGGAGTGTGCCTTTTTGTCCTGACCCCAATAAGACATTTTTCTTGGAATGACAGAAGTCCAGAAATGCCTTGTTGAAATGGCAGTTTTTTTGTGTGTGATTTTTTTTCACTTGATATTCATCAGACAATGACAATTTGGCCAGGTACTAGCTGTGTAGCTTTTAAATAAACGTGCTTTCTTTCATAGAAATGACGGGGAGTCAGCAACCGTAGGTTTTTGTTATGTCCGTGGCCTTGATGGGGTTTGACAGGCAAGCACCTAGTCCAGTGTTCAGGGTATGAGACAGATGCATGTGCCTTTCAAGAGCTTCAATGCACTCACATTGGATCACTGGCTGAATGTACCTACTGCCAGAGTTTGAACAAAAAATAAAATAATAATAATTTTAAAAAAAGAATAATCTTGAATAAGGACTTTCAGATTTATTTATTTATTTAATTTGTTTTACTCCATGGGAATTTCTTTTTTAATTGATCGGAGTTTTTTTTTCAAAATAAATGCATAATGGAATGAAAGTATGTATACTATGTTGTAGCACACAAACAAATAGTTTCAAGTTTCAAGGTTTGGATGAAAGTCCAAGCTTAAATTATGGTGGGTCCTTTGCGAGACAAAGTAGGATTTAATGGGTGCAGCTTTACAACCCATAGAAAAGTATTTCATGTTTAATGTTAAATGTTTTTGTACAGGATTACTGTACTGTATTGTACTTGATATTTTTTTGCATGGCTAAAAATAAAGCATTATAATAATGTAGCATGTGTTTTATTGACTCTAATATTTATTAATAAATAATAATTAAGAACATCGGTTCCTGTACCATTGATTAGACAAGCATCCAGTGTACATTAGAGAGGCAGGGGCAGTGAATCATAGTTTGTTCTTTGGGGAATAGTAGTTGTGAAGATGGGGTAAGCAGGTCGTTTAGGTTTATGTGTGATTTTTGTTTGGAGACATTAATTTCCAAAGACCTCTATTTCAGCTCCAAACCTGCAGGGGTCAGGGCACTTTATGGGGCTTTACTTCTTGATACCCGCCTCTCAGAAATTCTGCAAGGCGCTCAAATGCAGGGTGAGGACTTTTGATCTTCGCTTTTCATTGCCTTCAAATATTTGACAACTTCTATTGATTTCCACTCTTGTTCTTCATGGTTGGCAGATGGAAAGAAGAAGTTAATTGAAAGTCATAGCTGCTATTCCCAGAGTGCGAATATGTATTTACATGGTAATTACACCTATAAATAATTTATGCCATAATGGAAGGGAAACATTGACCAACAGTTGACCAAGTTTAGCAGGTACAAATCAAATCAAAAGCCTGGAAATGTAAGAAGATTGTTGAAGCGACGAGACATTCCGGTGGCGATCACCTACGGATTTACACAACCGTGTGGTGTTAACAGATGATTTAACATAGATACATCAATGATTTAAGTTACTTGTTCCACTTAACTAGCTGTGGAAAATAAAACAGATTTTAAATCAAAGCGAGTTTCCATGCACACATATGTGAGAATAAACACACGGGATTGGTTAAAAATAGACCGTGACAAGGTCCGCACCCTGGGACATCATCCTTGTTTGCTTCCTTGGCTTTCATGTTAACAGGGACGAAGGGTAAGGACCAAAATGGGACCAAAAGGAACATATGGATTTTTTGGTGAACAATTTTCACAACATTGCATTATAAATATATTGCAATATATGAAAGTGGCAATAATTTGTATATATATTTGCAATATATTTTATTTCTATGTATTATATTATATTTCCTTATTCGGTGTGTAACAATATTTCTGAACAATGAAATGTAATGTTGCTACTATACTGGTGTACAGTTATGTTCTGACATCCGTATGTGGGGCTCATCAATGCACTAACAACGAATGCTTTACCAGCACATTTCACCGGACAGCCCATAAACTACGTTTTAAATAATGATTACTTTCTCACAGGAATATGAATAGTATCCAATTAGTCTATACATTGGTTGCACTTTGATACAGTACATTACATCCACATAATGCGTAATGTGAAATATTAGTAGTGCCACAATTTCCCTCCCCCCAGTTCTGTATATACTGTAAATAACTTCTTAGATTTGCACAATATGCAATCCAAGCACATAGCAGAGATCTGGGGTGTCAAACTCATATCCTGGAGGGCTGCAGTGTCTATCTGTGGTTGTCTTTCAATCAGCAGCCAATTACGGCCTTGAGAAGAGGGTATAGGGGTATAGGGATTCTTTACCTAATCAACAGCTCAAATGAATCACCGATGCTGAAACGCACCAACAGCCAAGAGACACCGCGTCCCGATCGGGACTGGATTCTGACCCTCGTGACACGGATCATACACCGCGTCCCGATCGGGACTGGATTCTGACCCTCGTGACACGGATCATACACCGCGTCCCGATCGGGACTGGATTCTGACCCTCGTGACACGGATCATACACCGCGTCCCGATCGGGACTGGATTCTGACCCTCGTGACACGGATCATACACCGCGTCCCGATCGGGACTGGATTCTGACCCTCGTGACACGGATCATACACCGCGTCCCGATCGGGACTGAATTCTGACCCTTGTGACACGGATCATTTTCCTAATACAGTTTCATTAGCTTTCCGAGCAAACTAACTCAAAGCAGGATTGACTGACAGGGAAATTATCTTCCCTCATATAGGATTTTTGGGTGGTGCCAATTGCCTTTAGAATGCATAGATTTTCATTATGATTGGACCTAGATGAGGAAGATCATTCAACCAGGAACTGTCATTGTGCTGAGTAGCCTGGTTATTGACATAACGGTGAATACTTACGGATCAATTAAAACCGGATTTAGCCTGAACTCTTAACGTCAGCGAATAGAACGGTATCCAGGCTACTGCAAACACATTTAAAATATAAAAATAAACACGTGGCGTATGTGTTCATTAATCAGACGTGTTGCTGTTCGTACATTGTTAGAACGTTGCTGCACCGTTGCGATGGCGAGCTTTTCGGGGGGAAATGCCGTCCCTCTGCTTAACCTCATTCGGGTAGAAATAGAAAACTCTCAGGCAGTAACATGCAAGTGCAGAAATCATGCTTGACTGTTGTCCTTCAAAATATGAATTTATATGAGGCAACATGGGAGGTAACACTCCATAACAGTCCTTCAGTCTAACCCTCAGTGAGCATCGCAATTTTCCCTTTATGGCAGTGCCCTTCCAATTCCCTTTTTTTTGACAGGCTTACATATACACAAATGTAGCTGCCTGTCAAGAAAGGCTGCCTTTCAATTTATCTTTGGCTCAGCCTCATTGCACCGCTGCAGCGCCTGGCCGTATAGCTTAAGGTTTCTTGATGGTACATAGCTCGCCATGACGTAACGGCGTCACCATGCCAATATGTAACTTACCCTACTTTTGTTTGTACATCGATCACCGTTATTGCTGGAGTTTTGGAGGCGTCAGCAGTGATGTTGAACGCCGGCCTTCGGCCATCACTCCACACACAGACAGACAGACCCCACACACACAGACACACACGCGCGCACACAGACACACATGCGCACACACAGACACACGCACACGCACACACACACACACACACACACACACACACACTCTCACGCGTACAAGCATGCACACGCACACACAAACATGCACACACTTATATGAAAACACATTTTTCTTCAAGAATTCAAGAAACTTATTTTCACACTTCAGAGCTTTTTTTTCCTGAAAAATCTGAAAACTATTTCAATCCTCTGGAACCCAGAGAAGTTAGTCTGGTCATTTCCATAATTTCACCTAAGGGACCTATGGCTAGAGCTGTAAAATTGGAAAAATTAAGCCAATTCAAATTTTTTTGGGGGAAAATCCTTACTTTAACATCGGCAATGAATATTAGATCGCATTACCGAGTCTGGCAAAATTCGCGAACGGCTAATCAGCTTAGTGCTTGAAAGTAAAAATGGATGGTTTGGTCTGCACTTCACGTTCAAGTTGGTGAGGTGAAATGGGGGAGAATAAGTCACCCAGTTGACAGTGATTTTTAACGCCGGTTTGTACCGTTAGCTCTGGCAGATTGTTGTTTAGTGAGGGGCTCCAGCTGTGCCGGTGCAATGCAGCTTTGAGGAATAAGAGAAATTTAGTCACAGAGTGTTGCTTCCAAGAATTTGTTTTCTGAAAAATACTCCGATCAATTCATTCCACTCAACTACGAGTTTATTTGTATGCATCATCTCAGTTTCTGGCAGGGTAGGAACTGCTATAGAAAAAAGAATGTCATTGAGTTTTTTTTTTTTGGCTGTCATTTTCAGAAACAAAAAGGAGAACACAATGTCAGAGTTTTGCCTCTGTTTCTTACGTCTCCTCATGTTTCCTTGGAAATAAGTGTGCTTTTGTGCTGGTTTCAGTGATTAGACCTGTTTAATCTCACGATTAGTCTGTTTTGCTTTCATAATAGTCGTGAGAGGAATCTAAATTCAAACGCTAAATTCCTGGCTACACTTTGCAATATTAGGCAGGGAGCACAAGGTTGTTGGATGTAAAAAATGATGGAAAAATTGGCTCATTAATCAAATGTTCAGCTTAGTATGGTTAAAATAATATGATTTCAGAAATGTACATCCATTTATTGATGAGATATTTATTGATCTTACGTCTGATTCAACAAACTCACATAAAGTATGGACCTGTTAGAGGAAAAGTCTGAAGTTATTAAATAAAATGCCACAGAGCCATTTGCATCCTCTTGATGACATCGCGTCCTGCATAAAGCTACGTGAAGCACTAATAGACATTGGTGAGAGTAACAGGAGTTCGCTGGTTTTGTTTATGGTTAAGAAAGGCTTATCTGGCTTTTTCTGAAATAACACTAATCTTCCTGGCTAGAATTCTCTTTCTTTTCCTCTTTATAGCCTCTCTCTCTCTCTCTCTCTCTCTGTCTGTGTCTCTCTTTCTGTCTGTGTCTCACTTTTTTAGCATATATGTAAATTCACAGTAAAATGTCCAGTGTTAATTCAACTCTGGCAGTGTAAATATGAGCCTACTCTGACCAGATTAGGCTCATATGTACTCTGTTAGAGTTGAATTAACACTGGACATTTTACTGTGTATGTGTCTGGTTATCCCTTGTTAGGCGTGCTGTTACTCAGAATGAACACAGTGAACATGCTAGAGTTCACATTTTTATTTCAAATCATAAGACTGGATCTTTATCAAGATGTTCAGAACTACACATGACCAGTGTTGCCTCAAACTGTATGCAGGGCTTTTAGGACGAGGCTTTGGAAAATTCCTTTCGTAGTAAAATGCAAATAATGAACTCCATCCGGCTGTCGTGGTTCAGAGAGAAAAAGATGATGCGATATGAAGTCATATTTAACAGAGTGTACCTGCCATCCATCTTTTTGGCTACTATCAAGGATGCGATACGTCAGATATTTGCAAAAGACCAATGAAATATATGGGAATGTGGCAGTATTCTCATTATCATGTATATAAATGTATGAGAACGTCAACTATAATTGTTTTGAATATGTTTAAAAATCACCTGTCATTAAAGCCTGCCGTTGTTATCAGTAAGTTTAGATGAATTAGCAGTGTACACAGCTGTTGCTTTGCGCCATCACTGCAGAAGCATTTTTGGAGCAGTTTTTTTAAGGATTAACTGCCTCACTTGATAATTTATTGCAAAGGATGTTGTCATGATTCGTGGACTACAATTCCCAGACTCGCACTGTAGTTTCAGAAGAATACAGTATTTAAAATTCTTCAGAATGTTTTTTCGCAGGATGATTACCTCATAAATGCGCATGACAATCTGAAGTGTTGCCTTTCTTAGCGTTTAAACATTTGGGTTTTTTTGTGTAAAGCCAACATACTGCCACATTCTGTTCACTTGTAGCATATTAATAGTAATTTGCTATATTATTTTTTATATTCTGTATTTTTATATACTGCAGTGTATGATATGATATGTATGATATCAGCCCAACCCTAATTACTTTTTTAAATATTGTGAAGCATGAGAATGGAAGTTCATGCCTTCAGCCAAAAATATGCATGTCAGTCATGCAGAGAATTGCAGTACATTTATAGTAATTTTGCACTTGCACAGAAGTCATGCTGAACGGATGGCTGCGATTAGGCAAGGGGTCGGCCTTTGTAGGAGAGACGGGGAGAACCACTACGGAAAAATTATCAGGGCTCCATTTTCCAAAAGGATCTTAGAAAAAGATCATAGGCAATTTTTTTTTTAAATAAAATTTTTATTACTTTCATTGTTTGTTTGTTTTTCATAATTTGTTTTATGTCTTTCCCTAAATTTCTACTCATAAAATGAATAAAGCACAAACGCAAAACACTCTAAGATGATCTTAGCTCTAAAATGCTTTTGGAAAACGGGACCCTGTGTCTTAGGGGTTGCAGGTTCATAACCTGTCTGAGACACAGTTGCTTCAGCAACAGATACAAAGTATCACTGCTGTGACAGTGGGTCAGGGTGTCTGACAATTACTTTTACTGCCTGGAGACGGTCTGGGGTCTGAAAGGTTGACGTGAGTTGCTAGGATACCACTGATGACCGTTGAGGTAATGCATTGTCACTGGCGAGGTGAGGGAGTAGTTAGGCAGGCATTGGTGTTGAGAGCATGCTGTTTATTGGCTGAGTTCATGTGAGGGATGCCCTAGTGATGCCATAAAGAATTTCCTCCTACGATCCCCTTGGCATTGCATGGCGACACAAAGGGGAGAGATGTGATCATCATGCGCCTTCTCCCCTCTCGAAAGGCACGGATGAAAAACCAGCTCCCATCTGGGATTAGCTCATGTCCGACATAAGACATGCTTCATTGTTAATGACCCGTCCACTTTTCCATTTGTGTCTACACTCCCTCTGCTGGAGACAATGACTACTGCACCTCCACCACAACACCACCCACCCCCTGAATCTGGAGGGGTGAACAGACACTCGATCCTCATCTGTATGCCATAAAACTATCTTAGCCACAGTCTCCAGCTCCCGGTCCATTGGGTCAACCGCCCATGTTTGCAGGTTTTCAAAAAACTAATTAATTAGAGTGAAAGGCTTCATTAGGTGGCAAAATGAATATGGGTCTGAAATTTAAATCAGTTGAGTTATTTACCATAAGTTAATTGATTTAAAAATATATGTATATATATATATATGTGTGTGTGTGTGTGTGTGTGTGTGAGTGAGGTGTGTCCTTATTAAGCAAGCAAAGCATAAAGGCTTTCTTTCAAGTTTTGTTCAGAAGACTGTTATAACCGGGGCCTCTCTCTCTCCCTCTCCCAGGCTCAACTGCTCATTTCATTAAGTCTTCCAGGGCCCATAGCAACTAATTAAAAACACAACAATTAAAAAATGAATGAATATTATGTTGAAAACTACCGTCGTTTGGCAATTTGTTAGAAGCCAAATTAAGCGTAAGAAATACACTTCCAACGAAACGTTCATTTTGCAAACGAAATCTATCAGATAACTGTCAAAGAGAGAAAATGTCTTATCTGTATTCAGCTGCTGGTTCATGAAACCTGATTCCCTACGCCGAGTTGGAGGCAAAGCCAAGGTATGCAGAGGAGCCCTATGGGTTTGGAACCACATATCAAGTGCGCCGCTCCTCTGCTCCAAGTGAGTGCTTGGCAGAGCAGAGGTATGAAGGATAAACCAACGAGCAATTTCTGAAGTGTTCTGCATTCTCATGAATTCACAACCTTATACAATAAAAGAGAGCTGCCTCTGGTTTCCGAGCCTCTGTTTAAAACGCATCTGAAATTGAGACTGCATGGACTTACAGTAGAGGGAAGCACAATAGGATGTCATCATATTAATATCAAATTTATCCTGATATGCTTGTTGTGGAAGATGGTCATATTTTTTGAAAATATTTTTTGAAAGAATTAGATGGGGATTGCATGTATGACTTTATGGCATTTTTCTGAAAAACTGTCTTTTTAATATTGTTTTAGGGGCTTATTGTAGTGTTTCTTGACGTGTCTTGTAATGATTTGAAGAACTTTTACATTGCTGCCCATATCACTTTCTTCCTTCTTTAGCCCCTCCCTTTAAATGGAATGGGAGGGGCTAAGAAAGTGGTTTGGAATGCAGACTCATTCTAGCTTCCTGTAAGTATACCCGCTCTCATCCACCACTGAGAAAAAGGTCTGTTGTAAAAGCAACGGCTGTGTTCGATGTTCTCAAAAATCCCACCAACAGAAATGTTTACATCAGAGGAGTCCAATCAGTGAATCAGGTGCCGTATTGCTGGGCTAAAACAAAACCCTGCACCCACACCGGCCCTTTTCGGATAAAACCCTGCACCCACACCGGCCCTTTTCGGATAAAACCCTGCACCCACACCGGCCCTTTTCAGATAAAACCCTGCACCCACACCGGCCCTTTTCAGATAAAACCCTGCACCCACACCGGCCCTTTTCAGATAAAACCCTGCACCCACACCGGCCCTTTTCGGATAAAACCCTGCACCCACACCGGCCCTTTTCAGATAAAACCCTGCACCCACACCGGCCCTTTTCAGACAAGATTGGACACCCCTGGTTTACATTATGATTGTTATTGACTAAACTCCCAATGGGCACACAGTGTTTACAAAATATAATGTGTTTCTATGATGAAAATCTGCCGTGCTGTTCCACTGAGGCTGAAAGAATGCTGAAGATGCACGATCGCTGCCCGCCTGACGTTAGCCTTCTCGTCTTCCATAAATCCTTTTCGAGGTGAGAAAAGATGGCCTGTGAACATGGCCCGTTTCCCAGCCCCCCGCCCCTCTGTTCTCTGAGCCACACGCCATTCTTCCCCGCCAGGGGGACTAGCTGCGCCAAAGAAAAGTGTGGAATACATATAAGGGACTTTGCTGAGTCACACTGACTGAAGAGTGCCAGATGAGGTCCAGAGGTGATGTTCAGATACCTCAATGAGCTTCGTCTTTTTCACCTTCTTCCAGTACTGCTGCCGCAGCCTTGTGGAATTCCAGTATGGCTGCATATGTGCACATAACACATGTGCACATAAGCATTGTATTGAAAAGCACTAGCTGAAACAAAACTGGTCACACAAACTTAGTCCAGCTGGTCAGCGAGCTCCCAATAGGTCGTGTTTCCATTGTGATTTGGGTCACCACTGGCCCAACCTGAGTTGGCAATATTTCACACGTGGGAAAACAGCCTCTGGTCAAAATGGCTTTCGATTACTTCTGACCTCGGCAGCACAGAACTCCCAGGTGGAATAATCTACCGCCTTGAAAATCGACTATGCCAATAAAAATCGGCAGAGGGATAACAAAGTAGCTTGCTCATGTAAATTCCTTCAAACAGTCAAATGCTTCCTACATGTCTGTGTGTGTTATAGATGACTTCCTTGGGTAAACATGGCTGTCAGGTTGCTCTACACTTTGTAATGATCCATTTTAAACCATTTTCTACGTTTTTATTCTTTAATGTTAGACCACAAAATGCTTTACATTGCTCTGTTTTTAGCTTAATATTGGTGTGCTGAATCTCACGATGATTGATATGGGTTATAAACATTGTATAATAGAAAAGCAAATTCAGACTTCCACCTGCCTCCTCTGCTGTACAGAGACTAAATGTGTGTTTATTAGAATATATTGAAAAATCACATTCATATAAAAATGTTAATAAAATCTCATTAGTGCTCTGACACAAATTAAAGATCTAATGAACAGCGGTTTTGACTAAAAAGTCTATTAAATGTGATCTCGCTGGTTTTGAGACAGCATTATCCTTACCCGGCAGGCAATACCCAGGAGTTTCGGTATTGCAGGTTACTACTAGATAAGCATGAAACGCAGGTCTTGTGAAATGGAATCGTTAAATGTAAGAAAATACAGTTGCTGGACTCTTCTGCACCCATCTGCCCTGCTTACACAAGAATTCTGATGCTTTATTTCTGGGCAACGGACCACTGACTTGGCAAACAAGATAATAAAAGAAATAATAAAATTTACTGCCTCAGGAAATTTTCAGCATCTTTGCTGTCAATTCTACAAATTAGTATGTGAAAGTAATGTATTACCATAGAAAGTGTGTGTCACTTTAGCAACATGTTTTAATGAGACTCATTTTGTGTTCTTGCTGTACTAATATAAATACTAATGTACATTGATGCTAATACTACGCCATGGCCATATTAAGATCTGAAAAGTAAACGCACAATAGTTTAACCTTATCTGCCGTAAAACTGCATTTTCTTTTAACGAGTTTCTTTGAAAGCGAAATTGATTGAAACAGACCTGATCAGTAGTTTTATGGCCAAAAGTCCTTTAGGTTAATAATGCCAGACATGTGTCTTTATTTTGATAAACCTGGTCATCTCAAAAAGGATCTATCCTCAGGAAGGTGAATACGCTTATAGACGCGTAAGATTGAAAAGCGCAGCGCGGCTCTCAATTTGTCAGGCCAATCACTGGCCCTTGCAGTTCGCCTCATGCTGGGTTGTGGCACTGAGAGGAGGCTACTCAAAGAGCCTCTCGCTTCTCCATCACTCTACATTCTGCTGATCCCTTTCTCCCTCCCTCCCTCCGCCCGAGGGACAACCTCCCATGCGGCCGAGTTCACGCCCCGAGCGCTGAGGGAAGAGACGCTTTCTAACCGGAGACAGCGGGCGTTCGAAGGCCATCTCATGGACGTTCACTCCCCCTCTCTTTTGAACGCCGTGCTTGAATAGACAGCCGTCTCCCTGTGGAGATACCGCCCGTGGGTGACCTCCAGGGTTGCCAATATTCCACGGTTGGATTACAGTACCGGGAGGCCAGCCCAGATGACCAGGCTCCATACTGGTGATGGGGGGTGAGTGAGGGGTGATATTGGTGATGGGGGGTGAATGAGGGGTGGTATTGGTGATGGGGGGTGAGTTAGGGGTGATATTGGTGATGGGGGGTGAATGAGGGGTGATATTGGTGATGGGGGGTGAATGAGGGGTGATATTGGTGATAGGGGGTGAGTGAGGGGTGATATTGGTGATGGAGGGGTGAATGAGGGGTGATATTGGTGATGGAGGGGTGAGTGAGGGGTGATATTGGTGATGGAGGGGTGAATGAGGGGTGATATTGGTGATGGGGGGGGTGAGTGAGGGGTGATATTGGTGATGGAGGGGGTGAGTGAGGGGTGATATTGGTGATGGATGGGTGAATGAGGGGTGATATTGGTGATGGGGGGTGAGTGAGGGGTGATATTGGTGATGGGGGGTGAGTGAGGGGTGATATTGGTGATGGAGGGGTGAGTGAGGGGTGATATTGGTGATGGGGGGTGAATGAGGGGTGATATTGGTGATGGGGCTGAATGAGGGGTGATATTGGTGATGGGGCTGAATGAGGGGTGATATTGGTGATGGAGGGGTGAGTGAGGGGTGATATTGGTGATGGAGGGGTGATATTGGTGATGGAGGGGTGAGTGAGGGGTGATATTGGTGATGGGGGCTGAATGAGGGGTGATATTGGTGATGGGGCTGAATGAGGGGTGATATTGGTGATGGGGGGTGAGTGAGGGGTGATATTGGTGATGGGGGGTGAGTGAGGGCTGATATTGTTGATGGGGGGGGAATGAGGGGTGATATTGGTGATGGGGGTGCATGAGGGGTGATATTGGTGATGGGGGGTGAATGAGGGGTGATATTGGTGATGGGGGGTGAATGAGGGGTGATATTGGTGATGGGGGGTGAGTGAGGGGTGATATTGGTGATGGGGGGTGAGTGAGGGGTGATATTGGTGATGGGGGGTGAATGAGGGGTGATATTGGTGATGGGGGGTGAGTGAGGGGTGATATTGGTGATGGGGGGTGAGTGAGGGGTGATATTGGTGATGGGGGGTGAGTGAGGGGTGATATTGGTGATGGAGGGGGTGAGTGAGGGGTGATATTGGTGATGGAGGGGGTGAGTGAGGGGTGATATTGGTGATGGAGGGGTGAATGAGGGGTGATATTGGTGATGGGGGGTGAGTGAGGGGTGATATTGGTGATGGAGGGGGTGAGTGAGGGGTGATATTGGTGATGGAGGGGTGAATGATTGGTGCTGATTAAATTGTTGAATGAAGGTGGGGAGGGGGCATTATTCATAATGTTATTCATTTGATGCTATTAATGCTGGTTATTTAACAAATCAGTATCATGATCCACATGAAAAACCAGAAATTGGTAAATTATAAATGTGTATTAAGAAGGGTGTCCTGTTTGCCAGCATGCAACAATCCATGTTTGGCTGAAACGTTGTGTATCCTGGCGAATACAGGACTGTTTGTAACCCTAGACTTGGCTCTTTCCCCTGGCCGTACTCTCAGTGCTGGAGTCGCCCTGAATACCAGCAGGTTGTGAGTTCAGATCTCTGTTGAGGTGTGCTAAGGACGTGAGAAGGGGGGTACTTTGGGGAGGATGTATCGGTATGACCACGACAGATAGGCCCCCCACGCCCCGGTTTGAGCCTGTCACAGAAACGGGACAGGACAGCTCCCATGTGCCCAATGGGCAGTAACGGGACCTACGGTGTAATGTGTGGAGAGGGGGAGGGGGAGGTCAGCCGTCACCATAGAGACGGGTGTGACGGCCGCCTGTGTCTGCTGTGACAGGCGCTCCCCTACCTCTGTCAGGCCTGCCATGAAGCTGGCTGGGGGGTCGAGATCGCCTAGCAACCGCGGGGGCCTGGCAAACGCCCATCAAAACTCGGCTCGTCGAGTAATCGCCGCTCAGTGATCGTAGTTCGTCGCGGCAACTTCCAGACCGGAGTGGACAACCCTGCGCTCTGGCCTCTCGTCCTCACTTATTCACAACCGCCATCCGCCATGACCGCCATTATAGGCTGTGGTCAAGCGGGAGGCGTAAGCTTCAGTGAATTTGCATCGGCCCCCGTACACCCTGTACCCTCGCCATCAAATTAAAGCAAAGACAAAGACGTTGTTGTTGTTTCTTCTCGCCCCCTTAGGGAGGTGAATTAGTCAATTGAAATTTAATGTTCTTTTGCCACCTTGATAATATTTATGCGGGCTTTTATAAGTGCTGCAATTATGCTGATTTCAAGACAGAATTTGTTTTCTTTGTACATTATTTATGAGAGAGCCGGGTGTTTTCTGAATAAACGATGAGTACATGTTGTTTGGAGCACGCTTGCCTATCACAGACCAGTGTTCTCTCAGCATGTACTATGCTGCCATTCTTCTCCAAGGGGACATGGTGTACATTATTTGTGTTCTTCATATTGTACATTTATAGCTCTGGTTACTTATTTGTATTATCTGTCCTCGGGCAGTTCAGTAGCAGGTCAACTAAGGCCATTGCAACAAAGGAATTGCATGTGCTAAAAGCTGATTTTCTAGATAATAACCGCTACACTTTTAAAGCTAATTTAGCAAATTCATATCAGGGTGCAGTTCATTTAGAAAATAATCTGAAACGTAGGACTTCATGCGTTAAGTCTTCCGTGCAGATCGAAATTACTTTAGTAATAGTTTTTGTATGTTCCATATTTTGTAAATAAACAAAATAATAAATGTGTTTGATGGATTGTAGAGTCACTTTAAGTAATGGTACGTGTAATAGGTTGACCTCTGTACATCAATACATTAAAAGAGGTATTTATATCTCAATGTTACATCTTTTTTTTATGATGGTAATAAAAAAGGTACTTTTATTACCGATGCATTTCTTGTTCCCTTCAAAATCAATTTGTCTTTGGGAAATTAAATGTAACCCAGTACAATAATATCTAGTTGCATGCTTTCTTGTCATATTCAAAGTTTAACAGGGTTCAGCCAGAATAGCTTTAACGCTGTTATAACATTATGTTATTACCTTGACGCTGACAATATTATAACTCAGGGATGGCAATATAATCATGAGAAATATGAGGTATTAATGAATTAAATGTCATATGCACAATAGTCTATTTGAGGCACCATCATGCATATACTTAATTATTATGCATCAAGGTAAAAGCCTATGCTTTTGGGAATCATATAGCATAAAATACTCTGCTCGTCCTGAACCCCGGTGCTATAAATCCAGACGGGAAGCAGAAGACCAGCATAACTTTGGATGGAACCCAAAGTGCACTGTTGGGCAGGATCGTTCCATATCGCAAAAGGGGGAGGGAGAAGGGTGCCATTTTGAGCATTCCATCGAAAAGCACAAGCCGATTTCACGCACAGGAATGGGCGATGGAGGTAACTAATCAAATTAATCAAAGTCCAGCCTGCTATCCTTCGGCCGCGAGCGTTTCTATCATCACTCAATGCAGCTCCTGTTATTTCTCACGATTCCTTTGTGTAATTGCAGGACAAAAGTGGTAATACAGGCCCACGGGGCATCTTGAACGCTAATGGAAATTGCTTTGCCACAGAGCGCAGAAGATCCTGCTCTGCCTAGGTCTGGTGTTGTGTCAGGGCTAGTTTTTAAATGCGTCTTCGTTATCAAGTCTCAGTTCATCGGCTTTGTTTCATTTGACGATACTTAAACGACAAGCTATGTCTCATGAGTTTGTGAAACGGACAACGATTCACCATTTATTTCATGGAGAATTGTTGCAATACTGATGTTTTATTTTTAATGTTATTTCTGAATACGTTGTGTGTGTTATGTGACATTCGTTATTTTAATTGACACTGAAGATCCCAGATTTTGAACATAACGGAACTTTTTCAGATTGTATTATACTGTCAGTCGTTGTTGTCTCTGCGCAGACCTGTCTGCACGGACCTGTCGTTTCACCTACAAGCATACCTTCTGCGTGCCGTAATCTTCTTCCATGAAGGTCGCCATTGTTGTATGCAATTTGTGTGCAAAAATGATGGGAAATGTAGTCCACAAAAAGGGGGTCGACGATGAAAGGCAAATGTCTGTATACATACCTCCTCCCTGTTTTCTGGAACCGTCTTTACTCTTCCTGTCATGTCTTTTGCCTCTATATCAGCAATAAAAAGTCCAGCTGGCCTTATTGAACTCCACATCACTTGAACACTTTGTGCAGGGAGAGCACCAGGGTGAGATAGGCAGAGATTACGCCTCACTCTCCTCAGTGCTTAGCAGAAGTGAAGGTGGGGTGACGCCGCTGGTGATGTTCCAAATGGTTACTGTAATGCTAACGACCAGCTCTTTCATTCAGCCACAGATCAATATGAAATACAACTCAAATCTCAATCAACTTGCTTCCATTCTGTGCCTTTGTATTTTTTTTAAGGGTCAAAAAGGCGACCAGGTTCACCAATGGAAAGAAAGGGCTTGCCTTTTTTTTTTCCAGACGTAATTCATAAATCAAATGAAGGCCGTTTTCTTCTGATGGTTGACATCAAGGTCTTTTCAATTTAATACCGCTGAAAGTATCTGAACGAACTCCGGCGTCCGGGCGGATTGCCGCCACAACACCAATCTCGCCGACTGCGTAGGACGAGATGATAAAAGCAACCTTCCCCGGATCCGCCGGTTGGAAAATTGGAGAAGCCGCTTCTTCTTCTTTTGTTCTTCCCGGACACGTGTGCCCAGAATGCCGTGCATGAGTCATCCCGTCGGTCAACCTCAGTGGGCCGCTGCGGCTAGCCACGAGCGCTAAAGCCATTAAAAAGCTCTTAATCACACGTGGCATGCCCAAAGTACATTACTTGAGCCGCCAGGTCCGCTGTACGCCTTTTAATGGGTACTTTCCCCTCTTTGAAAGCGCAGGGGAAAATACAGCTGCTGGTAAAGAGGACGACGTTTATTATGGTTTTATTCATTTAGTAATTTGGGAAGCCATCGGTCACAGTGTGCCAAACAACTTTTACCTTTAAAAAACATATATGTTTGGATTGATGAACTGTAAAAAGGTTTGTCTTTCGGATGCCGGTACTGTTGTTGTGTGGGTCTTACCTGAGGGGCTCTGTTCATTGTACAGTGCAGTGTCCTATGAGAGGTGTGAGATAAAAGCACTGCAAATATCACAAAGTCTGGGAGGAAGGCAAAAAAAGAAGAAGGATCTAAGCTCCTGGGGTCAAAACCTTTTTCAAAGCTGGAACTGAGAAGAAAACACGTCCTTGTTTACTCTCCTACAAATATAGATGTCCAAGTTCTGTTTCTCTCTCTCTCTGCGTGTGTGTGTGTGTGTGTGTGTGTGTGTGTGTGTGTGTGCGCGCGGGCATGTACTTCCATGTGTGTGTATGTTTGTGTTGCGTGTGCATTTGTGTGTGAGAGTACATGTACAAATGTGTGTATGTGCATGTATTTGTGTGTTTGTGTTGTGTGTGCATTTGTGTTTGTGTTGTATGTGTGCATGTGTGTGTGAGTGTGCATGTATGTGAATCTATTTGCATGCGTGTGCTTGTGTTGTGTGTGTTTGTGTGCATACAAGGGTGTGGGAATTTGTGTCAAATGGTGCCCTTTTTTTCCACCCTATTTCCTCCAATTTGACAGACCCCCCTGTTTATTTGTGGAGAGTAACTCCAGGGCTTTTAATTTGCAGTGGCCTTGCTAACGGATTGATTTATGGATTTTAATCAGTTGTCTTATCTTGCATGCTGGAATGTCAGATAGTCATAGATAGAAGCTGCCGGGTCTTTTTCACGGCCTGCTGGGAACTGGTGCGGTCAAAATGAATGACTGTGGAAGAGGCCTCTGCTCCAGTGGTTTGGGGTTAATCCTACCTGGGCCGGCTGTCTGCAGGAGGCATCCTGATTAGGGCTGGATTCATCACACGCTCAATTTTCTCAACAAATACCCTTTAGTGTCGCACTAAAGAAATGTGTTTTTATACATGAAAAGGCTATTTGATTCATCTATCATTGACCACAACATTTTATTATTATTATTAATATTATCAAATGTACCCATCAAGAGCGTTGTGACATAAACGGAAAAGTGACTTTAATGAAGCCCTTGCAGGTATATTTCTTTGGCTTCCAGTCTTGCCAGGTGGGTTTGAACAACCGAACGAACCACGGAAGCGATAATTGATTTGAGAATGCGAAAACAATTCGAAAATCTGTTGTACCATGAGACAGTAGAGGATGAGCAAGTCATGCCGTTGTCTCTATCAGAGGTTATACGTGCAAGTCTTCTCATAAATTCAGTATACATTTAGAGAGTTAATTCATTAAAATTCAGAGCATTAATTAAATTCCCTGTTTGGGAAAAAAATAATACACTTTACCGGACGGCCTATTGATATGTGTGAGCTGCCTGAGGTGTTCACTAGCACAAAAAAAATTAAGCCAAAGGTCGTACTCTGCAACTGTTTCATTTTAGTTTTTAGAAGAATGTGCCCATAAATGAAGACAGAACAATTGTGCAAATTGAATTATAGGCTGTAATGATGGAACTAATTTTAAAGTATTTTTTCAATTCATACAGATTAAATACGTGAAATTATGTTTTGGAAATATGTTAAAACTTACTTCAATGCTGCAATAGGGGTCTTCTATAGCCTAATATCTCAAAACCGTATACAGATGGGACATTTTAACTGTAACCTCTCGAGATGCTGTTGCTAAGCTAGATCCAGAACACAACGGGCACATTAGTTGTGCCTGAAGAAGAACGTTTAACTACAAGCTAAGACAATGAGCATTGTCTGAACATGAGGGAACATTTGGGTCTCCAAAGGAGCCGCTCCTGATTGGCCCGTCGGCAAAATCACGTCAGTGTCCCGCCTCCTTTTGTTTCCAGGCCAACGCAATTTGTCTTTGTTTAATTTATCCAACTGTGTGACATGCTAATGTTCAATATGCATGCATGCATGTTCAGGTCATTTATAAACGTAGGCACATGCTTTTTAATTAGGCAAGATTAAGGTGTATTTCTCACAGTGTTGACAGCTGGTTAGATTCCCACCATTTACTGTTAACGGTATCACATGGCTTAGCTGTATGTAATGTACATTAAATAGGGAGGCATTTTAAATACAATGAAGTATGGGTACAGACAATCCATATGTTCCCGAGAGATGGGATTTCGTAGAAATGGGAGAATGAGGTGTTATGATGACAAGAACTGACAGAGCTGCCATAAGCTGCCATCGGTTTAACAAGTCAATTTATTTTTTTATTTTTTGTGCAGAGCACAATCTTTTGGATTAAATCAAGTCACTGATTGACAGCTATTTGCGACTCTTTCGATGAGGGGGTTCACCAATCAGCATCCTCCCATCACTGTGTTTTGGTGAAAGGAGCCAGTGTTACTCAGAATAGGAGCCAGTGTTACTCAGGAAAGGAGCCAGTGTTACTCAGAAAAGGGGCCAGTGTTACTCAGGAAAGGGGCCAGTGTTACTCAGGAAAGGGGCCAGTGTTACTCAGGAAAGGGGCCAGTGTTACTCAGAAAAGGAGCCAGTGTTACTCAGAATAGGAGCCAGTGTTACTCAGGAAAGGGGCCAGTGTTACTCAGGAAAGGAGCCAGTGTTACTCAGAAAAGGGGCCAGTGTTACTCAGAAAAGGGGCCAGTGTTACTCAGAAAAGGAGCCAGTGTTACTCAGAAAAGGGGCCAGTGTTACTCAGAAAAGGAGCCAGTGTTACTCAGAAAAGGAGCCAGTGTTACTCAGAAAAGGGGCCAGTGTTACTCAGAAAAGGAGCCAGTGTTACTCAGAAAAGGGGCCAGTGTTACTCAGGAAAGGGGCCAGTGTTACTCAGAAAAGGAGCCAGTGTTACTCAGAAAAGGAGCCAGTGTTACTCAGAAAAGGGGCCAGTGTTACTCAGAAAAGGAGCCAGTGTTACTCAGAAAAGGGGCCAGTGTTACTCAGAAAAGGGGCCAGTGTTACTCAGGAAAGGAGCCAGTGTTACTCAGGAAAGGAGCCGGTGTTACTCAGAAAAGGGGCCAGTGTTACTCAGAAAAGGGGCCAGTGTTACTCAGAAAAGGGGCCAGTGTTACTCAGAAAAGGGGCCAGTGTTACTCAGGAAAGGGGCCAGTGTTACTCAGAAAAGGGGCCAGTGTTACTCAGAAAAGGGGCCAGTGTTACTCAGAAAAGGGGCCAGTGTTACTACACTCTTTATTTCTGATTCTGGTTCATCACCAAAGCGTTAAAAACAGTGGGGAAAAGGTCCCTCCCCCTCCAAATCCAGCCTCATCCCAAGAAGATATCCCCTCCCCAGATCAAAACGGGTTTGGGCTGCCGGCCTCTCCGTACCCGTTTTACGTACACATCCTTTGCGGTGTGTTGCGTGTTGGCCTAACAGCGGGGTGGGAGAAGATTGGGTTTGGCCGTTAAAGGATAACATGGCAAAACATGAAAGCCCGAGCAAGCGCTTGTTTTAACTTGGTGCATTTCTCAAAGCCCCGTTTCTCCAGCGGTAAAGAGAAACGACGAAAAGTGTTCCTTCTGACAGGTAACAAATGGCTACAGTGAGGAAATCCATCTGCTGAATCAACAAATCGGAAATAGAATCTCGGAGAGATAAGGAATTACAGGAAGTGAGCAATGATTCAGGGAGCTGCAGTGAGAATAACACCGTTCTCACTCTACGGTGAAGAAACTTGCGGGGCGTTTCTTGGTACATGGCATGTTTTTGGACAGCAAGCCCGCTGCACGTGCTGTAGCACACAATGGGCTTGATTTACTAAGACCTTTAGCATGTGCAAAACCTTTTAGCGCATGCAAAACCAATAACGTGACCAGTGATTGGTCATCGTTTTTGTTTTGCACCAATCATTGGTTGTGTTATTAGTTCTGCATGTGCTAAACGGTTTTGCACATGCTCAAGGTCTTGGAAAATCAGGGCCAATGTTTTCACAATCCCTACCCAAAAAAAGTATTTTTATTTTTTAGCATTGTATGTGTCCCTTTGGAATTAACACCTTTGGAATTAACATAATTTGTTAGTTGCAGAATTAGAGGTTATTAATCAGGGAAATTAAACATAATGTTCTAAAACTCATTATGACTTGGATTGCTTATGTATATGATGATGTCTGTGTTTCTGTAGTGCAACATATCTGTTGTGTAGTATGCTATGTGTTAGAAACACTCTTTAGTGACACCATTAGTTCATTATTCTGATGTACATTGCAAAACGTGTGTCTTAACAAATGTTTTACACTTGTAATGAGACTTAATATCAGTGCATTACATTTGTATAAATAGTGTACTGTGTTTCTATTATAATTATTTTTTCTATTGCATTACATTTGTATAAATAGTGTTTCTATTATGAGTTATTATTTTTTGGGGGGGTTGGGGAGAGGGGGTTCGGATTGGCATGGAAGTTCCCTAGTGCACCCTCTCATCCATTCTAAATTTAAATTACCTATACCAAGGATCTAACAACCGTGCAGTGTAACTGAGCCTACATGCTGTGTTAATGAATAGCTTTCAGTATTTAAGTGCAATCAAATAAAAAAAGAAAATTGTAGTTTTCCAAATAGCTCACTGTAGCCCATGCAGGTCTGAGTGACACGGTCGAACCACCTCGTTAGACCTTACACTCGATTTCTAATTGTGAACACATTGGCTGAACACACATGGTAATACACATTCCAAGAAAAGTAGCTTTATAGTGCTAAGTATATGTATGCACTAAGTTTTTGTATTGATAAATTCAGTAGGATACACTGGCCTATATTCAGTCAATGTTCAGTTAAATAATTTCTTAGCTTTTTATTCATAAACACGTTAAGTTTACCAACTTAATTTTGGTGTTTAACTCAAGCATCCAGGCCTGTGCATATTGACATAAACTATTATAATTTTTGTACTGGTAATTGATTTTCCTGGTTCCGCTTTTAACTTTTGCAACCCGGAGGTTGCAGGTAAGTGTTTATCTTAACAGAAGCCAATCCCCATCTGTGGGCTAGTTATCTTGTCACCATCCCAGTAACACGTTGTTTTTTCACACTACTGAATGGCACATGCCTCTGTGGATCCCGTGTGAAAAAGACATCCTTGAAAAAATATTATGAGTGGAATTTGTATTATACTATAGCCACATTCAAGTCTCCTACCATATTATCTATGCTGCTAGTTTTATAATTTCAGCAATGTTCCTCAAACATGAGAAGGTCACAGAGGTGTGTGAGGGAAATTGAACTCTGAAGCATTAATAGCACTTCACGGTTGACGGGGTCTGCAGACACAGTGGTTTCCCGGGCGCCCGAGCAAGGTAACAGCCTGCTTAGCGCTCCTGACCCCAGCAGCGGCCACGGAAACGCGCCATTAGGGTGTCTCTCGCGTTCGCGTTAATGACGGATCCGCCCCATTGGATTAAAACCCTGGGATAGGAGTGTGTGACGGAGTGTGTCATACGTGTGTGTGTGTGTGTGTTACCTGATCGGGTGGCGTGAGAACCGAGTGTGTGAGCGAGCGAGCGTTGGAGTCCGTGTCAGTGACGCCTCTCCTCTCCTGGTCTACAGGTTCAGCGAGACTCGCACAGGGTAAGATAACGGCAATCCTCCACGACGTCTCAGGTGAACACGCGTGCAGTTTCTTGTTTTCAATGCTATTTTAGGCCTTGCTGTAGGGATGGTAAAAGGGATCGTTTCACTTGCACATGGTAAGATAACGGCTATGTGCAGTTGTTTGAACACACATGTGCAGTTGTTTGTTTTCAATGCTTTTTTAGGCCTAGCTGCCTACGCTGGAGAGCTGAGTTTTCATAAAATTTTCGGTTCAAGTGCGAGTGCCTCCTGTTTGTGCGCCAATTGTTTTTTCTGCCTTCTGTGATCCACCTAGGTGTTCAGAGCTCTTGATATTGGAACCTGTGAGTTAAGAGGGGGTGGCTCAGGGCGACGTGCGTGCCTGTCCTCGCCCCGCATTCTTTAGTTACAGCTGTTGCTAATTATGGCAGCACGCTAGCCGGAATTAATGCTCCCCCGTCAATCTGACTGCGGTCACGGTTTCAATTAACGGCTGGCTCAATCTAAATCCGCCGTGATAATGGTTCATTCTCCTCACTACCTTTGGAACCACTCAGAACTGGAAGGGGAAAATAGAATCTTTCCTGCTAGAGCAATCACATGGGGAGCTTTACTGTCAGAAAAAAACCCCAAAAAACACCCGGTGGGTTTGTTTTTGTTTTTTTGGCGGAATGCTTGTGCGTTTCTCGCAATGGGGGATACATGAGGATACGGAGGTGCAACAGGCAACAGAGCCCCCCTAGAGGGGCCTGGGGGAATGTAGCATCTTTAACATGTTAATGAAACACGTTGAAGGGAGTCTTAATTGCGGGTGATAAGTGGCGAAGGGCCAGGAATGCCAAGTGACAGTTTGGGAAGGCTTTGATCTTGGATCTCCAATCAGCGAGGGATTAGTGTCCCCTGAGCCATCGCCACGCATAATTAGGGCGGTAACAAACAGCTTCAACCGACCTCGTCTAAAGCGGGCCTGCCGCTCCTGCATGCTAATGACTGGGGGCTCGCGTCGTCTCTGGAAAGGGCAGCCGGGTTTTCGGTGAAATTATAGCAATTTGGAGAGCCAAATGAGCAGCGGGATGATTGTGCGCGATCTGCCGCTGCGGCAAATCAGTCATGGGCTCTGGCGGAGGAAGGTTTGTCCGCGTCCGCTCCACCCGACTCTGGCCCTCACCGCGTAGTGCGCAGCGCTTCTTTTTCCACAGCGTGTGAACCTCGCCCCCGCTTCTGACTCGAAAGGAAATGCATTTAGAGCAGCTTTCATATGGCAGACGCAAGGTTTGACCAGCTCAATCGTGTTTACAAGTGCGCAAGATTAAAAAAAAAAAAACATAAAGGACTCTTCCGGAGAGGGGACGAAGATTACTGCCATCTCGTTCATGAGCCGCCATTCACTGACACGCAGAGCTGAGGCGGCTGAAGTGCCGTTGACGTAAATCTTGAATACAGAAAAGGCGGTTCCCAACCGCTCTGAGCCAACGGATTCCTTAAAGCGTTTAATCCAAAATAAGACTGAAGTCTGGAACTGCAACATGGCCCACTGCTTGCAAACACAGTGGATGAAATATTCACAAAGGCGAAAGCGATATTTCTCTCTCTTTCTCTCTCTGTTTTGGCACCTGAGGTGCACGGTACACAACGCGTTCCCGGATTGTGATAGCTATTACGCGGTCCCTGTCACACGCGCACGGTATTGTGTCATGTTCTGTCAGCTCCTTTCAAACAGCCCCCCCCCGCCCCTTCCCGCTTCTTCCGTGGCATGAAGGCGAAGCAGAGACAGTTTTTACATCCTCAAGCAAGGCAGAACAATGACTGTCAGTCTTGGCCCGCGTAGATACAGCTGCCCCTAAGACTTAAGATAAAATAAGAGAACAGCTTACAGAAAGCCTATGGGTGGGGGATGGGGGATTGGATGGGGCGGGGCAATGGGAGTGTGTTTGAGGAGGAGACAACATCAGGAGGAGAGGAGGGGGGGGGGGGCATTGTTATTATTATAACTTTTTTTTGTTAGGAGGGTGTGGGTGTTCGGGACCGTCAAACTTTTTCACTTCCTGTAACGAAACATTTGATGTTTTGCTGAAATGATCTACACTGATAGTTCATATCCCTAAGGATATGGCTCAGGAGGCTGACAGGCATTTTGCATTCTGTGGGAATTCACTTGTTTTCCACAGTGTTTTCCTGTCTATATTAACACTGCGAGATGTGGCTTGTTGGGCACCCCAAGGCAACACCACATTCACCTGCAGCTCTTTATACTTTTGAAATGTCTCTAAAAGTTTGGGTGACACTCATTGGTGAGGACGGTTCAGCGTGTGGTGCAGTGTGGTGCAGGTGGTGCACTTGGCGCAGTCGCCTCAACGCCAGAAGGTACCGAGTTCGAATCCCAGCCGAGGGCCTTTCTGTGTGGAGTTTGCATGTTCTCCCCGTGTCCCTGTGGGTTTCCTCCGGGGACTCCGGTTTCCTCCCACAGTCCAAAGACATGCAGGTTAGGCTAATTGGAGACTCTAAATTGCCCATAGGTATGCGTGTGTGAGTGAATGGTGTGTGTGCCCTGTTAAATGATCAACAGTAACTGTATCCTGAAACACACTGAACTCAGCCCTGTCCCACTGTAGAATTGGACAATAAAGTAAATAAAGTAAATAATTTTGTGAAATATAGTCATACATTCATTAATTAATTATTATAGCTTTTGTTGCACATTCTTTTGAAAATCTATAAATTATGGCATATTGATATGTACTCTCCATCATAGGTTTCTCTTAATTGAAATGGCATTGTACTTTATGAAGGAACGGCATTTAAATATGTCTGCAAATACAGCACAATATAACCCTTACACGTCTGCCTTCAACAGACCTACACTTTCTGTTTTCATTACAATATGGAAATGCAATATAATGTGGATTTCCCATGATGCATCTGTTCAGAAAGTGGGCAGGTGGACTGACGGTGACTCTGTATAAATAAAAAAAAAACAATAATAATGAAAGAAAAACGTATTTGTGATATTCAGTTGCTGGCCTTATGAAACCTTTTCAAATGTATTCTCTGGTTGGTTGAAAACGTTATTATTTATTTTATTTATATTTTATTCTTAGAAATAAAGAACTGAACAAAAGGGCAATGCTAATTTTGCCGGTTCAGTTCTGAATGTAATCATGGTAACCGCAGGTGTTCAGTTATAGAAGCTCTATAGCGCTGGGGTATATTACATAGTCTTCTAGGATTCAGTCATTCAAGGACACTGTGTGACGTAAGTCTCAACCTAAGCAAAGCAGACTTCAAACTTTAAAATAGCAACACTGCCAACTGTAATGCATTTAAGATCCATATAGATACAAACACTCAAGGCAACCCATTACCACTGAACAAAAAGTAATTTTCCACTTAAAAATCCAACAAGCTCCTTCCCTTTTTGTTTAAGAAAGAGACAAATGCTCACCGTCTCTCTTCGATTATCGTCACCCTTGCGGTAATTATAGAGCGCTGTTAGAGAGCATAAATTCTAAAGATCAGCGCTGTTATATCTGTTAGAAGAAGGGAATGTGAACAGTGAGCAGGCATAAGGCTAAACAGAGGCAGGTTCTGGTTGCATAACTTTCCTCCTGATTCCATATTAGCATGGTTAAAAATAAGTCCACCAGTAACTGAGGGCTTATCAACAGTGATATTGATGTCATGATTTGAGAATTGTCTCCAGCTTTATCTATAGAATTGAGCCGACAGGGGAATTGATAGGAGGTACAGCTTCATGCAACAGTTAGCCAATTAGCTTGAGTCCAGAGACATGAGTTTAGCTGCTGCACAGACATGTCAATTTAACACGGTGTGCTCATCCTGAATATATGTAACTTTTGCATGAGTTCTGATGTGAAGCTTACAACACGTCTGGCAATGGGCAAAGCCAAAATTTTAAGATAAAGATCATGTGCAGTAGCTATACAATATGTAGGTTTTCCTGCCAGCCTACAAGTCAACATAAATGGCATCTCTCTCTCTCTCTCTCTCTCTCTCTCGCTCTCGCTCTCTCTCATATAATTAATGTACTGTACATATACATGTGCATAAAGTATGCATACACACATACACATATGTACACATGCACAGGCACATGCGCACACACAGACACACGCATACGCGCGCACACACACACTCACACAATCACCTGAAAGGCAAAAACCGAAAAACCATTTATCATCTTGGATTTGACACCTTCTGAGAGATGCTCTGAATTATGCTGCTTCAAAGTTGCCCGCCCCCCCCCCACACACGGGCGAAGGGAAGATGACTGGGGGTAAAGGGAAGCAGTTAGCTCAAAGCAAAGCATTGTGTGTGAAGAGAGGATTGGAACTGCCCAAGTATGATTATCTTGAAATAGGAATGAGTGGCGGTGATGGGGAACAATATAAAATCCAATCCCACACCGCTCACTCGCGAGCGTGGAGTCTAACGCAGTGAGGCCCCTGCATCCCAATGAGGATTCCGCTTTCCTGTTTCTCCATTAAAGAGGCTGGCCATTATTCCTTCCACCACCCCCCCCCCCCGCTGCCCCCCACCCCGCTGAGCTTAGTATACCTGCTAGAGTGACATACGCTTCCTCATTCCGTCTTTCAGGAACAATGTGAGCAAGAGACAGAGATGGTATGTTCCTGACAGTTATCTCACCTACATGTTTTTTTTAAGGCGTGTGTCACCATAGAGGAGAACGCTGGGAACTTGGTTCTCGTGCATCGGGTGCACCTCATGAAAATTACTAAAAGGGTGAAAATTACTTTTTTTTTTAAATAATAAAAAATAAATAAACTGATTAGGGAGAAGGAGCAAAACCACTTTATTTTCAAAAGTGATCTTTATAACAGTTTCTGCAGAGGTTAGTTTGAAAATTAATTTTGTACTGCACACGGGCTTTGTAATTTATCCCCAGGTTGTCAGAGTACAATGTTGTTTATACACAATGAATGTGAGCTGAAAAATAGCAAAGCAATAAGTACATTTTTTTTCTTGTACTGAATGGTTAGAAAGAAATGAGTTACAAAACACGAGCTTGCTTGAGCACATGCGCCTGCAAATCATTTATATCGTCTAATCTGGAAGTTCTCAACCTTTCCCAAACCATAGTTAATCTTTCGAAGGAGCTAGTATGCCTTCTGTAATTCACCACCGATAAACATTTACAGATGTATTCTAAGACCATTTTCACAGCAATGGTTATACATTTATAATATAAAGAAATATGCCTACATTCATAAAAATGCCTGTTTAATTCAATTGATTTAAAAAAAAAAAAAGTTTGCAACATGTCCTGGCCGCTGCATACTGTGTGTAAAAAAGTCTGAGATTAAGCCACTCAGATTAACACTAAAAATGTATGACCAAGATTATTTCTCTGTCAATTGTAAAAGCATGCAGTGTGTCATAAAAAAAAAAAAAAAATCCTGTGTCTCACGACTCAAATACAGTCAAGCCGGAAAGTCTGCACACCCCTTTCACCTTCTCCACGTTTTATTACGTTACAGACATATTCTACAATAGATTGAGTTCATTTTTTGTCTAAGAATTCTACACAAAATAGCCCACAATGACAAAGTGAAAACAGGTTTTTAGACATTTGTGCTAATTTATTAAAAATCTAAATGTAAAATCTGTACACAGGTGTGTACACAGGTGTGCACACCCTTTGATATGACACCCAAAAGTGAGCTGAGGTGTATTTTGTTTCCACTGATACTGCTTGAGATATTTCTATAACTTAATTGGAGTCCACCTGTGATAAATTAAATTGATTGGACATGATTGGGGATTGCCAACACCTGCCTATATAAGGTCCCACAGTTGACAGTGCATGTCAGAGCAAACTCCAAGCCATGGGGTCAAAGGAATTATCTACAGACCTCAGAAACAGGATCGTGTCCAGGCATAGATCTGGAGAAGGGTACGGAAACATTTCTGCAGCTTTACAGGTCCCAAAGAGCACAGTGGCCACCATCATTCGTAAATGGAAGAAGTTTGGAACCACCGAGAATCTGCCTAGACCTGGCCGCCCGGCCAAACTGAGCAATCGGGGAAGACGGGCCTTGGCCAGGGAGGTGAGCAGGAACCCGAGGGTCACTCTGACAGAGCTCCAGCGTATCCTTGTGGAGATGGGAGAACCTTTCAGAAGATCAACCATCCAGGCAGTACTCCACCAATCAGGCCTTTATGGTAGTGTGGCCAGACGGAAGCCCCTCCTTCGTAAAAGGCACATCGCAGCCCGCTTGGAGTTTGCCAAAAGGCACCTAGAGGACTCTCAAACCATGAGAATCAAGATTTTCTGGTCTGATGAAACCAAAATTGAACTTTTTGGCCTGAATACCAAGCGTCACGTCTGGAGAAAACCAAGCACCGCTCATCACCTGGCTAATACCATTCCTACAGTGAAGCATGGCGGTGGCAGCATCATGATGTGGGGAAGTTTTTCAGCAGCGGGAACGGGGCGACTAGTCCTGATAGAGGGAAAGATGAATGCAGCTAAGTACACCGAGATCCTTGAAGAAAACCTGCTCCAGAGCGCTCTGGACCTCAGACTGGGGCGAAGGTTTACTTTCCAACATGACAACGACCCGAAGCACACAGCCAAGAGAACAAAGGAGTGGCTTCGGAAAAAGTCTGTGCATGTCCTTGAGTGGCCCAGCCAGAGCCCAGACCTGAATTCAATTGAACATCTGTGGAAAGAGCTGAAAATGGCTGTGTACCGACGCTTCCCATCCAACCTGATGGAGCTTGCAAGGATATGCCAAGTGGAATGGGCAAAAATGTCCAGAAACAAGTGTGCCAAGCTCGTAGCTTCTTTCCCAAGACGCCTTGAAGCTGTAATCGCTGCCAAAGGTGCAGCAACCAAGTATTAGGCTAAGGGTGTGTACAGATATGTAACCACAAAATAACCTATTTTTGTCAGTAAAATAAAATTGCATATTTTCTACAAACCTGTTTTCACTTTGTCATTATTGGCTATTGTGTGTAGATGTTTGAGGCAAAACATTTACTCAATCTATTGTAGTATAAGTCTGTAACGTAATAAAATGTGAGTGGGGTGAAAGGGGTGTGCAGACTTTCCGGCTTCACTATATTGGGCCCCGGCCCAGAATATGCGGATGTGTCATTTTGATAATGTGTTCTGAGAACAGCGATCAGTTTTTCGAATGTATTTGATATTATACATTATGTATGAAGAACTTGCAGGCATGATTGAACTTGCAGGCATGATTGTGAGGATTGTAAATTGAATCTTGAAAACCGGAGTCCAACAAGTAAAGGCTTGCTCTTTCAGTAAGTCTCCATAGACCTGGAGAATCAAAGCCCTGATAATTCATTAAATCCAGACACGGCATCTTGTTCATGTCCTCATATCTACTGTACTAATAAATCCTGAGGAAAACAATTTAATAAAATGAATTAATTAATTTTAAAAAAGAGAATTTTCTCCCAAAGATAAAAGGGAAAACCTGCAGAGCGGTTCCTATCCTGACAGGCATCCTCAGATGTGAAGGTAAAAATAAACGCTAAATAAACACTAAATAAACGCTAAATAAATGTGTTCTGTTCACCGATATCAGAGGGCACTTCCTTGGACTGAAATTCGCAAGGAATTGCAATATTTATCTTCTTTTTAAAAACTTTTTTTACAGGAATTTTGGACCTGGCCATGTGTACCTGCGGTATATTGTGCCAATTCATTTAAATGTAAATGGGAGATGAGACACGTCGCCAGGAATTGAAGCTGGCGTTTCCCTTCATGCGAGCGCTATAGACGCGAGAGCTTCTGCCCCATCTGTTTCCAACTTCAGAGTTCTTAATTTCAGATGCCCGGCCAGCTTGGCCTCTGCCAGGCTACATGAGTCTGCGGTGTGTGTTTGTACCGGTTCCTTAAGTCAGACACACTGCAGGGCAATGGGAGAGGAAGGCGCGGGGTGTGTGTGTGCGTGTGCGTGTGTGTGTGTGTGTGTGTGGGGGGAGAGTTTACTTTAAACTACTGGGTCGCAGGTGCAGGAAAGGACCAGCGTCCAATGATCCTGAAAGACAAGGCAATTTGGCGAGCGCTACCGTGGTAATGAGAATAGAATCATAATGTTGCGAGTGTGAGATTTACAAGGGGATTGGGGGTTTGGGGAGGGTGGTTGGATACGTCAGAGGAAGCTGTGTAATAGCACAACCGTGCTTGTCGAGGTGCTCGCGCATTAACCTGCTCAAATAGGGGTCACCGATTCGCTCCTGATCCCGACGCTTGTCTGCAGACGGCGCCGAGCCTGAGCGTCCGCCGTCAGAGATGCACCACGGATATCTCTTTATCCACCTCCTCCAGCTGGCGAGCGAGTGCAGAGCGTACGCTGAGCGTGAAAGAAGAGAGCCAGAGTGAGAGAGAGAGAGAGAGAGAGAGAGAGAGAGAGAAAGTGAGAGAGAGAAAGATTGATTCATAATCAAAGTCTTTGGGCAGCAACCACAGGGAAAATTTAAATTCAGCATGACCGCACCTTCAGTACACACTCCCACACGCGCGCACACACAAACAAAAACGCATGCACGGAATTTCAACTGCTGGACGATATCGTGCAGGAATACAGATTTAAAACACAGGAACCAGAGGCTTCTACCTGTTTTATTTTTATCAAAGGAAGTCCGGGAAGATGGGAAGTATAACCCATACAACTTTTGTCCTCTCCGGTATCTCTCAAAACTCAACGTGAAGAGCTCGACCGATTTCAGGATTGGAAAGCCTGCAGTCTGCCTCTGAAGTGGAATCACTGGCAGAGAACGCAGCTGGGACCCGTTCCCCTGGGAGAGTGATCAGATTCGGCACACAGGTTCTTGGCTAGCACCACGCGAATAGCGGCGCCGCACTTTGCCATCTGTAAGAACCTCCAACTCCCATCATGCACCTGGTGAATGTGGACAGTGACGAGAATAGTGGCATAAGCCGGCGCTCAGCTACTTAAATAAGCTAGTGCTCTCAGACACTTAAATTATCACTTTGTTGTCCCTTGTTATGTTTCCATCCAAATATTGTGCAGATTTTAAGTTAATTATTAAGTCGACAAAAGAAAGTGTGTATTGCTTCGTGTTTCCCATCAACTGGTGTTAACCTCCCGTTCGCAGGGCACGACGGGACCATGTCATCTAAAGAGTGCCGATAATGGTTGCTTGGCAACAACAGCTGATGAGTGCTAACTCAGCGGAGAGAACGTACTATGCGCTACATCATATTAAAAAAAATTATAATGTCCATCACCCTTTGTCACATCTTCATCTTCATCGACACTTCAACTTTTCCACCTCAAGGGAGGTGCGATATAGATTTTTTTTTCTTAAAATGTGGTGTTTCCATTCAGCCTTTCCAATTCGCAACATCAAAATGTACATAAGAACACGTTGATGGAGACATACTTATTGACTTTTCTGGAGGTGGTTTAGGATATGTAGCCTGTGTCTTGTTCAGCTTCTCGGGAGATTTTCCCCTTGCCTTCTTTGTACTGTTCCATGCATTCTTTTCCCAATGGCTGTAAAGTATCGCTTGAAAATGACACTTGATTGCGTAAAAGTTGGAAAAGCTCCAATAAGCATTAAACACCAGTTAGTGGACATACTGTAGGTCTGCGTTATAATAAACTAGATCACTGGAAATTATGGAAACCTTTAAAGCTGAATTAAGAACTGGATATTAAAATTGCTTTTATCAAATGCGTACGTACTGCACATATTTTTTAATTTGGCTGAGGGAACAAACTGTCATAATTTACATGTGAAGCTATGATGAGAATAATTAATGTGATGCAGGGCCTCATTCGTGAAACGTTGCGCAATGTGCGCATACATTTACGCACAAAACAAGCATTGTATGAAAAATGTATCACAGGATTCATCAAACCGTGCGGGAAAGGCGGATTTGTTTGTATTCTCGTGCGTATGTTCACACACTCCAATTCATCTTAACTGGCAGGCTTGTGCGCCTTATTTTGTGATTAGCGTAAATCCACGCCCATGAATTGCCTACATCTACCATATATTAAAGTTGCAGATTCCATTTACAAGTGCATACAAATTTTAAATGGCCCAGAAAAAGCAAAATAAAGAATTATTTTGGCACTGAAATCAAAGTATTATTGTCAGTACTGGTGTCATAGGAACTAGTACAATAAAAAGGTCAGGCAGGACACAGACTGTTAAAGTAGTAGTAAAAACATTGATCGACATTAAATTGGAGGCTAAGAAACGCATAGCTGTGCACAAAAGCACCACAGCTACAGGACGTGGGCAAGCTTCTGCAATCTTTTCTGCATCAGACGAGTGCATTGATTCCATCTGCCAAGCACTACGGTCTTTCTCGCAGCCTGAAAATAAATAAAAATTTTATTATTTTATTGTGTGATATGAGAGGTGGTTTGAAATCGGGTAACCACATGCCTTATTTTTAGAGTCCCTCTTAATTTCCGGCACGTTCCAATTGAGGCCACATTGTCGAGTTTGAGCGGCGGATCATCTGACAGCAGCCCTAGTTCAGGTGGATCTGGTATAGGTTGGGTGTGTTTCACGGCCACGTTGTGCACTGTGCAGGAGTAGTGTAGCATTGCAGTCCAGCCAAGGGACGGCCTAACTGCTCCGCTAATGGTGAATTAATTTTTAGCGCAGTGGTAAGCGCATCGACCTCTACCCCGGGAGACCTGTGTTCAGGCCTAGCCAAAATCTTGCAATATACATTTATCAGTTTTACAATAATTAATACATGATAATTTTACATTATCAATGTAAAAGTACATAATTACATTAACATTATCAGTGCATTGGAACAGTATGTTAGATGGTTACACTCGTATCTTCTTTATTCCACCACGGCATGTTTTTTCAAATATTGTGTACTGAACGCAATACAGTTCATATACTACCCACTATAGGAATACTTGATATTGAGCATTTGGAGACCATGTTTTTTGGTATAATTACCAATACATTTGCATATTATCTAACCAGACTGTTTGATCGGACTGCCATTCAGATGTAAACTTGAAGTAGATACCAATACAGGATGGACACACCAAGTCATGTCAGACCTTCAACTCTCGTGCTGAGAAAGGAGAAGCTCTTTATGTTAAAATGTAATTTCATTTATTTATTTTTTTCTAAATTTGGAAAAATAGGTAGCCTGGCCTGTAGTATGCCTTTAGCTTGTGGGTAAAAGAGCACTTATAATCATGAAAATCAAATAAAGTGATTGCACAGTGTCATTATACAGGGCTGCTGTACATATATAGTGTCATTTCAAATGTACTGTACTATTGTGCAGAAGGCCACGTCAACCTCGGGCAGCACTCATCTCAGCGGCAGAGGAGCGAAACGTTCCACACGCAATTATTTATTAATCATTTATTTTTACTACAAGATTTTAAATCCTATACTAAAACAAAACCACAACAAAAAAATTGATGGGTAAAAGTCGCCCCCTCTTTAATATACAGAAGCGTTTTTGCCTCAAGGTGTCGTTTGTTATTCTTTGCCTCTCCCGTCCGATCGATTGTCACCGGAGTATGATTGACCGAAGACGTCAGTAACGTTTCAGAGGCACCTTTGGAGATGAGTAAGTCGGATTTTAACAAGCAGGGTCTACTGAAGATGTATTTATATACTTTTCTAAGCTTAGGCCCATTGCATTTCCGATTAGGTTTCATCCTCTTTCCGCCGAAAGCATCGGGACACCGGTTGCATGTTCATGCTAAAATATATCTGGCTAACTTTGACCTCAATTGTAATTGGTTTTGGAAAATATGAGGGTCTGGTAAGGACATTAAGGCACCCTATGTGCTTTTCCCTCACTATATATCTAACGACGGCATCAAATGTCACTCCGGTGCTCTGTGGTTAGGATCCAGTGATAACTCCCCATTCTGCTTGTCCTGTCAGCTCTGGTTGTTGAGGTGGCGTAACCTGTGATTAAGGCCAACCCGGGGCGATGTTGGCCGGAGATAAGAGCGATAAGTTTGGCTATCGAGTTAATAGCCTCCTCGTCGAGACTGAGGTAAGACTCCAGCAGGGAATCTCGAGCACGGTTGTTTCTCTGGGGCTTGTGGACACATTCGATCCCCCCCGCGCGCCGACGTTTCAATCAAACGGGCCGGCATCCGCCAACACCGCGAGGAGGAAGGTGAAAACGGCGATTGCTGTCAACGCCCCAGATATATTGAATTGTCTGGCTTGATGGCAGTATTATGTTCCTGCCAAGCTGAAAGCAGATGCCGGGGACCCTTGAAGGGAGCGGTATAATTTGTTACTGGGAATGGCCGTATAAAATTACGCAAAAAAGATTCCCATTTCCAGGCATTATAGCTTTGCTCAACTTTGATATGTGGCGCAAGGCAACGCGTCCGCTTGTGTGTGCGCATGTACTGTAACGACGGTGTACACACGGGCAACGGTGTACACGCGGTCTTTGCTTCTCTACCTTCGCCTCAGGCTTTTATATAATTTATTTTTTTATTTTTTTTAAATCAGGAATTCCATAAGAACTTATGTCTATTCGTTCCTGCACCCACTGAATGTTGGGGAATCATTAAAAAATCGTTAGACAGAAAAGCGGTGTGCCTCATGCATATTTCAGAGCAGTTAGAGCTGGTAAAATTACGTCTACCCTCTTTTCCATCCTGCCTTCATCTGTTTGTGAGGTGAAAAGCCTTTCAGATGGGGGAAAAAGAAAAGTATTTCCGCCAATTTTGAAAACAGCATACATCGCTGTGAGTATCCGGGCTGTCACCTGCAGTTACCCCTCCGAGGGGCAAAGATCTTTTTGTGTGGGGGTTAACATGTGATATTGAGATTTGGGCTGTTTAGAAAACACCGTGACTCAGAGGCAGATATCCCAGCGCTGGAGCGTGTGCCAGCCGTCCTAATTGTGCAATTAGCCCGACGAGAGTCCCATTGTGCCCTCCCACTGCGGAACCCTTTCTGTGCCCGGGTGGAGTGGCCAAATAAGACCCGACACCGTCTTGGCCTGGTTACCCGAGACCTGGGCTAACCCCGCTGCGTTCCGGCTGCTCGGCCGGGCCGCAGTATTCCACGGCAGAAAGGCGAAGCCAGACCCGTATTCAAACCCAAGGGACAGAGAGGGTGCATGGAGGCAATGTGAGCGGAGAGGACTGGATAATCTATGGTGGGAGCCATTGCTGCCAATTCATCTGTGGCACTGGCCACCAAGCCAGGGTGGCAGCAGGAATTATTTAAAAAGTCATTAAAATGTTCAGTGTTAAATTAACTTTCACAGTGTACATGTGGTCTGTATTGGACCCATATAAACTCTGATAGAGTTGAATTAACACTGTGCAGGGACGGTGTGACTGAACCCATCGAGAGGCAGTATGACTGAGAGTGGGAGTAGCGTTCAATTTCAGCGTCATTCTTTCTGAGGGAAAATCTGATAATTTCAGCATAATGTTGCAACGTGACCATTTGGCATTCTTTACTGCGTCTTATGTTATAATTGACATTATGCAGTGACTGCTTCACAAGCTGTGGTTGTTCTTCTGCGGTCGGCGCAAGCCCTGTCAAACACCCTAAGGCATTGGAATGTCAACTTTGTGCTCAAGTGCAAGGAAATGCCATTTCTTTGTAGCAATAACAGAGTACACCGCTGAGGCTTTTTTCCTCTTGCACAATGGTGGCTAACTGTAGAATGTATGTGGAAGGAACATTCCAGTTGTGTTTGCAGTTTCGGTTGAAACCCCGGATACAATCGACATTCGTCCTCATCTTTAATTTAGAAGCCAGGCCGGGGTCTTGTCTCTCGCGCTCGCATTCGATGGATGAGCGGTCTTGCGCGGAGTCGCGTTTAGTCTTGCCGGATCTACTGGCGCAAGCGAAAAGGCGTAGCGTGCGGCGGTAACTAGGCTCTCGCTTGCAAGGCCACAGTCATAAATCAGCCGGCGAGGGCGGGCGGCACGCCTAAATGCACCGGGCGGTTTATTTAAATGCATCACCTTCGGCGTGGATCCCGCAGACTGACTGACACGCTCCATACTCCATACGTCCCTCTCATTATGTCCAACCCCTGGACAATTTAGCCTTAGAGCGCGATTTATCACATCCATCACCTGCATTATAACTTTAAGGAGAGCTTGTCTGAGCGAGGAAGCCATTACAGAACAGCGGGTAGCGTGCGGCAGCTGATTTCTGGAAGAGGGGGATGGGTTTGGGCCATTGCCAGTGGAAAAAAAATAACATGAACGTATTACACAATAAAGTACAATTGATTACATGTGCTTCTGTAAGATGAAATGGAGAACGGCGACTAACAATGTCCTTTTTGTCCCTCAAATTCTCATATGATTTATTTTTATTTATTTTTTCCTCTATATTAATGTACTGTGTGCCTTCAGAAAAGAAATTTAAGCGAAAAATGTTTTCTTTTTTTTCCCCTCCGTAAGCTGAATTGAAGGACATGCCATTTACCGTGCGCAAGCCTCCCATCTGTATTCTGGAGATTCTGTGTTGATAAAAGGTTTATACTCCCAAAATGGTCTTTCAGTCTAACACAGACGTGAAATGTCACTGCAGATTATCACTCCCTGACCAGGGGCTTTACAATGGAGTCTATTATCGGGAGTCATCTTCTTTCTGTAATTAATTTTACTGTGTGTTTTTTTTTTGTTTTTTTTTGTCATCAGCCCCTTTATTAAGTAAAGAATTCTCCACAGTAATCCCCAAAATAAAACCTTTCTATGCCAACGCCGTGGTTGTACAAGTGTAGAACATTTGAATGATTCTCTCCTCAGGGAGAGCTCAAGTGTTGTGAACAGTGAAACGTCGGATTTAAATCGGGGATGTTTGTTGAAAGTGCCTTATCGTGCTGTTATCACTGACATGGCTTGTTGTTTTTGATTGATTCAGCTGAAATTACCCCTGTCGTTAATGAACCCGACTTGTCTCTCTTTTATCTTTTTCCAACAGAGCCAATTCTGAGCTTGTTATTGGGTCACGGTCAGCAGGTCACTTAGCAACCGCCGATGCATTGTGGAAGCGCCATGCTGCCGCAGAGGAGCTCATTGGTCGGCCTGGCCTTGGTTGCCCTGGGCGTCCTCGGCGCCGCGGTGCGTGGAGAGGGTCTGGTGAAGACCACCCGCGTCAGACGGCAGGCCCTGGACGGAGACGTCGCTCTGGGCAACCAGACGGCGAAGGATCAGCCCATGGTCTTCAACCACGTCTACAACATCAACGTTCCCCTGGAGTCGCTGTGCTCTGTGGACCTGGATTCGGCCCTCGGCCGGGGGGCCCCTGCTGAGACCGAGGCCCCCGTCTCCGAGTACATGGAGCAGACGTCCGACCTGGACAGCCAGGTCACCTTCACCCACCGCATCAACATCCCCAAACAGGCCTGCGCCTGTCCCGCGGCCAGCACGGTCCAGCAGCTGGCCAGCCGCATCGAGATGCTGGAGAGGGAGGTGTCCCTGCTGAGGGTCCAATGTGGATCGAGCTGCTGCGGAGAGAGCGCCGCCATTGGTGAGTCAGGCCCCGCCCCGTCCCGCCCACTTACTCATAATGTGAGAACCAGAGTTTTGGTCGATTACATTTCCATTCAGTCAGTTCAAGGAATTGACTGGATGTCTGTCATATGAGCTTGAATATGAGCGCTAGTCAAATGCTGTGGTACCGACAAATGTCTTTTATCCACGTTCTCAAACAATTTGACACGGCAGGGATCGAATTTTACCGTATGAAAGAACGCTTTGGGGAATTTCAGGGCCTGTGTTAACAGTGTGCTGAGTGAGCCTGTTGTGTTTGAATGATAAAAGTGACCGTGTCATTTACACAAACTGGAATACTTCTTTTTTTTTTTTTTACATAGCCAATTAGCCTCATGTCAATATCTGTATTCACTGGTGAGTGAATTCTGTCTATATGTAAAACATATTTTAAACCAATCACTCTGGCAATGTTGGTATTAAGGTGGGACAGTGTCCACAATCCACATGGTGTGCATTAATGGCGTTTTAATCTACTCGCCCCAGGCCGGCTGGACTTCGTCCCCCACTGCAGCGGCCATGGCATTTTCAACATGGACGTGTGCGGCTGTGTGTGCGAGGAGAACTGGACCGGCAAGAACTGCTCCGAGCCCCGTTGCCCGGGCGACTGCTCGGGCCAGGGCGTGTGCGTGGAGGGCGAGTGCGTCTGTGACCGGGACTTCGGCGGGGACAACTGCTCCGAGCCCCGTTGCCCCGGCGACTGCTCGGGACGGGGCCTGTGCATCGACGGGGAGTGCGTGTGCGAGGAGGCGTACGCGGGAGAGGACTGCTCCTCGGGCCGCTGCCTCAACGACTGCTCCGACCAGGGCTTCTGCGTTAACGGCACCTGCCAGTGTCGCCCGGGCTATGCGGGCCAGGACTGCTCTTTCGCCACCTGCGCCAACAACTGCAGCCAGAAGGGCACCTGCAGGAGGGGCATGTGCGCCTGCCAGGAAGGCTTCGGGGGGGACGACTGCTCCTCAGGTGAGCTCCGGGGGCTCGGGACCAGGCGCCACTAGGGGGCGTCTTGATCAGTTTGTCCAGAGGTGGGCAGGGAGGGCGGTATCTGCTTCTGGATTTCATGCCAACTTCTGGTCTTACTTATTTGATTAGCGCTAACATTTACACCATCTGACGCGTTGGCTACATTTCTCGAGGACTGTTCGTGTGTCCCTCTATGAAACATTTTACCTTGTTCTAATCTGCGAATGAAGCAGTGTTGGTCTATTCAGCCAATTAGCTAATTTAGCCTAGGTAATTGGTGGAAAGAAAAACTATATATATATATATACACACAGGTTCTCCAGGACCAGAATTTTCCACCCCAGATTTAATCCCAGTGGTACGAGATCAAGGCTTTGAGAAACACGCATTGGGCGTAGTTACCTTGCATGGGCCAATCAAGAGACTTCTGTCTCCGTAGCAACACACAACCATTGGTTCTAAACAGGAAGTCCATTATAACACAGTCATTGCAGTGATGTATTTTTCCCTGGAACAGCACTTTCCTGTCTGCAGTTAATTAGTGATTAACATTAACATGGGAATTGCTGCTCTAGGTGGTGGATGGACACTGTGGTGGCTACGTACGCAAGGTGTGATACTGCTTTTAGTCAATTTCCTTTCCAATTATAGTGTAACAGCTGGAGAGCTGAAGCAGCAGTGTGGGATCCTCTAATATTAAACGAAACGAACAAGGATATGTATTGAGGTGGAGGGTTCATGTGTATTACTGACTCTTGCCTTGCTCTGGCTGTGTTGTTTAGTTCAGAAATTGCCTTCATTGTGTATTAAATAGCATAGTTGTGGGATATGCTGATATACTATCACTTGCACACACACACACACACACACACACACACACACACACACACACACACAGTACCTGCAGGATCCTCATATTTCTTCTGCGAATACCTGCGTTTGCGTCCGTACCTCGAGCCTCTCGCAACAGGACACAGAAAACCCCAAGCGGCTGACTCCATTTCAAACAGTAGCTGTAATATTGGCGACGGCTCTCCGCGGAACAGCATTCATTTGTCAAAAGTCACATTCGCTGGTGAGATTCATGGCATTAGCCGAGGCGAGGCAATTTCTGATCCATGCATAGCTGGGTTCACAGCTAGTTCTCAGAAAAATCTGCTGAACCTCTGAAGACGACTGTCAACTCACACAAAAAAAAAAGGTGGGTAGGGGGGTAGGGGGGAAGGGGGAAGGGGGGCACAAATCATATTACCAGCGCACCACTCCCTATCACTTTAAGCAGGTCCTAGTGGAGCCAGAATTGCTTATTTCATTGCAATTAGAGGGAAAGTAGTGGCGGAGTGTGTGGGTGAGTCTGTGGAATACAGAAAAGAAGCTGTTCAATTATTAGGCAGGACACAGAGTTCCAAGGGTTCTCTGTATTCAGTGTTTTATGTAATCTGAGTGGAAATTTTGCCGATGTTATTTTGCCCTCAATTACAACATTCTATTTTCTCGCACTATTAAAATAATGGGAACACAATTAGGCATTCGGGGGGAAGTTGGCCCACCCACCCTCTCCAACAGAAGAATTAAGTATAAGTAAATAAATAAATATATGATGTCAAGGATATCCAAAAAGGTGTTGGTAGTAACCAAGCAACAGACTAACCTATGGGTGGACACTGACAGTTCTTCTGAAAGACAGAAAAAGAAAAAAATTCAGCTGCTGCTCTTGCATACTTCAGCGTATATTGATATCGTTTCACTCTTTTTTTTAGGTCAGTGTGCGCTTTTCAGCGATTGTTAGCATTTTTTATTCAGAGAGATTTGCGAGTTACCGGTTTGTGTGAACTCTCTCTCTCGCACCCATTACCCACTCCAGATTGTCAGAAGAAGTGGCACGCGATAGCAATTTAATAGACTTCACATAATTAAATAAGTCTGGGGGGCTGAGTGTGATTTTATGCACTTAACAGGAGTACAACCAGGGTTAAGTGAATTCGGTGGAATACAATGGACAATTTTACAGCTGACAACTGGCAATTTTAACCTGATTAATATCCACCTTTGTGTCGGCAAGGTCTGGAGGGGATCTGTAAGGTACTGCACATTGTCCCAGCCATGTGTGTTACGGAGACAAATGACGTTTATAAAAAAAGTTAACTTCTTTAAGCTGACCATTTGAATACAGGTGCATAGCAGCAGTTATGATATAAGACAGACAAAACAGACAAGAAGACAGATACTTTATAGACGGGGGATGACATAACGTGTGCGTGGCGAAAATAATAAAATGCGCTCCAATTTTGTGTCATAACGGTGAAAATACGGGCCTATTTTTAGATATGCATTTGCACCCTTATAAAATTGCTGCACATTTTGGTATTTTAGCCGCGCAAGCGACGCATACTTGCGTACCAAGATGTGTATATAGTAGATGTTGATGGATATGTGCATTTATTATAAATATAAAAATGTATGTTGACATGGGGCATTAAAATATAATATCTTGAAATATATTGCAAAATGTATGGTGGGACCAAGTGGCTAATTGCACATCCCTGTGTTGTTGATTCCACCTAGATCTGTTTCTGTGGAAATCAATGTGAAACAGCTGCAGCAACGTATTATGCAATGAAGGGCGTTTGCTGACACAACCCCTCCTGCCCATCCATATGATATACAGATCAGCATTACCATTAAATGAGTTTAATGGAACATATCTTTATTGTATTAATTAACTTCATCAAAGTAATTAAAGTGTGTTAAGTAAACGCTCCATACACTATGAGTCCTTCCACTTTGGATTGCCCTGTGCGCTTTAATTCCTGCGTTCGCCTGCGGAATACCAAAATAATGGCACATTATGCCCCTGATTACATTTTCATCAGGTATTTTATTATTTCCTTTAAAAAATCCTGGTCAATTTGTCACTATGGTCTTCTGAAAAAAGGAAGGTAGAACAGAAAGCTGTGTTGGGAGAGAGCTTGACATTTTAAATAAACGGCGAGAGACGCCACGAAATGGCATGGAAGTGTGCTGGAAATTATTTTAATTACATATGAGGCTGTCAGTCTGCCCGTGTCTCATTCGCAGTTCCTGCTCTTGATTCGACGCTGGTGCTGGCGTTGATGTTCGGTGCCTGTCTGAGTGGGGATAGACTTGAAATGATGCCTGTCTCAGTTCAACAGATACCGAGAAACGATTTTAAAGCAAGGTTTAAAACTTCTACCTTTTCTGTTTGCCCCGTGAAGCTGAGATCAGCTGCTTTCTGTAACATTTAATATCCAGTTTATTTTTATTGTTTCACTTCAGTCTTCTTGACGTCGGACAGTGTTGATTTTTCACCCTCAGTGTTCCATCCAGTGGTGGATTAACCCTATAAGCAAAATAAGCACGTGCTTAGGGCATCAAGGGAAGGAGGGGCACCTCAGAATTTTTTTATAGCCTTCTTACTGTAAGTTTTGTTTAATTTAGAATTTTCGATAAATAAAATTTGATTTTATGGTTTATTATTGTTTATATTTTGAATTACAAATGTATGGGGGCACCAAAAATTTTTAGTGCTTAGGGCCTCTAAGGGTCTTAATCCGGCCCTGGTTCCATCCCATCTGATCCAGAGAGTACATCCAACCCGCGTGGTGCAGCATTGCAGTACGGTGGATAGGAAACCGGCCTCGTAGGCCAAAGGTATAGGCCGTTTGATTCCCAGGTCCAGGGCGCTGTTGTTGTGCCCTTGGGCAAGGTACTTAACCTGAATTGCTTCAGTAAAACATCCGGTTGTATTAAAGGATTGTGAGTAAAAATGTAATCCGGAAAAGTGCGTCTGCTGAATACTCAAACGTAAAAAATCTAATACTGTTGAACCATCTGCGCTAAATAAAAAAATAAAAAAATAAATAAACATTGTTTGGGGCTTCTGGATGCTGCGGCCAGCTAAAACACTAACTCTTAGAGCAATGACGCCCCCTTTTAAATCTTGGCCTGCCAGGTCCTAGTGGGTGATGCACAATGGTCCATAGCACTGCAGAGGAGAGAGGGGTTGCACTAAAAAGCTCCCTCTTTAAATCGACTCCTTTGCTCGAAAGGACAACCGCTGTCTGCTTGTTGCACGTTTCCCACACGTGTGGAGTGATAACTAACCAAACCTGCAAAGAACCAGGGATTGGCCATGTGCATTTCGGACAACCCCACGTGCTCCTGCCAGACCAGTTATGGAGCGAGGCTCCGATCACAGTAAGGCAAGCCAGGGAAGAACAAAAAGCGTGGATACAAATGTTAGTCGCAAAATTAAATAAATAAATAACGGGGGCTGCTTGGAGTTAATTAGTCGGTGTTACAATACAGCAGGTCCGCTCATCGTGGGGTTCAAGGTTCAGCCTCACTCTTCCCATCAGTAGTCATTTGCTGATAATTAGGAGATGTGACGGTTCTGGTCACATCCCTGCTGGCTGACTGAGAAGCAAACCTGCGGGCTGTACTACCCCAGACTTCCGAAAGAAGGAAGTTTGTTTTCCCACTTGGGTTTTGATAAGTAGTGCATGACAGTAGTATCCCTAATGGGTGTCGTGAAAAGATCCCTACCGTGACGAATCTAAGGCGGCTTTTTTTATTACGAGCCGATGGAAAAAAAGACACGCGCTTGATAAGACGATAGCCGGCCACGTCTCACAGTTTTCATCTTGGATTTCTTACTGTGACTGAAATACCACAGATGACGACTGCACGCATTGGAATTTTTGCAGAAACCGTCACGGATCCACTAGGAATTAAACGGGGAGAAATTTGGATCAGAGAATAGGAGTGTTGCAACATTCAAAATGTTATTTTAAAGATCTATGAATTTGGGCAGTTGCTGTACAATTCTGATGGTCACCAAAGCAACTTACACATATCCTATTTTCTTCCTTTGAATGTGTATGATCAAGCGTTGGTCAGTATATCAGATTTGTTTTTGTCCACTTTTATAGCTATAAATACCTTGGAGGATTCTAGACTATGTCTGATATAAGCTAGTGTTTCTCTTCCATGGTGTTGAATCAGTCATTTTTGCCTCATATATATATATATATATTTTTTAGACAGACAATATTGTATCTGAAAGCTTCTAAACGTCTTATGATCTACCATCAACAGATATTGTTTTTCTCAGCAATAAAAGTGTATTTTTACATTTTGCTTTCATTCAATTTTGGAATTGGTTTAGTCAAACTGGGTTCTCTTGGGAAAGCTGTTAGAATGTGGTGCTGCTTGTAGTTGAAATACTCTCTCTCACACGCTGAAGGACCTGCAAGGCACGGTTTGAGTTAACGTCCAGAATGCAGGAGCTCAATGTGCTGGGTTCTCGCTGCAGCTTAAATATTGGGAAAACTGGAACTCTTCCAGTGGAAAAATGTATGCTAAAATAATTGAGGTCAGGGGTTCAGTCAAAAGCTATTGGTGCAGTATTTTAAATTTGGCCTCACACACATACAGAATGAGGCTGTGAGTGACCGGGTCCCGGTTCTGATCTCAGGACCGGGGCATTGACTGCCCTGACCCCTAAAAGTGGTGAGCTCTGCAGTGACCCCTGACCCCTGACCCCTGGTCCTGGAGCGAGTGAACACCCAGAGCCCTCTCTGCATTAATGAGACGGACTGAGAAAAACCCACTGCGCTAAAGTGGGACGCCCATATACGGGCAGGGAAGTTACATCATAACTTTATCCTCCTACCCACATGGGTCACGCCCCCTTTTTTCTGGCAGCCAACCAATATCTATCGCTGCACTGTCTTTTATTTTTTCAGACATTCTGCCCTCCTTCTGTATTTTTCCGCTTTATTCAGACGGGCAAAGCAGAGAGGATTAGGCTATACAGAGAGATGCGATCAGAGTGCAGAAAGCACTTTAGCCGGTAATCTGATTCCCGGCCACAAGGGGGCGCTCGTACATGGGTTGATAATCAGCTGCCCTCCGCGCAGCCTCCAATTTATTTTCTTTTTTTTGTTGTTGTTGAGGAAGACCAGATCAGATCTGGGCCTTTGTGATGGTTCTGGCTAAATGAGTGCCTCAGGGCCTTTCGTCGCATTGGGTCGGTGGGGAGAAGGAGCGAGAGAGAGAGAGAGGCCCCATCTGCTGTCTTTCTCTCTGTGTGCTGCAAGAAAACAAGAAACTTTCTCAAGTCTCAGCACCTCCCAGGGGCAGTTTTACCATTCTGCCCCACAATCAGGTCCAAGGAGTCACACGGATTCATGGTGCGGTGAGATTACTCTGGTGGAGCGGTAATATCGCCTGTTCTTTCTAACGCGAGTTTTGTTTTGTTTTGAGCTACGCTGACCGCAATGGCCTGACTCCACCTCCAATTGCCCCAGGGGGAAACGGTATCCTATTCCTTCAAACAACAGAAGCTTTTCCAATTTGCAATAATAAGTGGCCAAATCTCCACAGAATGTAACGGTGCACCTAGTCATGGCACAGTGAGATGAGGTCAAACGCTACAAAATAAAACAGTGTAGAGAGAATTGTTCTGTATAGTAGCTGCAATCACTTGCACTCTGCACCCATGTTCACTAATGAGTCTTCGTTTCAACATGACATGTACTAAATACCAAGCCTATGTTTACATAAGAAGTGTTATATTGAACATTTCTTAGGCTTGCAAACGGAACATATTAGTTGCAGCACCTTGTAGTCTCATTTACATTGTCTTTGAATGCGTGGGTCACAGAAGATTAAGAAGAAAAAAAAGACACCTAGACATGTATTGCCTACATTTTTTAAGATTATTTCCACAGCAGAACAATCCCTCCGCTGTAAGATTTAAGATTATGAGCCGTTACTGTATTTGCATGATGCAGCCAATAGATTTGCCAGTTCTCTGGGTAATTTTCACTCTTGTTCAGTAGCCTACCTTTTCGGTCAGGTAAAACATGTAAGGTGTCGTTCTGTGGTAGTCCTTGCGTGCTCTACTAATTAGAGTCTGCCTTGCATTCCCAGTCAAAAAAAGTGGGCTTGATTTTAAGATGCTTCCCACGCATACAGATATTTTTTAAGTGGTTGACTTTGAGGACTAACCCAAGGGAAGATTTGAATGTCTCACGTTCTGTGAATGATTTGTCCTATGCCATAAATTAGATGAATGGCTTTATAGGAATTCAGGAAAGGTCTGAATACACTTTTTTTCTGTAAACTTCATAATTCTTCCTTCTCTCAGTTATACAGTCAGATCATTTGCTTGCCGCCCCAGTACTACTCTGGGAAGAGTGCGGCCATCTTTAACGTGCGCCGCAAAAGTGACGTAACTGTCTTCCCGCAGTGGCCCCGCCCACGAACCTGCGCGTACACGGAGTCACCGAGCGCACCATCGACCTGGAGTGGGAGGGTTCCGCGGTGCTGACCGACTACCTGGTCACCTACGTGCCCACCAGCCCGGGAGGCGTGCAGCTGGACATCAGGGTGCCCGGCAACGTCACCCGCTGCACCGTCGCCGAGCTGGAGCCGGGCATCGAGTACAACGTCAACGTCTACGCCGTGCTCAACAAGGTCATCAGCGCGCCCATCAGCGCTCAGGTCTCCACCTGTGAGTAGAGCCGCGCGATCGCCGCAGCTTCGAAAAACCCCCAAAAAATCGCCACAACTCTTTTCCCAATGCTAATACGAGACTGTGGCTTCCTGCCACGCGCTTTGAGCGACACGCCCATTTGAACCAATCATAGAGTTTTTGCCCTGGAGAGCAAAGTTACTTTTTTTATACGGGTTCGTGATGGAGAGCACTCAGCAGCCCCACTCAATATGAGGTCCATGAAGCCTCACTTTCCCCACTGTAATTTCACAGCGCTTCTCTTGCTCTATAATATAAGCAGGCAGCTGGAGTGTGGGGGTTTACTCAAATTGGTGGAATTGAATTCCGGGATACAATTGTCAGTTCCAGTTGGGGAATATCAGATGGGAAGCTCTAGTCGGCGAGGGCCGTGAGGGAAAGATGGGGCTCGCTTAGCTCGACCTCAGCAGTTCAATATTTAACCGAGGCTCGGATCCCTTATTTGGACAGGGAGTCACCTCGGCCAGGATCCCAAACGCTAATTCCACAGTTACTCAAAGATGTGATGGTCTCTGGCCCTAGAGGGATAGAGGGTTTTTTATATCCTTCCCTGCATTAGAGCGCCCTGGATTAACTCTAACGTGATTAGACGCGCCTTTGGAAGTGAACGTGATTGAGAGTGTGCATTGTGACAAATCGAAATTGGAATGGGACGGAAGCGAAGGGAGAGAGGAACTGACCCCACTCCTATTAGCAAAGAGTCTTATTTAGATCCCCTGAGTCTTACACTTCAAAGGGAAGGGATCTTTTCATTTTGAGTGAATCTAATGAGTCACCCCTCTCTCTGCAGTACGCCGACACAGCACTTTAGGTTTGGGAGCTTGGCTAGGATCCTAAATATCCTACGTGTGCTAGCGCCCTCACACCCTCGAGGCTCGTAACTTGAATTGATTCAGCAAATATACAGGTGTATGAATAGATGGTGTGCGCATTGTGAGCTGTGTAAGGTGCCCTAGATATGGATTGAGGTGCGTTTGTTTGTGAAGAAGCGTTTGATCGCTTCTGAAAAAGGCAGCTGCCTGGTTCATTTTCGGGTTGCGTAAGGTTTGCGAGCCCCTCGCATGCCAAAAAAAAGAGGCTGGGCATCTCTCAAGGGACGTTTTTTTATAAGCGGCGCCCCTCAGCGTCACCGTCGTTACTGCATCACCTCTGATGAACTTTTAGTCCTGGGACAAACATCAACCTAACGTGCCAAAGTTGAGCTCCAGACACAGGAAAAAATCTATTAAACTCTAACATTTGAGTTAATTTGAGTCCACATAGGAAATGAAGGTGCTCTATTAGAAGGCCATTTTCTCAGATCATTTTCGACTGAGTGTCTTTCTGAAAATGAGAAAGCCTGCTTCCACAAAACAAGAGTGCTGCAAAAACAAACACGCTCTTTTTTTTTGGGGGGGGGGGGGTAGTGTGCGGGAGAGCTTCCTGGGAAAACAGCCCAGTTTATTCCAACGTGGAGGTGATTATCTGTCCACCACCTGCTGGGTAAAAGTACCAGCCTGGCACGGCTCTGTAGGGTACGCCTCCCCGCTCGCAGCCCCTAGATGATACAGCCGCAGAGTGGGAACCCCTGGATTTACGGCAAATGTTTAACTATTCCATATGGACCGGGCCTATTCTGTGAAAATTTGCGAGCTTCTGCTTTCCCAGACTGCAGTTAACTGTGAAATAACAAAAGAGAGCGGGAACAGATCAAATCTGACACAAAACATCTCCCGCAAAATGTGTGTGTGGGTGCGCGAGGTTTTTTTTTCTCTCTTTCTTCTTTTTAACGGGCTGTTTGGAGGATAGCTGGTATCAGAAATCTAAGCCGGATAATCGTGTTTGGATTCTGAGCAGCCAAACGAGAGCGAAGGACTCTGTCAGTAAGATTTTATTACGGCTCTGCGCGACCTGACAGTTCTATGGAAATAGCAGTGTTGTTTATTCTACAAAAAGAAATGGCGTCAGTCAAGTGCATGCAGTTTGAACTGGAATTACATTACATCCTTCAGCCCAGTAGGTGGGTGGGAGTGTGTGTGAGGTGGAGAGAGGGGTGGGGAGCAATGTCAAGCCCCCCAGAGAGGTTTGTGCCGGTTATAAAACTCCCACGCGCAGAAGTTGACTTTGACTTGACGGGGCACGAAAAAAATTTACGCGCTATGGACGTCCCTCTTTTCCGAACTCACCCTCGCCCTTCTCGATCTCTCCCCCATTGCCGAGTTGTTATTGCTGCCGTAGAGACGCAGCCGTAGAGACGCGATGCGCCGCCATAGAGACACGCCGCCGTAGAGATGGGCCGCCGACCCTCGTGATGAAGGCCGTCAGAGGAAGGTCTCCGTTCATCCCTCTCGCCCATCCATCTCTCTCTGGGAGGAGGGATTGCCTCGCTCCTGACAGGCATTTTGGGAGGGCGGGGCGGAGTGGCGGAATGGTGATTGATTGGACTCATAGGCGATGGAGACTATTAATACATCTCCCCTTTCGTTTATAGATCTCTCCAATCCGGACGGCTTACTCTTCAAATCCATCACGGAGACATCTGTGGAGGTGCAGTGGGAGCCATTCTCCTACTCCTTTGATGGCTGGGAAATTAGCTTCATTCCTAAGGTAAGGATTCTTACGGAAGTCATCCGAGGTCGCTCTGGAATGTGTCGTCAGCAAAGGGGGTCGTCTGTGACTAAATAGGCAAAGGTGATTATATTGAGCCGAGCGCGGGAAACGCGCTGCCCGGTGACCTTTTCATGCTCCGTACGAAACTATGGACGGACCCTTGCCTTGGCAGTGTTGATGGATCTGTATTATTGTATAGGTTCAGATGCAAGGACATGGTGGTAGAGTATATGCAAAGCACAGCTCACTGCTTACTGACTGTTTGTTAGGCATCTATTGCCTCCCCTTCCATTCTTTGAGTCTGAGGTCCGCTGTTCAAGTGGAGAAAGGATCGCTTTTTCTCAGATACACGTTGAAATCGGAGTTTGAGTTAAGTTCTGGTCGTTTTCTTTTTTAGGAAGGGCGCTGAATTAACACGGGCTGACATTTTCCGTGCGGCAATCCGAAAGCTCTCACGTCGAGTGACGGGGCATGCGTTCGATGAACAAGCGGACGGACGTGGAAGCACACGCTCGGATCTGCTGCCGAACAGCCTCTCGCTGGCTCGAAAGCGTTCAAGCAGCACGGTCGAGCGCGTTTAGTATCGGCTGCACGGTGGATGGCATCTTGTTGCACAGCGAGACTTTTGCACAACAAAGCCAATCACCGTGTTCGACACAGCAAGGGAGTCTGCTCCTGCCACTTATTTATGTACCTCGTACAGAAAAAGCCTTGCTTCTGGAAAATTCTCAAGAAAAAGGGATCGGTATCAGTATCGCACAAATCTAGTCAGACGCCCATTTATTCACACAGGCAAACTAACCATGTGCATTCGCAGTGCAAATAATTACAGGGAATATGTGCCAAGACTATTTTCTTGTTGCAAGCAACAAGAAATGAGCAATTCTGCCAGATCGGTGGTCTTAAGGTTATTGTCGTTATGGCGGATCAATGAGTTCAGCTGTTTTGAGACTGTTGAGATCTTAATAACATTTGCCAAGCTTTTCCCTCATTCTCTCTGTAGACAGAGTGTCCTTTCATGGTATCATTAATTTAAATTATTTTCCCTGCCAGGTATTCTTGAAGCGGGAAGGGTTGGGTCAGCTCAAGGCTTTAATGCCTTGCCTTTAGATGAAAGGAGTAAAAATAAAAATAAATAAATAGTGTCGATACAAATGCAGAGAGCTCTTAGTACTGAATACAAAAGAGAGTAAGGTGCATTTGGGTCAGTGTGGACTTTAATCTAGAGGATTGGGTGCAGGAGGGGTGTAGGGAAGGGGGGGGGTGAGACGGCTCCCTGTGTGCGAGCTCTTCTCCCATGAGTCTTTGCTTCAAACCTCTCTCCTGTCACTTGGGAAATCATGTTCCAAGCCGAAGCCTCAACCCCCTCTGGATATAGTCCAAAACCGGGGAGCCGTCCCGCGACTCTGACAATATCGAAATGGCAATACCGTAATGGCTGTCAGAGCAGAGGCGGATGTGAAGAACCACGATCGACACAACAAACAATCGTTCTTATCCCCGAATTACCCCATTCCCCATCCCAAGCATGGGCCACAAACCAACTTCCTTGAAGCAGTTACAAAGCGTTTGATCACAACGAAGGATAATCAGACGGCGTCAGATGAGGTATCTATAATGAAGGAGTTTGTCAGCTTTATTTTTTAAGCTGACCTTTTTTGTTGTTGGATTTTGTTTATATGCTTTTGTTAATTACGTGTTTTATCTTTTTTAATATCTGCTGCTGCTGCCGTTATATGCAGGTATAGGCACCATAGGAGAAAAAAACATGGTCACTGCAGACCATCGATATTTCATTGCATAATGTATTATGACAAAAGGTTTCCGGATATGGTATCGGACCGCACGTCCAATGCGTTTGACCGTATTCTCCGCTTAACGTGTTTGTCTGGAGTATTGTTGAGGTAACTCAGGTTAAGCAGCGCACTCAAACACGCAGCTGTGAGAAAGGTCCTGACTAAAGGGACTGATTTATAAAACTCACCATCGGCTTTCTTTTATTCCAATAGGCCCTGGCACCAGGTTCCTTTTTCTCTTTTTTTCACGCGCATCTTTCTCCGGTGCATTTTTGATACGAATAGAACAGATGAAATGAACATCTAAGCCGGCCAAATTAAACGTTTGCACATAATGAATGTGATTTGCGACAAAATTAAAAAAATATTAAGCAATGATATCGAAGTGATCAAAATGGCACCTGGTGACCTGTGCCAACGAGCTCATCCAGAAGCCGATGGTGTACCGTGCCACCCTGGCAGAGCTCGCATCGCATCGCCGTGGGTTGTAGCGTGACTGTGATAATGACGATCACTTTTGGCAAGTGGCTAATGAGATCCAATTACCTGCCAATGCCTATTTTTTAATGCTGGAAGCCCTGGCTCAATGTGTGTGCAGAATAATGGTGTCTTTGGCTGACAGGGAGCATGTGGAGGGGAAAGACATTAGAGATATCTCTGGTCCCCGTCCCACCTCACAATCTCTGACTTAGGAACCTTTAATGAGGCCATGAGGCATTCACATTCCACTCACCTTTTCACCTTTTCACATCTTTATCACTTATATGGTTATTATTGTTAGTAGTAGTAGTAGTAGTAGTTGTGGTAGTGGTAGTGGTAGTAGTCGTCGTAGTATTACAATGAACAATCATTCCATGACTGTATAACATGACTGGATGTGTGGACTGATGGTGGATATTTCCTGTGTTGTGGCAGGATAATGAAGGAGGCATGACGGCCCAGCTGCCCAGCACCATAACCTCCTTCAACCAGACAGGCCTGAGACCTGGGGAAGAGTACACCGTCAACCTGGTGGCCCTGAAGGACCAGGGGCGGAGTCAGCCCGTTACTGCCACCGTCACCACACGTGAGTCCCTCACCTGACTGTTCCCCTCATCTGCCCTCCTCTGCCCCCCTCCCCGCCGCCACGCCAGGCACTGCAAGTGCTTTTTTGTGCATGACGTGAAGCATGACCGCCGGTCTGTGAGGTCATCACTTTTCCGCTTTTCCGGACGTTACTCTCAGTGCCCCGCGCGTGCGTCTGTCTGCGTGTCATTTAATTACATTACAGTCATTTAGCAGACGCTTTTATCCAAAGCGACATACAATAAGTGCATACAGAAGGTCATCGAAGCAACTACAGAACAGATAAGACAAAGCACATCCTTCCCATAACGTAGCAGCTATCCCTAGTAATGAACATTGAATGCAGTTCACAGTAAGCTGTGGGTAAATCAGCCATACTGAAATTCTATTCTAAATACTATTATAAACTATAACAAACAGTTAGACAAGAAAACACAGGGAACAAGTATCATGAGCGGTCCTAGATTAGTATATCAGACAAGGTGGAGTCTGAAGAGGTGTGTCTTCAGGCCACGACGGAATGCAGGCAGGGTTGGAGTAGAGCGGGAATGGGGTGTTCATTCCACCACTGAGGAGCTAGGTTGGAAAAGCTCCGCAGTCGGGACAAGCGAGAGCCGTTGACACAGAGGGGAGGAAGTGCAAGCCTGCTGTAGAAGAGCGAAGTGGTTGAGCAGAAACATAGTTCTGGATTAAGTCCTGCAGGTAGGCGGGGCCTGTCCTATTGGCTGCAGTGTAGGCCAGGGTCAGAAACTGATCCTGGCTGCAACTGACAGCCAGTGGAGTGACCTCAGCAGGGGGGTGACATGCAAAAATGTCTGGAGGTTGAATACAAGCTGGGCAGCTGCATTCTGGATCAGTTGAAGAGGCAGAATGGCGCAGGCTGGTAGGCTTGCGAGCAGGGAGTTGCAGTAGTCCAGGCGTGAGGTAACTATGGTCTGGACAAGAAGCTGAGTGGAGTAGGTGGTCAGACACGTTCGAATCCTGATATGCTCTGGTCGTCCAGGACCACCCCCAGGTTTCTTGCAGAGCGGGAGGCAGCTACCATGGTACCGTCAACGGTGATGGAGAGGTCATGTAGTGGGGAGGTCTTGTATGGAATGAAGAGGAGCTCTGTCTTGTCAAGGTTGAGCTTCAGGTGATGGGTAGCCATCCACTCAGAGATGTCAGCCAGACAAGCAGATATCCTCTCCTTAACCTGTGGGGTAGAGGGAGAGAAAAAAGAAAGAGTTGAGTATCATCAGCATAATTATGGTATGAGAAGCCATGCAAATTAATTACTGAACCAAGAGACTTAGTATATATAAATGGAGGACCCAGTACAGAACCCTGCGGGACTCCTGTAGAGAGGGGATGGGGTGCAGAGACAGAACCCTTCCAAGAGACTTAGTAGGATCTATTAGTGAGATACGATACAAACCAAGAGAGGGCAGTCCCAGAAATGCCCATCTCAGCGAGTGTAGAGATCAGGAGTTTGTGGTTGACCGTGTCAAACGCTGCAGACAGGTCAAGTAGAATAAGGACAGAGGAGAGGGTTGAGACTTTAGCAGCGGCGAGTGCCTCCGTTACGGCCAGGAGAGCAGTTTCAGTGGAATGCCCGGTTCTGAAGCCAGACTGATGGGGGTCAAGCAGGTTGTTCTGGTGGAGAAAAACAGACAGTTGGTTAAGGGCAGCTCGTTCAAGGGGACAGGAAGGGCAAGAGAGATACAGCACGATAGTTTCTGACATCAGAGGGGTCCAAGCTAGGTTTTTTAAGGAGTGGGATTACACGGGCAGTCTTAAAAACAGCAGGAACATGGCCACAGGTTAGGGAGGTGTTGATAATGGAGGACAGATATGGAAGGACTTCGCCGGATATAGACTGGAGGACTGCTGAAGGAATGGGGTCCAGTGGACAGGTGGTTGCGCGATGGTGCGTCACCAGTTGGAGCACATCTGCATCCTCCAGAGTCTTAAAGGACGACAGTGTAGCGATGGGTTCGGTATGGGGGATGTGGGGTGTCACTGGATGCGTGAAGGAGTTCTGGATCGTGGCCACCTTCCCCTCAAAGTGGGTCAGGAAGTCATCTGCAGAGAGGGAGGAGGGTGAAGGGGGCGGAGGGGGGGATAAGCAGGGAGGAGAAGGTGGAAAAGTGTTTACGTGGATTGGATACACATGCATTAATTTTAGACTGAATTATCCTCAGATGTCATCACACACCCCGCTGTGTCTTCACTGCACTATCGCTTATATTGTGGATGCTGTGGCAGTCTGTCTGTCTCTGCTACCGCCTCTAGCCAGGGGTCCGTGCCTGAGTCTTCTCTGCCCCTGGCATTTCTGTCTGTGTTTTGTTTTTCCTGTTTGTCTTGAGTTTGTACCCCCCTGTCTTTGTCCGACTGTTTTGTTTTCCTCTCTGTGTCTGACTGTTTTGTTTTCCCTGCCTATGGCTGTTTGTGTCTGTGCTTGAGTTTGTCTTTGAGCTTGTACCCCCCTCTCTGTGTCTCTGACTCTTCTGCACCTGCGATTGCGTGTGCATCTGTCCCTCTGTCTGTCTCCTGTGTCTCTCCCGCACCATCTCCACATCTGAGCAACTGAAGGGGTAATTAATCCACAGCAAAGTCCCCCCATATTTCAAGAGTCACACACAGCTGTGGCTAATGAGATATGTCACATTGATGAATGGGTCAGTCTGCCAGCAATTATGCACTTAATGTAAGCCTCACCCAGAAATTCTTCAGACTGACAGTAAAAGACACACGGATTAAATTCAATTAAACTTTTCCATAACATTTCAAAATACATGTCTGCGGTGGAAACCCCATTAACTTCCAAGAGAGTCACTGTTGGTAGTAATTCAAGTGCCATTGATTATTTATGAATGGTAATTAATATTGCATGCGTGCCGCAGATATCTAATTCGTCGAAGTAAGACAGATTTGGAGTTTCTGAATCATTAATGCAAGTGAAGATGTATTACTGATTCAAGAAAAAGAAAATAAAGCTTTAGAAAAGGGCTATTGGGCCTAGTGTGTCTTGCTGCACGGATTAGCGATTGTGAAAATGGACATAAAGTGTGTGTGTGTGTGTGTGTGTGTGTGTGTGTGTGCATGCGAGAGAGAGAGAGAGAGAGAGAGAGAGAGAAAGAAAGAAAGATATGCCCTATATGTTTCTGTGTATGTAAATTTGTGAGTACTTTTGTACAACTCTTTCCAGTATTGGTCTTGATATGCCTTTATTTATTCAAAAGTTAAGGAACAAATCCTGATGGGATGGAGAACTGTCGGTTTTATACATTCGTGTTTTTCCTAGCGCAGGTCCCTGTTGGCCCTCGAGCTTGGTCTTTCGAACCATTCAGAAATATTACTTTCAAGGAAGGGACCTGAGCGCTCAGTGTCTTAGAATGCACGCGGAGTTGAATAATTAAAAATTTGTCGTGATTTTTCTTCGGGGAACGTCTTAAAATAGACATTAGTCGAGCGAGGTTGGCTAAGACCCCTCAGCCGCCCCCCCTTCGGCGAAACGGCCAGTGTTATTGCCAGAGCAATCAGTAGAAAAGCTATTAGACTTTAATACAGAGCTCTCTAGTGCACTCTAATGCATTTTACAGGTGTACCGCCATGACCTCACCTGCTTAAAAAGCACATAATGTTGTTTGTGCCAGTCCCTCCGAAGCATAGGTCATAAAAAACAGTGTCAATGCTCAAAAAAGATATAACTCAAAGGTCAATAATTCTATGAGATGTTCATTTTTTAAAACTACACAATTGCATCATTATTCCCTCATACCATTTGACAAATACATACTATATTTATTTTTAAAATAAAAATGTATTATTAATAATAATAATAATAATAATAATAATAATGCTGTTCAGATTTCATATAATGGTCATTTGAGTGTGTAAATCCATATTCACACTAAGACGATGAAGTCTTTTGCAATCGGCCTGAATTAGGGAGTTTAATTTGTGCCCATAACAATGTGAGCATCTCCATGCACAGTAAAGCTTTTGCCTGGATCTATTCATCAGACACACCTCAGCTAAAATGCAATAAAAAGGGAAGCCTCTGATTTTTGGGGATTAGCATCTCTGTATATCTATTTCGGGAGTTTGAATATGAGGTCGCATGAAATTGGCAAAATGCAGGAATATGCATAATTTGTATAATAACTAAAGTTTAAAAGTTATTGATAAAATCACCTTGGGCAAAAAGGTATTTACTTTAGATAGTTGTAGACATATTGGAGTTACACGTTGGAATAAAGAGAGCATTTTCTACACAATCATGCCCCTTACAGATGTCCAAAAAAAGTTCTCAAAACCTGGCTGCCATGTCAGGCAAAAGGAGAAATATTGGAGGTGATAAAAAGATGGCCTGGAACCACACCGACACACACTTCTGCTCTTGCAGCATCAAGTCTCCTCTTCAGGCTGAAATTCTTTGTTTATGGCTTTTTGGCACTTTCTGGCTGACAGTGGCGCTCCGGCAGTGAATTCTCCCTATCCGGAATCTTCCGGCGTAATTGCCCTTCCGGAAAACAAAAGGCTATCTCACTGGCTCGTTGGTGTTGTGAGAACGTGCGGAAAGATCAGCTTTTAATAGCCGTGGCGTTATTCGAGCCCCCGTGTTAATTTACTGTACATAATTGCTCTCAGTAAATGCCCCGCTAAAATTAACTTTATTTTTTTCCTCAACTCTCATGGTAAGTTGCAGTAGTCTGAGCAAATAAACCCCCGCCCGTCCCCTAGTGACAGAGGTTTCTCCGGTTCACACGGGAACTGTTAGAAACACTCTTTTTACAGAACAACATCTTTGCATCCTTTAGCATCCCTCTGAGAGTGTTAGACACATATAAGCGCTCTTGTGATCATTACTTTTGCACTTGTTATATCCTTTGAGCAGTTAGAAAAGGGCTGAGATTTTTTGTGTGTGATGGCTTCTCTCCTACGCAGCGTATGAATTATTCATTTGTGGAATCAGTAGCTGTAACCACAAATGCCACATATAACCCCCGCTATCGAGATAAGGTGTTACACACCTGTCTGGAGGTGTTTTTCTATCGCTGATGATAATGTGCTCATTGTTATATTTGTAGTGATAATTATGTACCGGAACCTTCCGTACTAAACCGCATTTGCTGAACAATATCAAGGGACTTTTTTCCTTCCTGCTGTCAATGTAGGGGGAGGAGTTGGGTGTTGGGGGCTAGCCAGGCCACAATATAAAAAGCATATTGTGACATGCATTGTATATAAAAATTTAATTAAACTTGATTTGATGATAACGATGTCGTTAAAAGTAAGCTGCTTGGCGTCGTCCTCCGCAGTGATTGACGGGCCGAGCCGCCTGATCGTGCGCGACGTCTCCGACACGGTGGCGTTCGTGGAGTGGACACCGCCCAAAGCCAAGGTGGATCAGGTGGTTCTGCGCTACAAGCTGGTGGGCTCGGACGGGCCCCAGACCACCTTTCGGCTGCAGCCGACCCTCAGCCAGTACTCCCTGCAGGTCCTGTGGCCCGGCTCGCGGTACGAGGTGACGGTCAGCGGCGTCCGCAGAGGCAACGAGAGCGATGCCGTCTCCACCGAGTTCACCACCGGTGAGAGCTAACCCGCCCCAACCGGACCTGTCCACTGTCAGCACCGATTGGCATGCGGAAATACAGCTGAGCTTGGAGTATTATGTGCTTTACAGTGCAGATGCAGCCATCATTAGTACCGTAGTTATGTGAATGCTTAAAAAAGACAGTTCTGAGCTGCTTAAATAACTACTAAGTATTTTGACATTTACAGTGCAGCTATATTCACCAATATTACCAATGCAGGCTATATGCAGAACACCATTTCTACACCATTCAATAACTACTAAGTGTTTTTTGTTTTTTGTTTTTTTTACTTTAAACTACTAAGTCTACCCATCATCCCATTCAGAGAAACAGACATTAAATAACTAGGCATTAGCTATAACTATAATAACTAAGTATACTAAGTAATTTAGTGCTTGAAACATCCAGTTATTTTGTTAAATCTGCGCAATGCATGCCCTATATGTCATTATTTTGTTCTTCGCATGCAAACAAGTGCATCTAAGTGTCTTGGCGTGTGATGTATGTGTATCTTGAGAGGAGCTTTTTGTTTATCCTTCTGGAAGGGTCAGTTGTTAAAGGGTCAAGTACTGCTAATTGATTTGCTTGGGGATTATGTGTACCCTGCAGCAGAGTGTAACAGGCGTAACAGGCAGAGCAGGGCGGCGGCGCATGCTTTGTTCGTGGTCGTTCGCGCTGAAGGAACGACGGCCATAGATATAGAACCATAGATGTGACATATCATGTGATGTAGTAGTAATTTGGTATTCTAAAATGCAACAATTTGGCAGCCATCTGACCTGAGCACAGTTCCTAGCCAGCTATAATAGGAGCCTATGGCAAAAGTGCCATGTACTGTCTGTCTGTCTAACCCACTGTGATGTCATAATCGGTTCTCAGAAGCCAGATAGCTGATGATTGGCTCATAAATATAAAACCATAGTTACTGGCCACCATATTAGCTGGGTATGGTCTCAAAAATTGCCATTAAACTATGACGTATGACTAATCTATGGTTCTATATCTGTGACGACGGCATGCTGAAAGGCGGCTTCTGGCGACCAGGTCTCAGTTTCCCAACCGTTTTCAGTTCTGTCGTTTTTCTCAGAGATCGACGCCCCCAAGAACCTGCGGGTGCTGTCGCGCACCTCCACTGTGCTGGAGGTGGAGTGGGACAACAGCGAGGCCGAGGCCAATCTCTACCAGGTGGTGTACAGCACTCTCGCTGGTGACCAGTACGACAAAATAATTGTCCAACGCAATGATGGCCCCACCACCAAGACAACACTTACAGGTGAGGAGGTTCAGCCGTTTGCCCAGGTATGGTCAGGTTTTATTTTAAGATGTTCCAAATGTGGTACTGTAACCAGTATACATACATATATACACACACTGCACAATGCGTGAAATCATTTATAGATGGAGTACTTTAGAATCAATGCTTATGTTATATAAACTTTGTTACAGTTGATTTAATATTGAAAATGTTGGCTGTGCATAAACATATATGGGTTCAACAAGAGATTGTCAGCAGAGAAAATTCTGAAGGTTTTGCTTTTTTCCATAGTGAGAGAGAGAGAGAGCGAGAGAGCGAGAGAGAGAGAGAGAGCGAGAGAGAGAGCGAGAGAGAGAGGGAAAGAGAGGGAAAGAGAGACAGAGGCAGAGAGAGAGGCGCAGTGCCTCCTGGCTCCTCCTCTCGTCCATCTATTTAAGTGGAGCTGGGTGTCTAACAGGGCGCGGCTGGATCAAGTCCAGCCTGCAAAAGCCTTGTCAAGGGCCACAGCAATCAATGTGGGCTTTCTGCTTTTCTGTTAACTGATAAGCACACCAGTTGTCAAATTGATTTTACTCTGAATAATTATTGGTTTTAAAAGAGGATGCTAGCAAAACTCCAGAGAGAGCATATTGACGAACACCATATTTCCCAATGCCTGGATAATTAATGGCATTTTAAATGGATGTTGTTTAAAATCTCGTACTGCGTTCTTGTGAATATACAGTGTCCCTAGGTTTTTTATTACACTGAAAGGACTTTTTAATATTTTAATTATGTGACGATGCCCAAGTACATGTTTGTATGCAGACTCCAATCTGCGTGACTTGTAAATGTTTAATGTTTTTCTCTTCATAAGTTGTATTAATTATTCCTTATATCCTCTGACCGGTATAATCGCAACTTTTCATTTAAATAAAGGTGTATTGAGTTTTAGGAGGGTTTCATTATCCTCTGAACCATTTGATGTATGCCATATAAACCCGCACACAGGTGGAAACACATACTGTAACAAACATGTCTCCCTCGCTCCCTCTCTGAACCGTAGACCTGGTGCCTGGGACGGAGTACGGAATTGGGATATCCGCCATTCTGGGGGGTAACCAGAGTTCTCCGGCAACAATGAACGCTAGGACAGGTGAGCCTCAGCTGCTTATGCACACCTGTGTACAGACCAGCACAGCACCGGTACGTTTGCATTTAATGTACAGGGCAGGAAGAAATCAGGGAGGGGTGGAACCGGAAAAATTAACTATATAAGAACATTAATCTATCCACGGACAATATCGGCAAAAGGGGATAACCCATGGGTTCTTAGAGACACGTGATCACAGTAATTTGAAGTAAGTGTGAATTATTTAAATGGCGGAGGGGGGATATTGGAGTTAATGTTTAAGGAGGAGTGTCTTTAGCTACGTTGCTATTTTCATAAATGATGTTTTTTGCAGATGCATATTTGTCCATTTCCTGTGTAGTTATACAGTTGGTTTTGTCCTCAAGGAGCGTCTACTAAATGGTGGTGTGTATTGCAAAGGATGTGTGTGCTTGTTTCTGATTGGTGGAAAACTCTGTAAAGATGGGAGCGGCTTACAGATATGACTGAACATTCCAAATCAGAAAAGAAGTTGTTACAAACCTTGTCAAAAATGTTTGATTCACAGCACCAGGTAAGATCCCAGTAAAACCAAATAAATAAATAAATAAATAAAAGAGTACAAGGAAGAATAAATAGCTTCAATACTCCGGCTCCTGTGTAGGGGACAATACCCAGGTGTCCGTCTGTGTTGATTACATTACAGGTAAACACAGCGCAGCTTCTGTTGTTCATGAATTGTTAATGCTAGCATATGTCACGTCGCTTATATTTTAATAAATATGTTTGAGTTTCTGTAGATTGTCAACAATGGCAGCAAGCACCATGTTTGCAGTGTTTTCATCATGTCAGATGATTACATAAGTAACATCTTAGCCTTCAGTTTAATTAATATGTTTAAAGATGTGAATAGCGGAGGACACTCATTAGATATAAGAATGTGTGTTTGTTACCACTGAGATTAATTTGTCAGTACTAATATGATGAATATAATATGGGCAGCTGGGCAAATTAATATTATTATTGCCTAATTCTATAGACATACCAGATGCTCATCCCTGTATTTTTAACATTGAACACTGTTGTACAACAATAAACATACAGAGTGCCAGAAGCAAAGCCAAAACATTTAAATGTCATTTTACTAATACTGATTGAAAGTGCAATGCGAGCACTAGGTATTCTGTACTGTAATATAATGCTGGAAATTCCTGTTGAGAGTCGTTGAGATGAGGGAACTAGCGCAGGAACTGGTCATCGGAGCAGTCTATGGAATCTGTAACTCCGCCCCCATGGTGCCCATGTTTGGTACCTCCCACATCTGCCCGTGACCTCCGGTGTCCTCCGCAGGTCTGGACGTTCCCATGGACCTGACGGTGTCGGCCTCCACAGACGACACCATCTCTCTACTCTGGGGCTTGGTCCAGGGCCCCATCGACCACTACAAGATCACCTACACCTCTTCCACGGGCGTCACCACCGAGGTGACCGTGCCCAAGGACAGGTCCACCATCACCCTGACCGAGCTCGAGCCGGGCACGGAGTACACCATCACCGTGGCGGCACAGCGCGGCAGGCAGCAGAGCGCCGCCGCCACCATCGATGCCTTCACAGGTACCCGGACTTTATATACCTGTACCTGTATAATAGTGCGGGTGCCCTTATCTGCTGAAATAATCAATGCATTTCTATGCAGGATAAACTTTGTGGATTTTTCTAAGGATGAGAGTCAGCTGTAGTTAGAGACAAATTTCTGATTTGAGACATATTTTCAGATTTAAGCCAAATACAATGTGTTATGCTGGTGATATCCAAAATTGCAGAGTATCTGAGCTAATATCAAGTGCTGAGCACATACCTGTGCTAATATCCAACACTGAACATGTACCTGTGCTAATATCCAACACTGAACATGTACTCTTGCTAATATCCAATACTGAACATGTACTCTTGCTAATATCCAACACTGAACATGTACTCTTGCTAATATCCAATACTGAACATGTACTCTTGCTAATATCCAACACTGAACATGTACTCTTGCTAATATCCAATACTGAACATGTACTCTTGCTAATATCCAACACTGAACATGTACTCTTGCTAATATCCAATACTAAACGTGTACTTGTGCTAATATCCAATACTGAATGTGCATTTGTGCTAATATCAAAAACTGAACATGTACCTGTACTAATATCCAATACTGAACATTTAACTCTGCAAATATCCAACACTGAACATTTACCTGTGCAAATATTTTATACTGAACATTTACCTGTGCAAATATCCAATACTGAACATTTACCTGTGCAAATATCCAACACTGAACATTTACCTGTGCAAATATTTAACACTGAACATTTACCTCTGCAAATATTTTATACTGAACATTTACCTGTGCAAATATCCAACACTGAACATTTACCTGTGCAAATATCCAACACTGAACATTTAACTGTGCAAATATCCAACACTGAACATTTACCTGTGCAAATATTCTATACTGAACATTTACCTGTGCAAATATTCTATACTGAACATTTACCTGTGCAAATATTTATCACAGAGCATGTGTCTCTGCTAATATCCAATACTAACTGTGTATCTGGGCTAATATGCAGCAATAAACATTTACCTGCACTAATATCGAGTACTTAACAAATGCAGTATCTGGATTTCATCACTGAATACATACTAATACCTAGCATTGTACCATAGGGACAGAATTTTATAAACTTGATAAAAGCCCTTGAACACATGATTTAAATTCAGGAGGTATGTCCAGTCACGGTCTTGGAGGACCACAGTCCAGCCAGTTGTATACATGTATACACTTTCAAAATGTACGAAAGGGAAATAGAGGAAGGCCTCCATATTTTCATAACCAAGTCGTTCATTTCTGTAATTAATAAGGTTCTGGAGGTAGTAGTGCCTTCCGGCTGTGCTACTAGTCCTTAAGGATCTCGGCTGAAGTGTTCAATGCAGGTGGTTCAACCCACGTTCTATATATTTTCATCCTGTCAGGAATGAACATAAATTTGAAACCAAAAAAATTTTTTTTTATCACATAGTCAAGCTTTTCATTTGGAGAAACATGGGTGGTGGGAATCCTTCCAGGAAACACTGAAAAACAGTGAAAGCGTAGCCTTCCCTTTAGGGAAATATCTTTAAAGGGAGCTGTGCATAGCCTTGATTTTTTGCCTGTGTGAGTTATAGACATAAGCTTTACTTTATTTCTTCTTCAGGCAGTTGTGGATGTGTGTGCCCTGTGTGTGAATTATAAGTTTACATTTACCACCACGGCAACCGTACTGTTTGCTCATCACATCGGCTTAAGGGTCCATTATCTGTTCAGCTGAAGGAGGCGGTCGCTCTCTTTTTTATTCCCTGAAAGGAAACTCAATCCTAGAAACCTCAGCTTGACCAAAACATCAGTGCTACTCTCCAGGCGTTTAGTTCATTATTATAATTTTTATTTTATTTTTTATTACCATGTTCCTCACCTGTTGCAGCTGTTGCAGCTGTGCATCTTGCTGGTGTAGCTTCTACGGCAGTATCCCAGTACTCAGCCTTTTACTTCATCATTTTCCAGAATCCCCCAGTCCTCGCTGCGACTGACCTTGCTCACGCTGCACCAGTGGTCGTCATGTCATTTTTCAATACTTCCTGTCAGTTCCCCCCATCTCCAGTGAGGTCTGGCTATCGGCCTCCCTCTGGAACACGCTGACTCCTCCACTCCACCAGGTGGCGCTCCCCGTTCCCCACTCTCGCATGACTGATGGCTTTGGTTTCTAGGGTTCCGGCCCGTCACGCAACTCTACTTCTCCGACGTCACCTCGTACTCGCTGACGGTGGCTTGGAGCGCGCCGGCGCCCCCCGCGGACATGTTCATCCTCAACTACAGCCCGCAGGATGGCGGGGACACCCTGGAGGTGACGCTGGAGGGCTCCAAGACGCAGGCCACCCTCAGCGGCTTGCTGCCCTCCACCGAGTACACGGTCACCCTCATCACCATACAGGGCGACATGACCTTTGAACCCGTAACCAGCTCGGCCGTCACAGGTACACCACCACACACCTCACACACCGGTCACAGAATTGGAAGTCTCCAATTAGAAACACGGGTTAGCGTTAGCGTTAGCGAGAGTTCAGTTCAGTTTTAACGGCTGTAACTTGGCATCCTTTTTCAGGATGGCACTTAAGAGAGACAGAATATTTATTGCTGCATCATTTATTTATTTCAATTGTGTCAGAGTAAATATGTGTATACTCAGGTGTTCGCCTCATCTTGTTTTATATACTTTGTTATAAGGTTCTCCGGATGAGCGCATCTGGTACATGAATTAATGTAAATGCAAAACAACAAGACTTCTACAAGAATCTGTTTTGTTCAAATCGGTTATTTGTGAAGATCTCCAAAGCAATAAGAGCCTGATCCCCCTAGCCCCCACTTCTCCAGCGCCACACATTGAAGTCTCCAGCTTTATTTCCATACTATAATATTTATCAATATTTAATGAGGATGTCTGATGGATTTTAAATGAGAGAGAGCTCCACAGGGCAAGCGCAGGGAGTTTGGCTTGAGCAGATGGAGACTGATGCCGGTCCTGAAGAACCCCACAGCGCATGCACAAGTGTTGCTTTCATATGCTACTTTATATCCGAACGAAACCGAGCGTTCAGTCCAGTGATTAAGACATCAGTCTGTATTAAAACAACAGCCACACCAGCCCTTTGAAACAACGGATGGGCCCAGGAACTGATGTAGATTTACACTGAGACTCACTTTGTATATGTATATATATGTTTGTATAGCACTGCTGGAATATATGTGTATGTATAGCACTGCTGGAATTAATTAAATATTCGAAACGGCTCTGTGGGGAACCATTGCTCTAAACAAATAAGCGGACTTACTATGACTTCCAAACCAGAGTTGAATGCTTGACCAATTTGAACCTGGAGCCTGCATTGACATCTCCCTTATGTCGTATATTTTGCTGCTGTTTGAAAGGACGAAAGAAGGGCGATACACTGCAGACCAGTCTGGTCCTCCATATTTAGGGCAGGTGTAGGTATAAGGAAATAGCAGAGGTGTTAAGTCAAGGGGTCAGAAAGTAAAAGTCCTGCCATGTGTTTCTTACACTCATGAACTCAGCCAGCTGATTTCACCAATTAGTTCTACCTCCTGGCTGAAAAATGGTGCTAATTAGCAAATCCCGGTGATTGGAACAAAATAGACTTCTGGGAAATAGGGGTAGAACAGTCGTTGGGTCACCTGACATATATAAATCAGAACAGCTCCACCAATCTTAAAGATGGTGATATACTTTCTGGAACCCCTGGTGCTAAGTAGTGTCCACCAATCACTGTTGGCATTGGTAGTTACGATTTCTACTTACATATTCTATGATTGGTGCAGCTAGGATAGTGCTACTTTGCTCAGGTCTCTCCAGTCATCCACAGTTAGTACGTTGCATTATCTTACTCGGGAAGTTACGTAGTTGACACATTTTGTTGACTAAGTAAAACCTGCTGGTTCTGAAGCTGTTTGAGGGGTAAAACTCAATAGCCCGTATTTCAGACTGCTGCCAGACTCCAGTTAATATGCATCTTAGTCTGTATATATTTACCCCTGCCATATAATTACAAACTCTGTGCTTTCTGTACATAACTAATGGAATTAATGCCTTTTTCCACAGATATACACTTGCCACAAATGAATGTGTCATTGCCAAGTATTTTTTATGGTGATTAGAAAAATATATTTTTTATTTTTTATTTTTTTAAAGATGTTTTTTTTCCAGAGAGGGCATCTTCACCGATTTCTCTCATTTATGGAAATAAATTGATTTGTGCAAAACCACATTTCCTCATTCCCTGACATATTTACTCATTAGCCCTTTCTTCCACAGCTGTATTGCAGATTTCCAGCACACGTTATTCCTTTATGAACGCTTCCATGTGTAATCCTCCTTTAATTACCTCTGCTGGAACGTGGAAGTGACTCAAATATTCTGCCGCCGTAGAGGCAAGCTGTTATTTACAGCTGCCAAGCTGAGGAAGGGGAAGACGAGCGGTCTCAGGACAGCTTTCCCAATACAAAGAGATGAACTTTGCACAGAACCACCTGCGTAGCTGCTTCTTGGCTCGATCGAGGAGCTGCCAATTTCCGAATCAATGCTACCAATTATTGCTTCATCAGAATTGTAATGGATGCACGGGTTACGTTATTTTTTTTGGACGCTGTGTTTTCCGAAGCTCATTTTTCATGCCAGGACAGAATCCATCTTTGAAAATATGTTTGTTTGTCAAATGATATGCTGCTTGATGACAGAAATGGGGTGATTCAAACATGGCTGGAAGCCACTCCATATTGAGTCTGCTCGTGCCAAATATCTTATGCTAAGCAGGGCTGGGCTTCATTCTTATTTGGACAGGAGACCTGAGAATAAACAGCTTTCTGTCGGTAGTGATGTCAGTTAGCCAGTAGGGGGCACTCTTTGTGCGTTGATTTAAATCGGGTGGTTCAGTTCAGTGATTGGGGACACTCCCCGATACTGGGTGCAGTTTAGATCATAACTTCGGGGCCTGTTTCTGTGGTCTTTAACGTTCCTATGAAACTTAATGAAAGGCCAAGGTTGTTGGCCTGGTAAAGTGCTGTCCTGGTAAAATTTGAAAAATGGCTTTGTGCATCTGTCCATATAACACCCTCATGCTGTCCATTGCTCCATTGCATCCCCTGCCCACACTTCTTTACTAGGCTGTAGTTTACAATAGAATTGAGCTTCTGCATTTTACCTTTCTTGTTAAATAAAGATAGTGCCAGGACCAACTGTGTGTCGTTTCCAGGGATTGCTTGAAGGTAGGCCTATATCCCGTATCATATAAAGGGCTCACAGGGGTAAATATATTAGGCGCCTGTCTCATGTTTTCATTTGATAACAGCTTAAATATCAAGGCTAAATACAATAGTGTGACTGACAGCTCTGTTGAGTGGAAAATAATTGAAAATGTGCATACATGACTAATCACAATTGAGTGACATGGGGGATACCAAATTCCAACCGCATTTAGATAAGACCGAAGGCATTACTTTGAATTGTTAAAGCACTTTGTCAATTATATCCGTTATAATAAGAAAACCACGTTGGGGAAATGATTTGCACCCCACTTTGCAATTTCCCGCAAAGTCTCAAATTATGGAGGGATCCAATCCCGCAGGTTCCTGTTGGTTTTTACACCTTTCCAACGGGCTGAATTGGTCTGTAGCTCACATTTCTTGATGATCTGAGCTCAGGCTTTGCAATAGAGTGCGCCGGGCGTTTCCCTCACGGCTGCAGCTGTGCTGCTGGGAAATCTTGGGACAGATGAGTCAATCGTAAAAAAAATATTCCCCCGGTGGCCGGTGGAACTCGATAACAATGCAAATGGCTCTCCCTGGCCTTCTGTCAGCCTGTCCCCATCGCGATGCCGCCTGCGTCCGCGCGTGTTGCATTAACCGCATCTGCTCCGTCTCAGTAGTGCCGGTGCTCTGGGTCTGAACGAGGGCGATTGGAAATCTGTACAAATGCCCACTACAATCAGGCAATGGTGTGTGGTTACAACAGCAGTGAATATCAAAGTGACAACAGCAGCGTCTTTCTCCTGACCCTGGTTACAAGGGATATCGCTCCTTCCAGCAGTCAGTGGCATTAATGTGATTTAATTGGTTTGGGACGGTTTCTATAGTGATGTGAGTGACCCTTTGTACACTATGACCCCCTCCCCTCTCTTTCTCTCTACAACCCCCCCCCCCACCTCCTGCAGGGATGGATCCCCCTCGGGAGGTCATTGTGTCCTCCGTCACTGAAGACTCGGTCACCATCTCGTGGACCCACCCCATCGCCCGATTCGATTACTACAAGATGTCTTACCAGCCTGCAAGAGGTCTGTCCACTTAACCATTATACTGTGAGCTACAATTATTAATATGTACTGTAGCTCTGTGTTAGCCCATTGCCTTAAGCATGTGTGTGTGTGCTCATATAGTGAACAGCTTGAGTGTGTGTGTACGAGTGTGTGTGTGCGTGTGCTTGTGTGTGTGTGTGTGTGCTTGTGTGTGTGTGCTTGTGTACGTGTGCGTGTGCATTTGCGCGTGTGTGTGCTTGTGTGTGTGTGTGCTTGTGTACGTGCGCGTGTGCGCGCGTGTGTGTGTGCTTGTGTGTGTGTGTGTGTGTGCTTGTGTGTGTGTGTGTGTGTGCTTGTGTGTGTGTGTGTGTACGAGTGTGTGTGTGCTTGTGTGCGTGTGCGTTTGCGCGTGTGTGTGTGTGCTTGTGTGTGTGTGTGTGTGTACGAGTGTGTGTGTGTGTGTGTGTGCTTGTGTGCGTTTGCGCGTGTGTGCTCAGAGGGAATACATGATAAAGCATAATACAATAAATGGCCAGTAAATGCTGCTGCTGCAGTAAATGTCAAGTTATGGTGGATACTGACGACACTGCTCTCCACTGTCGTGGTCCGCAGGAAGGGTGGACAGCATGGTGATCGACAACGACGTGACCAACTACACCCTGAGCAGCCTCCACCCAGCCACCGAGTACGAGATCAGACTGAACGCTGTGCAGGGCAGCCAGGAGAGCGAGGTCATCTCCACCAGTGTCTTCACAGGTAGCCATCTTACCTCCATAAGCACTGCCCCAGAGCCACGCTGTAGAGCTATAGAATGCAGAATGCAAACGCATCACTTTTACTGAGTATATAGAACATTCAGGAGTTTTCCCGCCTAAATCATAGTCCCAGTCTTATGCAGTATGAGTTCTAGACTATAGAAGAAAAATATATCTTATTGTTACTGAATATATAGAACATGTAGATATTTCCTACTTTAATTATAATTATGGTCCCAAAGCCATGTCGTAATGTTACAGAATATCTAAAAATATGTCATGTTTATTGACTCCGTAGAATTACAGTATCTTCTCGTATTTAATTAAAGCAGCTACCTTCATAGATTTAGAGGGCTGTCCATATCAAGATTAGCCACACATCACCCTCTCCCTATCATCATAAACTCTGTTTTCCACGGCATCCCCAATCTGGTGAGCCTATGTTACGCCAGCACACCCACTTGCAAGCTGAACAAATCTGGTTCATGTACCATGTAATCGTTCTGTTTGCACTGTTAATTTATACAGGAATTACACACTGGCCTACATCTTGCCCACAGGACAGATTTTTTTTTCTACATTCATAGTATGTAGAGTCCTCCTTTTTTCATCACCATCTTTTCCGTCTTCCTCCGGCACCACGAGTTGGTCAGTCAATTATCGCAGGCTCTCTCGTGTTGAGCTGGTGGACAATTTCACGTGAATAGATACCACAGAGCAGTTTGCAGCTCCTCAGGGCCCAAGCCCTGCTAACCTAGTCTTAACCGTCCTGTCGTTGCATGCATAATCTTCTGCTGATCCCAGAGCAGTGTGTGCGATGCATGACTATGCGCCCTTACCAGAACCTGTCTCTAAACACAGACCTCAGAAAACACCGGAACGTTCCCCGTCCTCTCAATAATCGGCATATTTTCTAGTTCCATTCGTACAAAAAAAGATTGTTCCCTGGTGGAAATGACAAGTGCTGATTTCCCACAATGCAATGCACATGCTCCGTGTCCTCTCTTTGTTCTGGCTTCTCTGGATTCTTTCTTTTGAGTCTTGCTCAAGGTGTACATTCTGCGGAAGAACGAAGAGCGAATTCTCTAAAGTAATGTAGGAGCTGAACTCAGGAAAATGAGAATATGTCCCCGTTTCCCAGAGGGCTTTCTTTGTTTTATGATATTTTGCTTCACAATGATACAAGGTGTGATAATTATTGTAGACAAATGCATCTTGGTTTTGAAATACAAATACATTTGTTAGAATGTGTGTAGTTTTTGCTCCCGAAATAACACAGATGCACAGGCACGCACGCACGCACGCACGCACGCACGCACGCACGCATGCACACACGCACACACCTAACAAGATCACCTGCATTTACCACACATCTTAACATGAACAGACTTGTGCATGTGAGTCATTATATTGGCGTGAAGTCTTTGTAGAACGAGCGGTGTCTCAATCCGCGTTTCTTTGTTGTGAGATATTACAGTTTTATTGGATGCGGGAACATTTTTGCATAATGAGTTCCCTGCCCTCTACGGTGATCTGCCTCCTGCATCCCGCTAGCATTTCTCTGATATCGGCTTGCAAATAAATGAGGGCATTAGGTGCAGAGTTATATGGAAAGGAGCTTATTTTGTAAATATTGACTGGGAATAAAAGAGATTTTAATCTCCCCGTTGATCGTGGGCGGTGGGCCCGTGGCCCCGTGCCACCGCTGCCGCGCTCCCGAATATTAAACGTGTCCCCGCACGCCGCAAGTTTCATCCTCGGCAGAGACCGTTTCATCCTCGGCAGAGACCTTGCCGGGCGCCCGTTAGCATCCGCCGCGGTTTTGATGTGATCAGCCTCGGTGGGTTCTGTATTGATCGGTCGTGATGTAGGATAAAGCTTTCCGTTGAACGGACTTATTTTGCCTGTGGCACTGTACTGTGAGCGTCCCACGGAGGGGGGTCCTTGCACGCACTCAATCAATGAAGTACAGGAATAATTAGGTGAGAGCTTGCAAAATCCAACTAAGCACACTCTTACTCATCGCCTTACTTAGCATTAATGAAGCCGTTTTTATACAACCTTGAGAAATGGAAATGTCTATTTATTATTCTTTTTAAAAGATATAATATGTGAAGCGTAAGTGTACGCTTGCTTTTTTGACCAAACATTGAATGAATTGGTGATAACGTACTCCCATGTAGCTCTAGGTATGTCTCTAGGAGTCAAGCAAGGCAGAACGCAATTAAAGTAAAATGTTTCAGTATACCATTACCATGCCCTCAAATGCCTCGAGTGCTCAGCTGTGAAGATGTTTAAAAATATATTGTTTTTGAACCCAAAGTGCTGTAAAAGAAGCAGCACAAATTCACACTAACGGAAAATAGCGGACAGATTCAAACATACACTACCATACTTGTATATTGCTCAGGACACATAATTGGAACATAGATTTGTTTTTCTGACTTTTTGCTTTTTAAATTTTTCAACAGCTATTATTTATGTATTCTTCTTGCACCACACACACAGACACACAAGCTTGCCTGCTGGTCAGTATGCAAATTCTACAAAAAAAATAGCACTTGAATAAATATTCATTAATCATGAATATGCAAATCATTATTAGGTTTGTACTGTACATCCTGTTCTGACAGTGTACCATTTAAACGTGTTTTTAGAGGAAGGAGCCAGCCAGCTTTTGATTAAATCCCACAGTCTATAACAGTGGAAAGCATCTGTGGAACCATTCAGTGCGTTCTTAAAATTAACACAAGCAAGAAGAAGAAGAACAGTCAATTTTATCACCATCGTCTACCGCGCTAGCAAGAATAGAAAACCACTACGACAAATTGTGAGCGATTGCTCCCGTGCACATAGAAATGTCAGCGCAGGGAGGGTGGGGTTTCACCGGACGGCTGGTACAGGGGATAGAGGGGCGATCCTGTTCCAGCTGGGCTCCCCCAACAACCCACCCCATATATATATATATATATATATATACACACACATATTGACATAACATGATTATGCCCTTATCAAATTTTTAAGTGCCCATAACCCTCCCTTCCACTCAAACAAACCCATTGCTCTCCTTCCCTAACCCCTACCCTTATTAAACTTCTGCAACAACCCCCCCTATGCACATGCACTCACCTCACACTATATAATGTATACCTTAAAAACAAGCAAACAAAAAATATATATATATATGTCAGCCCCAGTGTGCTACCATTGGTTAGTATCTTGTAGCAATGAAACTTGTGAAGCTCTGGCCATTGATACCGGGCCTCGGTGTACAGGACAAGACCTCATAGAGGCCAGAACGCACCCTCATAGGAGATAGATGGTGTTGCATCAAGGTCAGTCTGCTTAATGGACTATGGAGAGTTTATGCCCCGCACGTTACAAGAAACAAAATGCTCACGCTGATAAACGCTTCTAAAGAGAGACCCCTGTATGGGGAATGAGGAGAGCTTGTTAGGAACCCCGGGCGGAGAGGCAGAGAGCGCCGTTCTCTGTTGTCGAGCAGCGGAGCTCGGCGGCTCTGAATTTAATGAATGGTCCGGGCCCGACTGGGTCAGAGTCAGTTAATGGGAATGTGGATAACTGGCGCTGCGGCTTGAATTCGGGCTCAGGTGTGCCACAGCGTCTGAATGCCCCCCCCTCGCTAACAGAACACGCAGAAAGTGGGAAGGGGGGGACAACCTCGTTAATCGAGGACGGCCGCTCCGGTCACATGGCCGGAGGGTTCAAATCGTGACGTTTACATTTAGCAGACACTCTTATCCAAGGTGTCTTACAAGCAAGTGCGTCTAACAGGGCTGGAAAAATGGTGCAACAGTCAGAAATCATTTAAGTCACCGACGAATCGGTTAATTACAGGGAAAAAAAGCAAGACTGATTGCAGCAAACATATCTTTGTGTCACCCACTCAAGCTAGTCGATAAATTGAGCAAAGTTAGCAAGCTAGTTGATTAAGCTGGTGAGTCATGGATGCAAAATGCCTTTAATCTTCACTTCTTACAGGCAATGATTGAGTGTATTCACTTATACACTTATATATAAATTATGTGTCTTATATTTTTGTACATTTACACTGCTTGTCTTTCACAATTCCGATAAGCACATTGAATTTCTTCATCAAGGTAACAACAGTGGTGCTCTGTCTAATTCTCTGTCTCTGCATTCTGCGCAGGTATTGTTAATTCTATTTCTGTGGATAAAAGTCTTAGCTTGGAGACAATCTGCAGTAAAAACTAGCGCTTCTCTCGTAAAAATCTCCAAACTGAAACAGTGGATCGTAATGAAACGGTAGACCCCATGTGTAATAAAGACTCCGCTCCCAATTTGTATTTCCGCAGCTACCTGCCAGAAACTGTGATTTTCTTTTCTTTCTCATATCAGTTTGAATATAATAACCAGTTGAAGGTTTGAAAGAAAGGCAGGGGATCAAAGCCAATTATTTTAGATGTGTTAAAACTTAAAAAGAGTATCCCCTGCAGGGGTTCAAACAGTGTCACCCTTACAAAACTGTATAGTTTGAGGCAAACTTGCAGCTAATATGTAGCGCATTTGCCACAACCTAAATAGTTTACCACAAAATGTTGTTAGAGGTTTGTCCGAGTTTGCCAGTGGTGGTGAACTAAAAACTTTGCCAGAAGTGAGTGGCAGTTCCCACAAAGCTAATTTGCATGTGAAAATATGAGCTTGCCGCAAACCTGCAGCAACAATGCTAAAGGTTTGACGCAAATTTGTCCTCTCTCTCTCCCCCGCAGCCATGGACATGCCCATGGACCTGATGAGCCTGAACATCACTCCCCAGGGAGCTCTCCTACGCTGGACCCCTCCTCTGTCCACCGTGGATAACTACGTGCTTACGCTCACGCACAACCAGGGTGAGTGAGGATGGGGTGGGCGGTTCCCTGACGGCTCAGCCCGGCTGGTGTTCACAGCCCTGTTACCCCCCCGCTTCAGAACAACTCTCGCAGCACCTCAGATGCACTTTACAAAGTCCCCTTCAGTTTTTTTTGTGTGTTTTTTTTAAACTTTTTCCCTGTCGTTCTCCCGTGGCAGCGGTGATAGCTGGGTAAGAGCACCCGGGGATGATTTCACACTCTGATTTCACGATATGATTTCAGGGCGATTGTAAATTTGTCTGTGATAGTGTTTCTCAGTGTTTTTGCCAGCCACCAGGCGGGCGGGTGAGGCTAAAAAGCGAAAGTGACAGAGGTGACGGATTGCTCAGAAGCAGGAACAGAATTTCCGGAATGTTCTGTTGCGACGGGTAGAGTTTTGTCCTCTTGGTGACCCGCGACTGACCTTTCTCTCCTCTGCAGTTGCCGCGGACACCATCCTGGTGGAGGGCGCTAGGCAGGAGCACCAGCTGAGCCGCCTTCTCCCCAGCACCAGCTACTCTGTGGCCCTGTACGCCACCAAGGGGCCCCTCACCAGCGGCACGGTCATCGCCAACTTCGCCACGCGTACGTATGCGAGCCCAGACTGTCTCACGCCCCCCAGGCTGTAAGTAGGGCCAGGCGCAAACCCCTGGATGACCCAAATGTAAATAGCACATAGAGTTGCTTGTTCATAAATCAGGGGGGGGATCTCCAGAAGCGACGGGAGAGGTGATTAAATCATCGGTCGATCGATCCGGCGAGGCTTTTGCCATCAAGCACAGGGAGCTTTAGCCGCGTAGAGACAGATGGTGAGCCTGCTGGGTTCTAGGCTCTTCTGTGAGCAGACTGGAAAAGGCCTGCTTTAGAGTTCTCCTTTTTGTTGGATGGGGGAGGACGGAAATATATTTTTGGAGACTCTAAACAAAAAATTCGCAGTCAGCAGCGTATCGGGCCCTCGAGGGAGAGTGGTGAAAATACCGAGGCCTCCTCTGCAACTAGGCTCTAAAACCATTAACAAGTGCACACTACTGCACCGCCTATGGCACGTCAAGTGTGTGTATGTGTGTGTGTGTGTGTGTGTGTGTGTATATGTGTGTGTGTGTGTGTATGTGTGTGTGTGTGTGTGTATATGTGTGTGTGTGTATATGTGTGTGTGTGTGTGTGTATATGTGTGTGTGTGTGTGTGTGTATATGTGTGTGTGTGTGTGTGTGTGTGTTTGTTTACGTGTGTTTGTGTATAGGTGTGTGTGTGTGTGTTTGTTTACGTGTGTTTGTGTATAGGTGTTTGTGTGCATGCGTGTGTGTATGTGCGCGTGTGTATTTGTGTGGGTGTGTTTACGTGTGTGTCTGTGTATTTGTGCCTGTGTGTATACTAATGTAAAGGACTGTGTCTGTATATATGTGTGTGCGCCTGCACGGGTAATGGACAGCGTGTATGTGTGTGTTTGCATGTGTTCATGTTTGGCGCACATACAGTTGAGCGTATGTGCTTAGACATGTAGTTGAGAGTACGTGTGTCAATGTGCTTGTGTGAAGTATTGTGCGCACGTAGTGGAGTGTTTGTGGTTGCGTACGTATGCATTGTGCTGTACAAGAAATCAGAAGTGAAATTGACCCCGTGTGTGCGTTTGTCTTTGACGTGTGTTCCCGTGGCCAGCCCAGCTGACAGCTTTTCATTCTGCGACGATGATCCACTATCGAGAGCGGGGACGGTGACGCCGCTGACTGGTCCAAACGTTTAATCGTTTGACATGTTATCGAAAACAGATTAATTTGTACATAATCAAAGTGCCACAGGCCATTTGCCCTGCCACTTTAGCAGCAGGTTTCCTGTTTGATGTTGACAAGCAATCGCTTGATCACGGCCAGTGGAGTTCACGCAACAGCGGACGACGCTTGTTTGTAATTCAATGGCGATTGTTTCATTTCGCAGCCGTTCTGCTCTAATAACGTGGCTGTTTTTTTTGTGTTTTTTTTACTCTGTTATTTTTTGATAAAAAGCAACATTGTTGACTGCTCTCAGCGTTCAAAAGAGGACTAAAACAAAGAACTTGGGAGCTCTTCGTTAATTTTGTTGACTCAGTGCCTGAGGAAGACCTTGCCATAACGACAAGGTGTGTTTGTCTATTTTAGAAGAGAAAATAAGTCTTGAATGTCCTATGACTCTGGAATTGCACCCATTTTGCCTCATCTTGCATGTCTCCTTAACAAGGTAGATTCTTGAGAAAGTAACCGCTGGTCTATTTGAATATGGCAGAACAATGTGGATGGGCTTAAACCATGACCGTGACCGGGATCGTCACCTCTCCTGGTCAGCCCCTATACAACTAGTGAACCTAACAGAAAGAGTCTCCCACACTGCAACAAAAAAATCTGTTTTAACAAGTGTTTTAGTCTTGTAAATAGAAAATATTAGCTTGTTTTAGTTACTGTTTGCTCTACAAGTGAAATTGTAAGTGGCAAGAAAAGAATCAAACTGTCTCACTTCATTGGCATTATTTGTGTCTTATTTAGCAGAAAAGTCATAGAAATAAGATTTTAAGTCTAAATAGAAGAATAATTAATTAAATGCTCATTAAGATTTATTTTGGTTTTTGCAGTGCAGACAATTAGATGTACATATGTGTGTATGTGCATGTACGTGTGTATTTGTGTGTTAGTGCACGAGAGAAAGACAGAGAGAGATGGAGAGAGAGACTGGCATAATCATGATATACTGAAAAGCCATAGAAATACTCAAGACAACTGAGGGAATATTAAAAAAGGAAATGTCACTATAAGCTATTTTATGACATGCAAAAGCCAAATTAGCATCTATCATTATGAAGAGTTTAAAGAGCTTTCAGTGCTGCGATCATTTTGACAGAATGACAGCCTGTCAGATAAAGCCCGAGCGGGAATACAGACCGATATTTACACGTAGTTGTAATTTTGCTTCTAATTTCAGCAGGTCTGTCACTGCAATTTGAGAGTGAACTCCCTCCCTTATGGGTTTTCCTTGTTCTGTGGGCTTTCCCTGCTCTGTGGGCTCTCCCTGTTCTGTGGGCTCTCCCTGCCCTGTAGGCTCTCCCTTCCCTATGGGCTCTCTCGGCCCTGTGGGTTCTCCCTGCTCTGTGGGCTCTCTCTGTTCTGTGGGCTCTCTCTGTTCTGTGGGCTCTCCCTGCTCTGTGGGCTCTCCCTGTTCTGTGGGCTCTCTCTGTTCTGTGGGCTCTCCCTGCTCTGTGGGCTCTCTCTGTTCTGTGGACTCTCCCTGCCCTGTGGGCTCTCCCTATCTGGTAGGCTCTCTCTGTTCTGTGGGCTCTCCCTGCTCTGTGGGCTCTCCCTGTTCTGTGGGCTCTCCCTGTTCTGTGGGTACTCCCTGCCCTGTAGGCTCTCTCTGTTCTGTAGGCTCTCCCTGTTCTTTGGGCTCTCCCTATCCGGTAGGCTCTCTCTGTTCTGTGGGCTCTCCCTGCTCTGTGGGCTCTCCCTGTTATGTGGGTACTCCCTGCCCTGTGGGCTCTCCCTGTTATGTGGGTACTCCCTGCCCTGTGGGCTCTCCCTATCCTGTAGGCTCTAGGCTGGTCATGCAGTGCATTGTTCTTACTGCAAAGTCAAACCTATCACCCTTTTATGTCCTTGAGCAGTTTTTGTTTCACAACTTAATCTGCACCTATTTTAAATTAATTTAAAGTTTATTTTAATTATTGAAATTAGTTACTGTATTTAAAATGTTTTAATTGATTTGAAATCACTTACATAACAATACATTTTAAATAAATTTATCATAAATTTTTATCGACTATATTTATATTGACGTCAATGTTTTGTTTTTCTCATTCATCTTGTTTTGTCACTGTAATGAACGTCATTAATTTGAACTTTCTGTGAGGAAACTACTATTAATAACACACATAATAATCAGTGGGTTTCAAAAAATTATTATAGAAGAAATAGTAGCCCGGTTTGGCAGCTTGGAATTAAATTGTTCTAATCAACATAATCAACATTCATGTAATCAATTATGTGACCTTTGACCCCAGCCTCATTGTCCCCTTCTCTGTTTCCTCTCATAGCCATGGACGCGCCCAAGAACCTGACAGCCAGCGAGGTGAACCACCGGAGCGCCCTCATTTCCTGGCAGCCCCCCATCGCCGAGATCGATAACTACATGCTCACGTACAAGTCCGCAGACGGCAACCGCAAGGCAAGCCACGCTTTCCCGCTTTCTGACAAACTGCACAGCCTGAGCTTCCTTTTATTTTCATATCTCAAACATCTTCTTTTTTTTTTTCCTATTGTATTTCGGCACTCAGATATGCAACGCCATGCGTGTCACTGTGACGGAGTTGACCTACTGTGATATTTAGAATCGCACTGTACAATTCCAGAGCAAAGATCCATTCAGCCGAGCATTTTAAATCTCATCATATTCTTTCTGGGGCTAACGTCTTTATTTTATTTTATTTAATTAAACTTTTGCTCTTGCCAGTAGTATTAATAAAGTAAATTGACAGAGCCATTAACTGTTGCAGTATGTCTATTAATGAGCCTCTAGAAATAATTTCCCCTGACAATTTTCTCAAATAAGCTTCTTTTTTTTTTTTTTTTAGCTCATTGCATCACATATGACCCAGGCAGACTGTTCACCCTTCACCTATTTCACTTGATCTCCCTCTGATTGAATATACACTTAATGAATACCCACAATGTAATTATTAATATAGTAATATAGGATTCAGTCAAACATTGGATATATTTAATTCATGTATGGTGCATGAACACACACACACAGTAGCTATTGATAAAGTGCGATACTCCATAGAAAGAAATACATTGGAAAGGCATATCTGTGGATGGATGTCCTTTTGACCCTGTGAGTTGCCTGTCCTTTTGATTGTCCAGTGGGTGGCAGTAGTGCACAGAGTGTGCATGTTTCTCTCAATGCACACAGTCACATGTTGGCCACGCTGTTGAAACAAATCCCCCCCAGAATGGCCTGTACATCACATTCTCATAGGATCTGTGTTCCTCTAAAGCATTAGTTCATTTCTGCACTGGGATCAGTGGGATCAGGGCTGCGTATTGGATGTGTGTACGCAGGACACCTAGAAACGCGATTTGCAAAATGGCTTTCATTTCTGTAGCCATCTCATCATAGAATCTGTGACATCACTTCCCCCCGGATAACTAATGTCGTTATTAACCTCCTGAGGTCACATGACGTGTCACCAACAAAGAGCGCGACGCCTGTTGCGTAACTGCCATTGGTCCAAAAAATGCTTTTCCAAGCCCTAATTATGAGAGCCCTGAGATATGTGGGATATCCTCATTGAAGCCTTCTTTTCTGCATAATTCGGGAAACATATTGCTATAAATGTTTGACTCTTCTTTAAACAGGTTGAATATTGCATACGATCCTTCATATTTCATACGATCCTTCATATTTCATAAGTCAGCCAGAAGCCTCTCTCCGCACTGTCGCTTACTGCAAGCTGAGAGAGCCTGCTCAAGGACCTGTTTATTGCATCGGAATAAAAACCCAGACTTAGCCCCCCAAAAAATGACGTGTCTCTCCTCAGGAGATCAACGTTTGATTGAAATGGATTTGTCAAAAACTATGAGTCGGATGGAGCTGTCAGGGATTTGAGAGTGGGGGGAAAAAAATAGGAATCCCTCTCTTTCAAAATGGCTGCCTGCCAGGTTCTCAGCTGCAGTGTTTGATGAAAGCCTTCTCAGGCTCATTTTAATGCTGCTCGTCAAGAGAGAAAGCACTGATGTGGTACACACAGATGGAAATGCGGAAAGAAAACTATTTAACCACATTGTTTTCAACCTCTTGGTAATCACTGGGAAATGGGTGTACTTATTTCATCATTTTTATAGACTTGCATAATTTGTTCTATGTTTGTATCTATAACACGAGTCGGCTCGACAAAGCACACTCATAATATGATGAGATATTTTTTTGCTGATATATCTTGGTTTGGCAGCCATATCTTGGTTTGTAAAAATGTTTCTGGCCGAGGTCTGGCTACCCCGTGCAGGTTGTGGACAAAGCCGAGGAATTTTTTGATGTTTTTGACCATTGTAGTCCAATTAAAGTGTTTTTTCTCTAAAACTTGTAGGAAATGTCAGGCAGATGAAGGTGTTCATTTTTTTTTGCTTGAGGGAGTGTCACCGTGTCCAGTTTTCAGAACTCTGTTCTATCTCTAATCCTCTAATCCGGTTTTCTTCCGCATTTGTGATGCAGGAGCTGATCCTAGATGCCGAGGACTCCTGGATCCGCCTGGAGGGGCTGGCAGAGACCACGGAGTACACCGTCAGGCTTCAGGCTGCCCGGGGCCTGGAGACCAGCGCCATTGTCTCCACCTCTTTCTCCACGGGTACGGCGACGCCTCGATTCCGGCGGGCCCCGGGGCCCGATGCCTCCGGCGCGCGACTCGCTCCCCCTCTAGGCCCTCCTGCCTCTGTCGCCACAGCAACACTTTTACACAAACGGTAGCTCAGGATAAACGACCCTGAGATCCCTTTATGTCGGGGGAAAAAAAAAAAACGGTGACATACTGTAAGAGTTCATGTTTTCCCCCCCAGATGCTTAAATTCCTTGTAAGAAAGCCAGCTGAGATTTGATATAAGATTGACGACAGATTCCACACTGGTCCGTGAAAGTGCACCAGTATTTCTCGTTCATTTATATTTGTGCTCTGATAGTTTTACAAGATACCCCTTCCCTGGAAATAAAATAGAAACCGTTGAGCAGTACAAGATGTTTATGGAACTTTGCCCAGAACAGATGACACTCTTCATTTTATTGACACTCTTTCTCACGCCGCTGCATATCGCTGTGTTTCACATTTCTATCCATATCTGTCTCTAGGCTTTTCACCACAGGTATCGATCGCCTCAATAAATTTTCCTGTAAAACGTATTTCCTCCGGATTAATCAGCGTTTAAAAGCCGGTCACGCTGTTTAATTTACCCGACCCCTCTTTCAGAACTACTGCCTGTCCTCACAAAGAACAAACAAAAACATGTCTGTTCCACAGTTCCCCAAATTCAACTGCTTCCTCCTTCCTCTGTCGGACAAAGGTGCATCAACCCGATCAACGATCGCAGCTCACAGGGACTTCTTCTTCATTCTTCCTCTTCTCAAACAGGAAACCGCCTTTTTGCCACGCCCCAGAACTGCGCCCAGCACCTCCTCAACGGGGAGTCACTCAGTGGCATCTACACCATATACATCAACAGGGACTCCAGCCAGGGCTTGCAGGTGTACTGTGACATGGCCACTGATGGAGGCGGCTGGATTGTAAGTGTGTCCATTGGTGAAATGCAGGAGCCTACAGGGGGGGGGGTTGTGTTGGTCACCGGTCATCAAGCACAAAATAATGACCTTGACCGCAATACAAACTAGGGCTGTCAGAAAATATTTGCAGTTTGAATATCGTTCAAACTTTTATTTATTTTTTGTTTAAACTTCAATTTTGAGACTTCAACTCTTTGTTTTAGATCAGTATCGTTAGTTGAGATAATTCCACAATTGTATGAACAGAACTTAATACAGTGTAGACCTACTACTGCATAATGTGTCACTAAAAATCATAATTTGAACAGTCAATGTTCTAGTGTGTTAAACTATGCCCTTGTGGACGATAACGCTTAGGCACAAAACAGGTTAGACGGAATATCACTGCATATTATTACACATATTGCACAGGACAATATAGATATTTATTTAAAAGATATTAAAATATATTCTAATTTATACCAATGTTACCATTTTATGTCACTGATGACAGTCCTAAGACAAACCACTGCCATGACAACAGACCATATTCCCTCACTTGCAATAATAAGCAAATCCAAAAAATCCAAATACACTTCTACTTATTAATATGTATTTATGTATCTGCCCATAAAATGGATAATTGAGATAGATTCCTAACTACCAATCAGTCGAAACAAATAAGAGTACAGTCGGCATCCTTATCCAGGAAAAAACAAATAAAATAAATGAGATAAAAAACAAATACAGTTCCACTGTGTTCGAGCTTCTGTCACGTTGTTTCAGTAATACTTAGGGTTAGGCTTAGTAATTCCAAGAGTCCAAGAGTCCAAGAGTATTTCTGACTCTTGGAAAACAAACTCCTAAGGTGTTATCTTACAGAAGAGACCAGGATTATGCCTGTAGTCAACGGGGTTCAAAAACCGTAACCATTTTATTTTTGGGCTTCATAAAAGGTGGTGCTAGAGAAGGGGTTAATCTTCTGTTTATTTGCTACAATGCAGGTCTTCCAGAGACGCCAGAATGGCTTGACTGATTTCTCGAGGAAGTGGACTGACTACAGGATTGGCTTTGGCAACTTTGAAGATGAGTTCTGGCTCGGTAAGCCATTATGAAATAGACTGACAGCAGAAACTGATAGTTATCGCCAGGCTAGAACCCTTCATTCTAGTGATGCTATTGTTTGGACCTTTAAAAATTTGATTGAAAGAATGCCTCTCCTGAAATTAATATAACACACTACTTTCAGTTATCCCATGCTTCCATAGGGTCAAAGGTCATCCTATGACTTCACTGTATAATCACTGTGTAATATATATAATATATATATCTCTCTCTTGCAAAAAAGTTTTTTTTTTTTTTTTTTTCCTTTTTATACCCATTTTTTTTTTTTTTTTTTTTTTTTTTTCCTGAAAAAGCAAAAGTTTTTTGCCATTTTTCATGTTTTCTAAAACTATATTATATATCCATATATATATTGCATTTTTTTTTTTTTTTTTTTTATAATTGTTTGGTTGGTTTATTAAAATATAAAAATATCTAAAAAAGGGGGAGGGAGCGAGAGGCAGGGGAGAGGATTTTCTCAGGAGCTTGGGATTTTCTTTCTGTTCACTTTCTTTCCCACCCAGAATGCATTCTTTTTCTTCTTTTTTTTTAATTAAAATTTTTTTAAAAGCGCAAGCAGCCCCCCAGCCCCCCCCCCCCCGCTGTACCCCGCTGCCAAGTCCCAATGCAATAAGGCTAGGCATCCCTCCCTAGTCCTGCTCGACTGCCACACTGCTTTACACACAAGGTCACAAACACACACACACACACAACACAAAGCAAACAAAGAAGCACACACATAAGGCACACAAACGGTCTATTAGCAAACTGTGTGTAAGATATCCATTCGACGCTATAAGATACCCATCTTTCCCACAGCTCTGTCAGCTTTGGCTTTCAGCACGCTGTTTTCTAGCGCTGCCTCTGGCCTGTTTTTAAGTAGGTCACTAGGTTTCTGCCGTCGCCGGGTCCAGAGATTCATGGGTTGTTTTCACCTGAAGCTGCACCTGGGACGGTGCACCTGGCTCCAGCATGGCGAATTGGGGGAGAAAGGCCAAGATAAATCTGTTCAAAACAAGTACAGCAGGTTTAAAACTCATACGGCCTTTGAATTATCAACTGGTTTGCGGCAGGAACATAAGGTTAGCTGCTGACACAAGGTCTGGGTAATGACTCTAATCAAGTGCTCAAGGCTTGAAACACGACAGCAGACCCTGTGACCGACCGGGGTCTAGAGTCACCCATCCTTGTCTTTGACGAGCAACCGTGTATCAATTAGTGAGCAATTAGTGAGCAATTTACGGAGACGAGGCCCAGTGCCCTACAAGAGCAGTGCAGAGGTGGCGAGTATTTAGTGATCAAGTCAATGATCCCCCTGATAATGGACATAAAACAAACCGATTAGCGACCTAATGTAAATTAAAAGCATTTTAACAGCTTTCTCTATTGCCTAAGATGAGGATGTAGCAAGCAAGTACAGTATGTCATACAGTATGTACCCTTGTAAAAAAATAAAATGTATAGTATATAAAGAAACGATATACAAACACATTTTTTGAAGGAGACCAGACAATCAATAATTCATAAGTAGGATGGATTGTCTGGTCTCCTTCAAAAAATGTGTTTGCATATCTTTTTTTTATTTTTTTTATGTATGTACTGTATATGCATATAGATTAGTATTTTTTATGGCTAGAGGTTGGATTCCCCACCTGGTACTTTCTGTGCTGTGATCCCATCTCTGTAGCTATCTCTGCTTTTCCCCAGCGGCATAGCGAGATTTGTATATGGGTTGAGAATCGTTCACCCTAACGGTCCATCCTGTAAACACATTTTATATAAAGAAATGCAGAAATAAGTGTTTTAAGAAGCAGTTAAATTAACACAAATCCAAGATTTTTTTATTTTTACTTGCACGCTATCAGTGTCCAGTTCATGTGTGGCGCACATACAGTAGACAATACTAGCAGAAAGTAAAAGCAAAATTGAAAGACTTTCTTATTAACTTCTTGCTCGCAGTTTAATGTTTAATGTAACAGTGGGGTTTTTTCATATGACACGGTGCTAGAGCCCCAAGCGAGACACTTCAAAGACCCGCCATCTTTGCCTGTCGGCGGTATTGGCGGTAATGGCCCTGCAGTGCACCGCCGTCCTGTCCAGAAGACATCGTCGGGGCGTAAAGCACGGCGCCTTTACTGCGGCTCGGACCGGTGTTCATCTAATCGCCTAAACTACAGCGTACCTGCAATAACTCTGTACGCCGTAAAGGTGCCATAAAAAAGAGAGCCGCGCTACTCTGCAGAGCGCCACCATTATCCCTTTAATTTTCTTCCCCATTTCCCCTACACCAAACGTGCAAATGTAAGTGAGAAATTTAATGATACAAGATTGTTATCTGGAAGAAGCAATGAAGAGAACACAAAATAATCATAATAACACTTTCATTTATAGAGCATTTTTCCCATTCTCAAAGCGCTGAGATATATTTAAATATGTACTAAAACATTAAACTGCAATTTGCAGAATACAATGTAAGATCCTTAATTAAAATATATTTCAGCACTTTGAGTCTGGGAAATGGGCTCTATGGGCTGTTATTATTATTATTATTATTATTATTTCCAATTAAATGGGTTCAGAATTCAGAATGTCACATTGTGATCGGCTCTGATAATTTCATGGAATCATGGGCTGTTGAAATTTCACACAGACAGCTAATATAGTAGGACCAAGAAAAGCCAGTGAAATTAAAGCAGGACCAGCTGCCGACCATACAATAAAGCAGGATATAAATGTATTTGCTTCTATGGCACTGTCTGTAATAACAAACAATCTTACATTGTATTGTGCAAATTGCAGTTTAATGTTTTACAGGTTTCTGTACAGTAATTCTTTATTTGATTTTCTTTTGTCTACGGCTGGTTTTAACGCCGGTTTCATCCCTCGCTACCATATTGTACACAGGTCTTCTTGGGATGAGAGAAAGGAGCATTTCTGTGATTGGGTTCGACCGCCCTGGTTTTTATTTAATGCGTTTGATTTGATCAGTCGCCTCCTTTGTTCCAGCGAAGTGGGAATTGGTCACTATGTGCGAAATGAGTTCTATTCGGTATTGTAACTTTGAAACAAGAAGCTCTGCAGTGCAAGAAACCAAAACAGGAAAACATGATCACCAATTCTCATTCACTGACACACAGCGAGAGGTGAAACCAAGACCGCCAAACGGTGAGGTAGACAGACCGATAAAGACTGCTGGAAATTCTGGGAGTCCCCCGGACTTAGGCCACGGCTACTGCATGTAAAATATCCCCAAAATGTTTTACTATTGTAGAACACCTTGGTTTCCTCTTTTCTTGAAAGTATAGTTCTCTCCCACATGCTCCAACAGAAAGTTTTATCTGGGTCGTCACCTTGTACTGCACGCCCAAGTCTATAAGAAATCATTTTTGTCAGGTTGGGCTGTCTGTGTAGAACAGACGCGTTAAAATGACAAATGGCTCACCGTATAATTGAAATTTGAAAAGTCAGTCAAACTTTACCCTAAAGATCACTTTACCTTGTATCTTGGTTTTAGCCTGTTAATTACATCCATTCTTATCAGAGTGTTTTTAATTGTGTGGGGACTGCGCTCTCAGGAACATGGTGAGGTGATGAGAGGAACTAGTTACATCTAACCAGAAAGCTGCGGATTTGAAGGCTCAACGAGGCTTTGCCGTTATACCCTGTAGCAGAGTTTTCTTTAAACAAAATTGCTTCAGGAAATATCGAGCTGTATGTCAGAATTTCAACTTAGAGTTTTACAAATTTTACAAAATGACAGAAAAATGTTAAACTTTAAACTGTAAGTTTTAAAAAAGAGGAAACACTCTATACCTTTGGACACCAAGCTAATGTGATCTACAGTTTACTTGTTTTAGTAAAGGGCCATTTCAGTCAGCAGTAGACAGTTGAGAATAGGGTCAGAGGGTGACCTAGTCGCTCTTACATACAGGAAACAGGCCTGGCTACCTGCATCTTTTACACAGTGGAGCATTGCCTTTCTGGATTGCCATAGCAATAAGGCAAGTTTGGCTAAATGAGTGAGCGTTTGGTCATCAGCAGGTCAGATTGTAAACAATCTCTCTTCCTTTAGGCTTGGACAACATCCAGAGGATCGCCTCGCAAGGCCGATATGAGCTCAGGATCGACCTGAGGGACGGCCAGGAGTCCGTCTACGCCAACTACGACAAGTTCGCCCTCGGAGACGCCAGGAACCTCTACAAACTCAGAATAGGAGAGTACAATGGCACAGCAGGTAAGGAGTTTGTCAGTTTATGTGTGAGTGTGTGTGTCTGTGTGTCTGTGTGTGTGTGTACATCTGCGTGTGAGTGTTAGTTTATATGTGTGTGGGAAGGAGAGGTGTGGCAGTTTTGATTCTTGGTGAAACTTTTTCACACGTGGACACTTGAACAATAGCAGTAAAATGGCAGTAATCCCAAAGAATCACCATAGCAACTACAGTATTTCACCGTCGCTTTGGCGACAAGCCCAGCTAGTCCAGCGACTAGGCAGTTAATGGTACGCGCTGTTCAGTACCTTTCCAGTGACTTTGACAGTGTTTGTGTTATTTTATTTTATTTTTTCTCTGATGTACAGTATGTCATTACACATATTAATGACAGACTGAAGTCATAGCATGAATAGCCCACGCCTCCATAAAACCCTCGTACATTAATTTTGAATGACACAAAGCTGTGACATATGGTCCACCGAACAGCTTTATTATGAGATGGAGTGAAGAGTCGTTAAGCCTACAAAGGGTTCTCCGAAACGAATATCGAATAAAAGCACCTCAAATGACAGGCCTCTGGCAGTATGGTGTTCGGTATCCTATCTTATTCACGAGGGTACTTCAGATCTTTGGAAGCAGCAGTGCTATTGCTTATTTCTCTATTACAAAAGTTTTGTTTAGTTTGTTCAGTGTTTTGCTGTGTTGGGTTTTGTATTGCTGCCTGTTGTTTTTGTTGTTAATTTGGTGTGTTTTTTTGTTTGTTTTGTGTTGTTTGTTTTGTGTCGTGCTGTACTGGGCTGGGCTGAGTTGGCTCGTATTGGGTTGTGCTGTTGTCATGCCTTCTGTGGTTACTTCTTACTTCACACTTCACGAGGCGTTGCTGAAGCTTCCTCTCTGTCGCCCCCTGCAGGCGACTCGCTGACCTACCACCAGGGCCGGCCCTTCTCCACCAAGGACAGGGACAACGACATCGCCGTCACCAACTGTGCACTCTCATACAAAGGGGCCTGGTGGTACAAGAACTGCCACCGAGCCAACCTCAACGGCAAATACGGGGAGTCCAGGCACAGCCAGGTGAGCCCCCTGGGTGACATACTTCCTGGTGGGTGGAAGTTTGTAAGTTTGCCCCAGTTTCCCACCTCAGTGTGGCACACCAGAGTGAGAGAACAGTCTTTGCCCTGAGCTACGATCGGGCCTGTCACCTCCCCCGCTTCCCTCTGCCCCCGCCCCCCTCTTTCTAACCCTCTGTCACTTACCTCAAAACATATATCTCGGACCCTGCTGTGCAAATCCATTAATAAGTCGATGCTATTAATCAGCAGAGTAATTAAATGTAGTATTTCTGAATGTCGGGCATTGACACCCCGTGGTAATTGTCATTTTTACTAAGGAAGATAATGATGTTGCTTGGCCTGTGTAGAGCCCACAGCATCGAACGCGCACCGTGATCATTCAGATTGATGGCTCGTTTTGAGACGGTACTGTAGAACGGAATTTCCTTTCTGAACTGACTGATTGGAAGCTATTAACATATTAAACATGCTATTTGTAACTGTGGCATCTCAAAAAAGTAGGTTCTGGTAGTAAATGATTAATCAAAGGGCATTCAGTAAATTTATTAATTAATTATGAATGCATTTCCAACAATGTAGCACCTTAAATTTTTTCAGTTTACTAACTACCTATTGCTTACCTGTTCACAGTCTCACCTAGGGTAGGTTGCGTTTAAATCTGTCAGTTCTTACTCAGGTTGGTGAGAGATATAACTCTCTACCAATAAGTGCAAAATTGTGGAAAAATATTGTAACCAAATACAAGCAAAAATTATTATTTTGGACATAAACATCCATTTTTCAAGCGTAGACTACCATAGAGGTAAAAAGCCATACACCTTAAACTAGTAACGTCAGTTTGGGAACCATAAATGAGTGAAGCAGTTTGAAAAGTGCAGAGAAACGATGTGGGATTAAATTGCTCATGCTCTTTGGTACTACTGCACCTGAAATATTAAACCAATAACGCGGTCTCTAGGGCCAGACCGTCCGTGTCAGTGTTGACATCCCTGTGAGTTTGACACGATTTACACCAGTGCTATTCACTTTTGCCCTTGGAGAAAGGTGGGATGTGCTTTTGATTTTGTTATTACTCAGCACTAAATTTGAAGGGTTACGGTGACTGGCTGCCCAGTTACATCACCTGGCTTCTTGGGTAAGATTTTTTAAAATGATTTTAAGGTGAAAACAAAAAGCAGCCACCCTGCGGCACTCTGGGAGTAAGAGAGAATACCACAGATCTAGACCAGCTACACTGTTATTGATTTCTTGTTCTTGGTTTAACAAAAGGGGGAGCTAAGGGGGATTTGATTTTTTTTTTTTTTTATTCATAAAAGAGATTAATAGAGTGAATGACAAAGTATATTTTAGCTGCGTTCTGTCGGTAGAGAAAGTGACAAATGGAAGGGTGTGTGTGTGTGTGTGTGTGTGTGTGTGTGGGGCGGGGGGTGGGGGGATTAACTAAATGTTAATTTAGTTAAAAATGCGCAGATTTTTTTTTGCTTAAAGTTGACCTCATGCTTCATGGGACTTGTCGAAGAGGCAGAGACCCTAGGCTTGACACACTGCTGTTTTGCTGTGATCTAATCTACCAGTGAACCAGTGTTTGTGTATACAGCCAATTAGCTCATTTAGCCAGGGTAATTGGTGGAAAACCTACCCACCAGCCCTCCAGGACCGGATTTGCCCAACCCTGCTCAAGATTATAGAGCACTGCAGTATTTCATTCAGCTCAATGCTTCAAATAATTTTTTTAAAGAAAATCGTTCTTAATCGTTCTTAGTTGGTGCTGATTCAGCAAGGTCTCTGGTGCAATCTGTACTGAGAATTACATTTTGAGGGTTCCAAAGTACTTTATTGACTCAAGTCCAACTTGCTGCAGAGTATTGGTTTACAGGGTCAAATGAATAAAGGAAGATTTCAGCACATTAATCACATGGAGGTGGTCAAAGTCTGAAAAGGCAGTGTTTTTTTTGTTGTTTTTTTTACTGCCCCTGACCACAGCCCCACACCCCACACCCCACACCCACCCTCTTTTCTTCAAAATTTGGAAATGCTAATTGTGTTTCTGTAGCTACCTGAACCTGAACTGCAAATCCCAGCATGCACTTGTGGTGAAGGCCTACATTGACTGAGCCTGCCATGTGCTGCCAGTAGTGTATTCCCTGCCTAAGATCATCAATCCCCAGTCTCTGCAGGCTTATTGTGTCTGGCAATACAGCTAATACAAGGCCTCTTGAGTGGGTATTCTATTAAATAGACAGCTGACAAACTACAGTTGATCAGATATAGTTTAATCATTTTATAAAACTATATCTGATTAACTGTAGTTCTTCAGTTATTTTGACAGCTGACAAATATGTAGTGGACATGTGTGTATGACGTAGAAGTCCAGTAGTACATTTTTTAACATTAATTTGTCAGGCCGTCACTCTAAGTACAATTCTAATTGAACTGCCTGATAAAATAAAGGTTAAATAAAATAAAAAATATACATATTTAATTTTATTGTTTCATTGTTTGAGAGCTATAATGCTAGTTTTTCCTCAAAAGTACATTTAATCTATGTTTTTTCTCAAAGGTACATTTACACTATAAAACTAATTCTTGGCATGTCACCATCCTCTACAGTCATCATCTGCATTCAGTCCAGAGACACCTTTGTCACTGCAATAATCCAGACATTCTCAGACTGCAAAGAAAATCTGAAAATCTTCATCAAGGTCGAAATCACTGCTCCGTTTTTGTTAGATGTTTTATTTGGTTGACTTTGGACTATATTTGAGTGACTGATTGACTCATTTGAGCGATAATGTAGTTTCACCTTTTCTAAAAGCTTATCTGTATGTCAGGGGTTCAGCTGCTGCTGCTCCAGTGGACCCTATAAAGGCGTTTATTGAAAAGAAGTTAATTCAGCACAGCTGCCAAATTGCGGTCCACAGCAGCCTCTGTGTGTGCTGGTGCTCATTGGAAATGTTGATTCTTGTGTGTAATATATCATCATTCGATCCTGATTAAGAATTACTCATTATCAATTAGCTACCCCGAGGCCTTAATGTATAAATATGTATTGAATGCGTATTAAAAATAATTGTTAATTAGTTGGGTCAGTTCTCGGGCATATAATCAAATGTTCTCTGCGGATGTTCGTTTATAAAGGGATTATAGTTGCCCGTTTAATTGACGGATTGAGAGGACAATTACGCTGGGGCCATAAAAAATGTAAGTGTGAACCTGGTTTGTGGAAGTATGACCTGTTCACATCAGTTTAAGAACAAAGTACATTTTTTGAATGCCTCAAATGATTAAGAAATTGGCCAAAAACCCATGGCCACAGCGATCCCTTCTGCCTACAGGTGTCGTGCTAATACTTTATAACTTTTTTATTGTGTGATGTGGGACTCTTGGAAATAGAAGCATAATTTGATATGTAACACCATGGCGTGTTGCTAACAGGGTCACCAGTGTGTAAAGCCGGGTAATTACCTCACATTTTGCAAAGAAAATAACCTTCCAGCGTAATTGTGCTTGAATTCCACGTTAAATAATCTAAGGTAAAAAGTGAGCAAAAACGATCTATCTGCCTTCCGCTCCAGTAGACGGCCTTTATCAGAACAGTGTGTAAAACTAATGAACACAGACAGTTAGCTAAGTCTTCTTTCCGCCTTTCTATTTCCTGTATGTCTGCTTTCATTTTGCTGCAGTCTGTCACAAGGGAAGCCTCGAATGTTTGACTGTCAGAATGTTTACGTCGGTGGTTTTCTGTGCTAAAAAGGTTACCTAGCGATCCTTTTCCACTTAAAGCATGTCTGCGCCTCTATTAAATCAAGTCAGAATTCATTATAGTTGTTGTTGTTACAACTTTTGGGATGAAAAGTTATGCAAATGTTGTTCTAGAAGCAGTAAGATTTGGGTAGTTTGCTCTTTAGTGGTATAAAAGCGTAGAAAGGCACAAAACATTTTTAACTGGCTTAATGTCCACCCAACAGTACATTTCATATTTATATAAGGCAAAGGAGAGGCTCACATTTGTCTTTTTTGTTTTGGCTTACTGTCTATTAGTGAGTCACGTTTTGAACCAATCACTGTGATTGTATATGTTACTATGAAGAGCGAAACCTTTTGATTGGTTGAAACAAATTGGTTGATTGACAGCTCAATGTAACCCCACCCCATTAGTGGGTGCATAAAATGATAAAATGTCTCCCTTCACAATGATGCATTTCTAATTCTCTTCCCCCTCTTGTGTTTCCAGGGTATCAACTGGTACCACTGGAAAGGCCACGAGTTCTCCATCCCCTTCGTGGAGATGAAGATGAGGCCTTTCAACTACCGCAGCATCAGTGGCAAACGGAGGAGGTCCACTCTTCTATAATTATCCCGCCCGCCCGCCCTACCCTGTCCTCTGCCCCCAAGGTCCCGCTAGCCGTTCCTATTTTTACATAGGAGGAAGTACAAAGCTGTGTAATTTATTCAATAAAGACGGGATGCATACAAGGATGATCTCATTGTAGGAAAACGTCTCCCGAGACAGGGGAAGTGAGCCAGGCTGGTTTCAATACCACTTTCTTTTAAGTCATATTCTCCATTGCAATGGTCTAAAAGAGGGCAGGGCTTTAGGTGGAGGTCAGATGAGCTTGCATTGAGTGTATAGAACCCGCTTAGAGCGTTTAGCTTTTCTTTTCTTTTTTCCCTTTTAAAAATAATTTTAACAAAAAAATGGTATATGCCCTAAAAGAAGTGAGATGTTTCTATTTTTATAACGGAAAGTATAATCGATTCCCGCTTTTTTCATGAAGTGATTGTTGGCCTCTTTATCGAGTGTCTGGTGTCATGTTCTTTTCTTATTATTGTTTGACTGAAAACATGGCATTGGCTGTTCAGTGAGGGGTGCTGAGTCCTATTCAAGAATTAGTGTGTCTAGACTCTATCTCCTTCATAGGCCGAGCCCGAGGGTTAGGGTTAGGGTTAGGGTTAGTGTGTCTAGACTCTATCTCCTTCATAGGCCGAGCCCGAGCTTTAACTCCATGTGACTTAGCATTTCCTGGCTAGCCGCTACCACAGCAGCTACACGACAGTATGAGATGGTGTTATTTATCTATTTATTTGCGCGTGTCCGTTTATTTGTTGCATATGTAGATTTTAGCATTTGAAAGTCGTCAGCAGAGTGCCACAGCAAAAAGAAAACTAAGGCTAAAGATCGCGAACGATCTCATTAATGTCGATACGTTCCGAATGCACTGAACCTTTGAGTATACATTCCAGTACGTCTGCCACCAATGTGAGTGACGGAGTTAAACAGACACTGGGCGAATGGCTGCATTGTCATTCAACAGCGCTTTATCGATAAGATATTCACATCACTGCATCCACCAAAGTGTGCTGTCAGAAATGGACGGTAAACAAATAAAAAAAATTATAAGAACCAATGCTTTAAAATGAAATATAAAAAAATCCAACAGTTATTCGCGTTCAGAGTAACTGACTCGCATCGGATATTCACAGAGGCACGTATTCACATCTGACTCCAGCAAATACATTAAAGAATGTTGAACTGAACAAAATTAATATGCATGGATATTTGAAACGGTACCGATTATAGGTGCTACTTGCATACATCAACCATTGTCATTCCCCCGCCAGCTAATTTGCACTAATCAAATGTAGTCGTGTCTAAACAATGGCCGCCGCTTCTTTTATTAGCCTGCTGATCTGTCTTGCATAGTTGCACATCAAAGTTCTTGTTTCGATTTCGTTTCAGCTAGGCTCTAATTGGACTCACTGTGTGTGCTTTTTGTTTATCTCATTACCTTTTTGATTTAATACTGGAAGTGAGTGTAAATTAATTTGGCGAATTTGAAATGAAAAAGGAGGGCTGCCTATTTGAAAAGCAACGTGCAGGTTTCCATCTCTGTCAGCTGTGTATGACTATGTACAGTGCATGCCCTTCTACACTGACCCTCATTACAAAATCACCATGAATTTGTGTTCCAGGCGCTGTGCAATTCATTGGCTGCTGTAACGACACTGCAATATTTCCTTGTTTTACTTGATATCTGCATTTATTTGTCTTTTCCTGAAATCCAGTGCTTACATTTTTGGGAGTTCAAATTAAAGTCTCTGTGTTTCTCTGATACACTACATTAGCTTTTTGGCATGGTTGCGATTGGCCAGTCAAGGCACTTTAGAGAAGAAACGCTTCAGAATTTCAGTTCTGTTGAGGTTCATTTTTCACTTGGTATCTTAATTGCTTTTATGGTTTGTATTGGCATTAAACCAAAGATTTTCAGAGAGAGCTACATTTCTGTACAGAAATGAATGGTGATCCTATGGAGGATTTCAGGCATAATATAACCTTATAACATCTGAAATGCAGTAACACCAGCAGTTTGCTTTTCAGACACACGCACATAAACACACATACACACACACACATAGGGTTGTTTGAAAGCCGTCCTACTCATATATCCCTTAATGGATAGATGGCTTTGCATTTAGGTACACTGGCAGTGAAGTAGTAGCCTTGACTGAGTGTAGTGACAGTGCTACGGTCCCTAGATTGAGACTTGGTGTAGTTAATGTCTCGCGGTATTTCTAAACCACCTTTGCACATTTACAGCCATAATTTGCCCAGTTAAGGGCAAAGCCAGAATAAGATCAGTTTGTGGTTTTACGATCCCCAAATTTGGTAGCGCCATCTAGAGCCAGTGCGATCACTGATTAGAGCCAATTACAGTTTTGAGAAAAAGCTTTTTGAATAGTTCTTAACCCATTTGAGAGTGCAGACAAGATATCCTGTTCATTGCTCTGTAGAATCCTAAAGGGTTGTTTTATAAAAGATTAAAGGGCAGTCATTGACGGTTATTGCATCCATTTTGTGACTCATGACTCTATCTCCCATCACTCCCCAGTGAAACGCAGTGGGTCCTCTGTGATGCTGAAACGTCCTTTGATCTTCAGAAACATTATTTTCAGTAGTCTGTGATAAGGAAGAGGAGGCTTTGTGGATTGTCATAGTCTGAGCCGTTTGAATCTCAAACACTCAACACCAGCACCTGCACAATGTAATAGTGTAGCCCCATGTAGCAGCTCTTATTTTTGACTACTAAATAATAACAGATACACCGATTGGTACTTGCACATATTTACATTGTATTTATATTTTGTAGCATAAAGTTAGATTATTGTTATATGAATATAAGCATGCACAGCCTAGCCATTGATTCCAGTAATGAGGTTTGCCCAAATCCTACATGCATCGCATGTACTGCGCAATACTGTAAAAATACATTGAATTTAGTTGAATTTGAATGCCACCGTCTTAATCTACCCACACATAATATTAACAGAGCACTTTTCTGAAAGGAAATGCATAGATTTTAAAATGAAAAGGAATTTGTCTTTAGGTACTATTTAAACAACTATGATTGGAAAAATGCTTTAGCACTTTAAACTCTTTATGAGATCAAGGTTTTAAGAGGTTAACCTCAAATATAAAGCATTGAATTATATAATGCTGTTTTTAATTTCCTGCAGATCACATTGGCATATATGTGCACCTGTAAGTGTACATCAGATCCTTTGAGTCTGGGAGAGGCGGGCAATGTAACGTATCCCTGTGGTCATCACATTGCTACTAAATTAAACATTATCACTGCTGGTGAACGGCCAGCAGAGGTCAGTTATGAGCAGAGGCAAGATAGGTTCTTGTATGTCTATTAATCATCAGACAGAAATGATATTCATGAACTCACAGTAATTATGGCTGCTGAATCTGATCCTCCCCACAACAAGACAGAATTGATTCCTTAATTGTGTTTTGGCTTTTTGGGATAGGCAATTATGACTTTGGAATGTGTTTTGCAGAAAAGGAGAAACCACATTTGTAATTAATCTGATGGAATTGCAGGTGTGTAATGAAAGAATTGCAGAGGTATTTTCCATTGTTTATTTGAAATGAATCTATTAGAATAGCACTTGAACAGTTGCGACAGGGCATAGGATTTTTATGGGTCTCTTCACACGGCTTTAGAAAAGGAGGATATGCCGAAAGCCAATAACTGCTTTGGCTGCAAAAATTTGTATCCGATCTCAAACATTTATTCTTTAAATTTCCACCATGTGCACATAACTAGAAACACCTTTTGAACTTAATGAAAAACGCATTATATTTCGAACCAAATTGATTCTACAGTATCTGCAGACTGTATGACATTACGTGTGTGTGTGTTGGAGCGCTTTCTGTTGTCTTTAATAATTGTAACATCTTTTGGTATTCGTGGAGGTCATGGTAGGGTTTCTTATAGCAACTGTTCTATAGTTACTGCTGATTTATTGAGTTAATTTAAGTGCTCTGGTCTGGTATTATAGCGACTGATGGCTTTTTTAAACTTTTTTTTATTTGTATTTAATTTTAGCTTGAAGGCCCGACATTACAGAAGTAATTCTGAATATAACTCTAACTAAACTGCTTTTGATAAGAGAATGATTCTCTGAAGCAGAAACCATACCAGTTTAACTGCAGTATCTCTGTAATTACTTCAAATGTTTACTGGCCATTAGAGTGGAAATTGCTTGTGACCATCCTTGTTTGTGTTAATTTATCCTTTAAATTATTAATACGTACTTAAGGATCGAGAAATGGCGATAATTGCTGGGCCGTGTGTTTGTGCTACTTATTATAGTTTCTTATCAAATAATCACCACTAAAGGTGAGATAATTGCATGCTACCCATAGGGTCACAACTACAGTGTAAAAAAAAAAAATGTAATACGGAAAGCTTTATTTGAATTGCTCAACTGTCTCCTTAAACCTGACCCAATATTGACCATCCTAATGCAACATGGGAGCAGAGCATGAAGGCCTGATTCTGCTACGAAGGCAATGCGTTTTCCGAAGCATTTGCAAATAACGTGGCTGGTGTAATATCCCCTCACTGCATTTATTAGATTATTTAATGATTATTTAATTTTCAAGTTTATGCTCACCCACATATTTAATACTGAATGAGAGTGGTCAGACGTTTGAGGAAGATGCAGAGATTAATGATGGAGCTATGTAGCAAACCGGGACATCTTTGTTTGTGGACTCTCATTATAGTTACTGACAGTAACATCAGGCTTTTTTTTGTGAACATTTCAGCTTACCTCACACCATCAGCCTAGACATTTTAAGTCGATGGTTTTTTTCTTTCTTTTTTTTCTTACAAGTATGTGTAACATCTGATAGACTGTTCAAGTGCTACGCTTTGCAAAGCATTGTGGTCTTGTCTGGCAAGACACGCTCATTATGTGCAAAAAAAGAAGGGAAAACAGACTAAAGTAACACTTCCTGCACGGCTACCAAGACCACCGACAAGGACAGAGCGGATTGGCTGAGTGCTCTGTCACATGTTGATTGATTGCAGTAATGATCACGGCCCTTACAGTTGTCTCACTTTAACCTTAATTTAACTTAATCCCAGCTAGATGGTAGTGAGCTTGGGCCTTGGTGAGAGTGAATGTGGAAGTCTCTCTCAAGGCCTGGAGTTTAGAAAGAGAAACTAAATAATAAAAGCAGAAAGCCCATTTTATTTCCCTTTGTGTTGACACTGTGAATAAAACACAATCTAGTATGAAATCAACTGAGATTAAATGCCCTGCAAACCCAATTAAACCACTTCGAAGAAAAAAAAGAAAGAAAAAAAAACGGCAACGTACATTTTTTTCTTGCTAGCTGCAAACATCTGCACCTCCCCCTATGTCCCACGTCCCACAATGCTTTGCACGTTGGCAGTGCAGTTCAGGCGGCCGCTGGCAACAATGTAATTGACTGTGAGAGCCATAGAGAGGAAGTATACCTTTCATGCATCGCGGTGCGGAAAGCCATTCACACTGAAAATGACGCGGGCACAAACCCATATTTTGGCACGGCCCAAGAGCGGGCGAACCTGCTCTGCCCGTTTTTTTTTTTAATTGAGAGAATCAGCTCTGCAGTTTGCACTAATAGCGCCGCTATGGAGACGAAGGCCAGATTGTTCAGTTTTACCCATATGCTCCAGTGTCTGTCCTGTAGTTAGCGTAGCAGTCTTTACAGCCACAGTTCAGTGAATTGCAGCTCGTCGTCGAACCCTGCCTAACACGCTGCGCGCCGCGTGCCAGCCTCGCTGATGTCTTTCTTTCCTGCCTCTCTGATCCAAACGGAGTCCTGCAACGAGCCAGGATCCTCTGCAGTGGAACTGGCTCGGGCACGCTCGGCGGCGGTGCCGAGGCGCCATCGCAACGGCCGACCGCGCCGCGGGGGGAAAACGCGCACGACGCAGATTACGCTCCACGTTAGGTCTCAATGTTTCAGTAAAAATAACCAAGCTCAAAGGTCACCTCCTGGATTTGTTTTCAAACTGAAGCGTTTTGACTCGGAGGGAGATACTCCGTCAGAAAGCCAATCAATACTGTGGCACACCGTCCTCTCCTCAAGGCCTTTTTCACTGAAGGGTAGACTTTCGACTCGCGATTCCGTAGCCCACTGCTTTGACCTTGCATTGTAAACACAGGAAAGAGCAGGAAAGGAAAATATTATTGTGTTTTATGTGTTTTTTTAGGTTTTCTTTTGCTTGTGTTGTGTCTGCTACAGAGTCATACTTCTAAAACCTTCATTCCTGAGTTCTGGGAGGAGCTGAGAGATTATGGTTATTGGTTGTGATCAGTACTCATCGTTTGAGGATTATCTCCACAGACGAGATTGTGCAAACAGAATGCAGCCTTGTGAAACGGCGGGGCTCAAGCCGATAACATTACAGTAGATAATCATTATTAGTCCGCTCAGCAGACTCTTATTTTAACGACACAGACATGTTGTGACTAATTTCTTACAGTAAAATAGACTTTATGTCAGAGCGATTAACATAGGGAGCCAGTGGTGCCACAAGTAGCAGTGTAACACATGATAATGAGCACAGCCTGGCAAAAAATGTGGTGATGCCTGAACTTGGCAAACTGTTTATCAAGAGAAGCTAACATTTTCATTTAAATCTATATGACATATAAGGGAAAAATCTTGGGTGATTTCACTTAAGCCTGAGCATTGCTATTGAAAGGCCATAATGAAACCCCCCAACATTTCTTCTTCTTGGTTTTTTTGATGCATCGTCAGGTGCATTTGAGGAGGACTTTTTCTTTTTAACAGAAGGCTTATTTTTGAACAATTCTTTGGTGATCAAAACATGTCAGAAGCCAATGCAGATATTGCGATGAGGGACGTTTATGTGAAGGATTATACTTTACCTCTATGGCTCATGGGAAAATAAAAGAATCTGAATTGTGCATGCCGTGAAGGTGCTTATTGAGTGAAACTGTGAAGGCGGGTACGAACAGCGGGAAAGCTCTAACACAGAAAGGCAGGATTCTGTTGGATAATCTCGGATATTAATGTTTCCCGTCAGATTAGTTGAGTTTTAGCTTGAATTAACACGTGCTACTGTATAGGCCCTTTTTTAATACATTTTGTACACATTAATAAAATATTAAAACTGACCAATCACAGCTTTCTGCGTTCTTTTCTTCCAGACGTATTTTCTGTTGCATGTTGAAGCCCGTTTCTCAAGAGGAAAAATGGTCTGTGTCATGTGTGCGTGTGTGTGTGCGTGCGTGCGTGCGTGCGTGCGTGCGTGCGTGCTTTTGACGTGATCATCAAACCTGATTTCCAATTCAGTACATCTTTAAAAAACATTTTTTATAAAAAATCACTCAAGCCAATGCCAGAAAAACACAAACAAAGGGAAAGTGTGCTTTTTGTGTACCGCTGCATTCAAACAAATAATGGATCTATTCAAACGACATTTTTACTTCAATATAATGGAATGCATTAGTGCTTTCAAAGTCACTAAAAGCATGCGTCCCTGCACACTCTCTTTCTCTCAGTTTATTCTCTCGTTCTCTCTGTCCGCTTGTCCGCTTGCTCAACTTCTTGGTCCAACTCCTTGACAGCTGCTAAAGGGCTATATGCACGGTCTTCCGCACTCCTAGTCAGAAATGCCTCTAAAGCAATCCGCAAGCTCTTTAGACGTCTGTGTGAGATTGGCTTAAGTGCTGCAAATGAAGTGGCTATCCATTATTGAAGATCTTTACATAAGTACTGTGGACACTCCCTTTGTTTCCATTCCATGATTACTGTTCATAAGTAATTAGTCTTTATGGGTGTGTATCATGGTGTATGATGTTTGAAAATGTTATCATTCAAAAGAAATGCATACTATTATTGAGCCTCTCTCTTTTTCTCTCTCTCGCACACACACACAATATGGAATTATTTAACAAAATGCCAATATTAAATAAGGCCATATAGAATTTTATGATTTGATTCAGTGTTCTTTCCCATAACACGTGTTTGTATTATTTCTGTTTATTATTCTTGATTTTTTGATTCGATTTTAAATGCAAAAGGCAGCCGCCGTTGCATACATGAGTGACAGGAAGGCATCGAGCCAGAATACGAGAGTGTGACGAGATTAAGGGAGACAGTAGCAGGGAATATGAGTCTGCTTCGACGTCGAGGCGAGCGGGGGAAAAGAGAGGGAGAAAAAGACAGAGAGAAGTAGTACACCAATGCGTCTTCTTTACATGGGCATGAGTTTGGCGAGCCAGTTCAAACCCTATTGTCAAACCCAAACCCTATTATTCTAAAGTTTTAATGGCTTTATTTGTGTAAAACAGCAGTCACTGTAATATAAGTTTTAAGTAGATGTGAAACTCGGTGTCTGGGCTGCTTAAAGAATTAGGTCGCCAAAGTGCAGGGCACATCCTTCTCATTGCTTATCTTTCCTCTTTCTGCATTTAACATTTTAATCAAATCCCTCTCCAAGAAATGACAACAAACTTGGCTGCTTGCAGTATTCACCACATTAATTTAGAAACAATTCAGAACATTTACTATGACAGAGGAATATGCCTGAAGAAGAAGTTCTTAGTCATGAGCAGGATCTTTCTAAGATTAAGCAAACATTTATGGAATGAATATGTATTTCACATTCAATCCACAGTGAAATGCTCGAGTAACCCTCTCAGCCCAACCGTTGCCATACAGATAGCCAGGGTCAAAAGCTTATGTTGGAGGTCAGAAAATAAACCTTGATAATGCCCGTGAGTCTCGTGGTCGATAGCCTGCTTGAGCTGGAGATTAAGATTCTCCAGGTATGTACAACCGCGGAGTTAACGGTGCCCAGAGTGGGGTCGTCTCCTGTTTGACCAGCCCTTTTCGAGAACGGGAAAAGGTAAGAGGGCGTGAGAAGCCCCTGCATGCGGAGCCCTGGTCACCACGACCCCCCTCCCCTTCCCCGGCACTGTCTCATCCAATCACGTCGTAGCCCTCCGGGGCAGGCTTGACGCGGGGCGGCAAGACAAACGGGGCCCCCCGAAAAACCCTCTGGTTTTCGACGGCTTCACAGATCGCCGAGCCCTGGAAACAAATCGAATCTGACACCTCAATAGGCAGCCGCTGTACTCCTCTCTCTCCTCTCTTCCTGCCCCTCGGAGGGCTGTCTCCGACCCGCACAACAACAAAAAAAAAAAAAAACAACACGGCCATGTGACCGCCGCTCTCCCGGGCGATGCGCACGGAAAACAGCGCCGGCGTTCCCGCCCGCTCAAAAGACCGCGCAGAAAAACCACGCTCGCAGGACAGCGCAGAGGGGAAGCGGAGAAGAAAGGGCTGTCACAGACCCACAGGAGGTAAGCAAGTTTTTATTTTCTTCCGAGAGTAACAGGGGAGCTCTCCTTTCTGGAATTCTTCTGCTGCACACCACGGTCTGGGTCCATGTTTTAACTGCCGGACACAGCTCAGGCAAATGAGATTAGCCGTGGTCCGAGGCACTGCAACTTTGAAGCATTTAATACGCAATAAAGCTAAAATGCACTCCGATGATATACTTTCATGAGTGTGACACTTATTAAACTGCATTTTCAAACTTTTGACAGACAGGATTGCCCTTGATGTCTGGTGACCTTAAAGGTTTATCACTGCAAGTGTAAATATTTCTCTAATGCAATACAGGGTATCTCTAAACTCACACTATTAGCCGTTGCATTAATGGTAAGTAATGAGGATTTTTCTTCTGACTACTGAAATACATGTAATTGTTTTATACTTTTATACAAGAGAGACACTTATTATTTTGGGAGAGAGGGGACACGCGCTTTTTCCTGTGGGTGAAAAGCTGACATTTAGCCTGAGAATGGCACCGCTAACACGATAGGACTCATCCCGCCATTGTGGCCTCTTATCTAGTGTGACAGTTGCTTCTTGGCCATGCTGTGCGCTGAGCGCAGCCAGGAGATTGTAAACACTCAAGCTGCTTACAGCACATGCTCCACTTTGATGCCTCTCTCCCGGTGGGCTGCTTCAGAACGACGGCGTTTCACCGATCGTTCCCGGAGTCTAATCATCCTTCTGAAGGTGATTGGATCATCCCTCGTCTGCTAGCGGGGCAGTGTTTTTTTGTAAGCATGCGCTACCTATCCCGTTATGTTGGTAAACTCCAGGAGGGCTATCAAAATTCATAACAGCCGTGATTAACTGAAAAATACCCCGGTCAATGAGCAGGGTCAATGATGTGGAAATATCTGGGTTATAGAGTGCATTTTTGAGGTGCAGCGATCTGTAAACTTTTTCCACCCCGTCTGTCACCATTTATTTGAAAATATTCCGGTGACATTCATTAGCTGGCTGCATAATGTTCTGCGTGCGTGCGTGCGTTCGTGCGTGCGTGTGTGCATGCGAGCTATTGAGAGGACCAATCTGCAAGAGGAAATCTCTCTTCAGTATTTTTATGGTGTGAATATATTAACCCTTTTTATCCAGTTTGGAACTGGAATTATAGTGCTGTTCTTTCATGTATCCAAAGCTCCGCCCACTCGAGCTGACACACACGGTCCTCATAGGTGGGCTCCCCTGTCAGACAGTGTCGATTGTACCACATTGCACCCTGCACAGCTAACTGCCTCAGAGCTGGGGCCGGTCGGGGGAGGGGCACATCTCCTACCAACAACTGGTGTCCTGTGATTGGCTGCAGGGCCCCCAAACAGGCGTGACCTATGGAATCCTGCTCGACTTAAGCCCACCTACCTTGGTGGCATCAAGCCGAACATGTCCCAGTTTCTCAGATTTCCACAGGGCTCAGTGTATTCCACTGAGTGTATTGACATCATATTATTGATTCAGTAATTTTATTTTGTCCCAGTGAATAAATGCATAACATGAATACTTTTTTTTCTCTCACATACATCCTTCATGTTTTTGATGCGAGCATGAGCTTCTGCAAGGTGTGTCAACGGGCTTTGGAGGCCGATGATACAGAGCTGCCTTTTTTATGTTGTGTCAAGTGGTTTTGAAACCTCAAAAAATTACAAAGCATAAAGCAAAATTACATGTCATGCACTGGAGATGGTTTCAATGACAGCGGAGAAGGTATTGAATACAATTCAATGGCGGAACTGGTATCGACTAGTCTGATTTAGAATAATTTGAAATGGAGGCTCTACTGAAGGATTTGCAAGCTGTTTATTGTGAACTGAACGGCTTATCTCGAGAGGGTACTGGATTTTCTGGGGTGGATGTTGAGAGGATACTGAGTTTAGTTGGAGCAAAATTAGTGGACCTGAGCCCAATATGGAACTGAGTTAAATTGCAATTGAAACCAAATTGAATAAGCTAATCCAGAGAGGGAGTTGCATTTTGAATGCATTTACACTGAAAGGGGAACTGCACCATTCTTGGCGTAGCCTTGGACTCGACTCTTCAGTTCTGATAGGCACACATGCAAGCCCACACACACACACACTCACGCACACACACACACACTACACACACACACACACGCACATATACCCACACATTTGTTCAAACAAATCAAGCAGTTCTTCCTTTTTTTTTTTGGTTTCCTCACCTCACTCTCCATCAAATCAACATCACTAATTTTTAATCCAAAATAGTTATCAATAGCATACCTAGTTAAGGGGTTCAATTCATGAGTGGAAATGGAAAGGAAATGACTGGAAATGCCTGTATGGGGAGCACAGTCACATCCGCTAGTTTCTCTTACTTCACTTTTATTTCAAGAGCGGTTTGATGCAATGCCCCTCTCAGTGTGCCTTTGGCCTGTAATAACCTCTCATCTTCTGTCAGCCAGGGAACATGGGTATTTATACACAGCTCTGGAGCTAAGACTTTGTTCATGTTATTTTAGTTTTAGAATGCTACATTTTCAAAGTTGTTAATATGCTTACCGTATAAGTAGGCTAATGATGCAATAGCAACACGGTAAGATGTTTCTCCCACAATGCAACAGTAAATGTTTTTCATTCAAAACTGGAAACATGCTGGCACAATTTTATAACAACGTGTATGTTTTATATCCATCGTAGTCCACCCATCATTGTGTGTGAATGATGTGTCTTTTTGAGTGGTGAACTCGTAAAGATGCTCTTTTTAAATCACAAATGCACCGCTCTTAAATTGAGTTTTACAGGGTAGCGCCCCCTGTGGTGTAATCTAAAATGCTTACACGTGAAGAAAGCAACAAGTTCCAACGTCGAGTTAGTCTGGTATAGAGAAGTGCAGCCAGTTTCAGTGAACATGGTGTAAGAGCATAGGCAGACGGTGAATATACTCTCAAGTCTCATCTGTCTGAAAGCCTTTACCCAGACATGTCTTAGTGAAGTTAGAAAAAATACGATTTCGAGCAAAGTTAGACATCACAACATTCACGGCTGTATATTCACCATAAGCAGAATGTCATACAGGGACAGTTCATGGTAATATATTGCTGCAAACAATTTGGGTTTAATCAGTGGGATATACATTATACATTAGTCACTTAAGTAAGTTGCTTGAAGTAAATTTACATGACCAGAAAAAAATCTGTTTGACCTGGTCTGCCAAAAGGGAAACATTGATTTCAAAAGATCGGTTTTAACCTGCGTTACTACCCTTGGGTTTTATGTTTGTCTTCTACAATGTTGAAGACTAAACTTATAAATTACATGAATGACCCACTGGAGACTTGCATTCCAAACGGTCTACTCTTGCGAAAAAGTAGTTTATATTCTGATAATGTACTTAACTTTGCAGTATGGAAAGTGCATTACGCACAGAAATAGTCTGGGTCAGATAGATAAAGAATATGATTGTCAGCATAAAGGAAATGGTTTGCCCTGCAGCCCTACAAACCGAACTCACCGTCTGCTGAGCGCTGCGTAAGCACACTGTACAACCGCAAGCGTGTGGAGAAAAGGTAACAGAGGACAACCCACAACTCAATGACAAACAAGATTTACCATCACATGTGCTGAAAGAGTCGTGTCCGGTCATTTCATTCATGATAATTCAAACTTTTGAAATGAATAAGCAGTCCCACTGCTCGAGACTTGCAGTCTATGTAATGAAAATGAGAATGGCAGATATGGGATTTAAGGACAAAAATTAGATACCTCTCATCAGTGGTGTAGTGGAGAAGTGGGTATACTCTAATTTTGATACTAATTGATACATGCACCAGTGGGGATTAAGAAGTAAGTATACTCTATGCCCACTAAGAAAGAAGTGGGTATACTGCATATACCCGTGTATACCCTCCACTACACTGCTGCCTCTCATTCTAATTTAACAATGAGTCATCTTTTCTTATGTAATTTCACGCAATAGACTCTGTGGTTGTGTTCATCGGAGCTCTATGTGACTCCTTTTGCTGTGACATATCACACTAAAACCACCACAAAAGAATCAGGAACCATTTTGAGTTCAAACTGTATTCAGTGCATTTGATTGGCTTGAATTTGAAACAAACTCCTCAAAAGGGGAACGAAAGTGCAGCCGTGACGACTCCAGACTCAAGGTCCTCTCAGTATGATGTTTCTACCGCTGTTCATTTTTAAAGTATCCGTCTGAAATGTAAGGGTATGTTCACCATGATACCGTCCCATTTTCCAGCTGAAGAACATATAAGAACAACATATAAGACATGTAATCTATCTCGTAAAATTGATCATCTATATAGTAAGCAGTTTACCAGTAGAATTAACACAATTGGTTGATGATTTGCTATTATGTATCTGTTGTTCATGCACCAGAGTTGTTTATAATATTTAAAAGTCTCGAACTTCATCTGAAGCTCAGCATCATGGGAGCTGGTGTCCTGTTGACCTTCCGCTTTCATTTTCATGGACAGACATAAACAATTAATTTGCAGAAAATGTTTTTTTTAATTATTATAATCTGTCAATAATGAGATGTAAATTATCACTGCCTTCTGGGTACTGTCTGATTAGGACACATCATTTTGTAACTTAGCAGCGCATGATCAGAAATAATTATGTTAAGTACAGAAACAAACAAAATGGTATTAATTCATTTCTAGAGAGAAATTGTTTATGATTGACACAAGAAAGAAAATCTATAGTTTATACTTCTATCAAAAGTTCTGAAACGCCATATTCTGTGAGAGGACTGTATCTCTCATATAAATTTGAAAAGCACCACAGGTGTGACAGCAGAGTGATCTAGCCTGTTTTGTCATATCTTTCCCTCTCAAAATATCACCAGAGGGGACTCATTTTATCCCAGGTAAGTGACAGATCTACATCGTGGCACATAAATAATGATGTCACTATATATACCGCTGCACTTTTGTCAATCATATTTCATATTGATGGAGGGAAGGGTGGGGCCTGTTCCAGGGGGAGCAGAGCTATACACAGCTGCTTGAAAATTCACTTAGTCTTGCAAACAATACAGACAGAATCAATTCCAGACCTGCCACCGTTGCAGTGTAAAGGGAAAATATCCATACCCTCTTAATTAATCCACTTTGAAAGTTTCCAAACTTGAAGTTTTTTCTCTGAAGGTAAAATTGGCTTGTCTAGCCACACTAGTTATATTTTTTATTTATTTCCACGCATTGATTGGACAGGATCTGCTAAAAGCTTTCAGTTTTACTACACACTTCAAGGCTTTACCTCCAACATGGAAAACTGACGACAGTAACTCTTTCAACATTCAACTTTGTCAGATAAATGAACAACATGAATAAACAATGTGGTGCATAGACCATGTAGATAGAATGTCAACTAAAGCAAAGACCAAATATGGCTTAAGTTAATGACTTATAGCATGATATCTACCACAACTCGCCCTAGTGTTCCCATGTTAAACCGTCCCCAGAAGTCGTAGCAAGCTCATGAAGACCTTCGGGCGTCTTAGAATGTGAGAGAACCCTGTTTTTACTCCTTGCGATGATTTCCTTATATGACGAAAAATCATGACCTAACAGGAAGCAGCAAGCCAAAGTTACATGCACTTTCCTGTTTGAAAAGCGTGGGATTTGATTTCTGCAAATGTAACTGGGACTTGGACTTCAACTGCACTTAATTCTTGGAAAAGCAAGATCCAGTGTCCATGGCTAAAAAAAGGCACATCTTCTGCTTGCAGCAGGAATATATTTTTTTTTAAACCTGAGCTGAAATAGATGATATTTCACAATTACCACTTGAATCTGCTGTCCCTTCACAGCTCTGACATGGGCCAATGATGGGCCATATGTACTTCTGGGTAGCAAAGCACTTTGCTCCTCAAAACAGTTTGACTCTAACATTCAGTAAAATAAATTAAAAAGGCAAACCCACAATTCAGTTTTTTTCCCGCTTTATACTACGGCTGTGCATAGATCTCTCACTGTCCTATTGTTAGCTTCAAGAGCACAGATCTTCTCTGACACAATATTACCACTGAATAGAGCAATACACAAAGAAAGCAAAGCAATTATGGACTGAACTGCTTATTTAGATTAGGGCACAAGTGTATTTCATTTTATTTTTGGAATGGAAAGGGTCGTTGTATCTTGGTGATCTTGACCTTATAAGACTTTTTATTTTTTACATTTTTTTATCTGAAGTCAGTGCCTTTTAGTGTAGTTGAGCTTCTCGAGCCAAAATTCTCATAGCTTGCTGTGAAGAAATGTCCTTGTATCGTTTGTGGGTTCAAGGGATCCAAATAGCCTTGAACCTTTTCATAAAAGAGAAAAGGGAACTGGCCATTTCTGCTTTTTGTGAACATTATATACATGTTGAAGAATGTCAGAGTTGACACTAAGTCATGCGTTTTGTGAGTTAGAGTTGCCATCCCAGCAAACAGTGGACGTCCCAGGGATGTCCCATTTTAGTCCCCTCAGTTATGATGTGACGTTCCCTAGGGATGTCCTGAAAACATTACTAGAATGTTATTAAAATCCTAAGAAGGTCATTGGTTACAATATGACATTTAATTAGAATTTTTCCGGGACCTTCAAGCAACGTCCCTATCCGGTTATGATATGACGTTGTGCTCATAACATTCATGGGACATTCAGGGACGTTCCTGCAACATCTGTTACTGATTACAGTATAATCTCCTGTAATGAACGTCTGGGGGAGGTTACTAGAACGTCCCGGGAATGTTCTCTGTGATGTCCACGTAACGTATAGAAAACCCTACAAAAAGACGTCAAGGCGACGTCCTGATGACATTTTGAGACGTTCAGGGGACGTCCCGGAGACATAATTTTGTTAGCTGGGATGTCAGTGTTGGATTTACGCCATACTTAAAATGCTGCAGCAAGGGGAGAAAATGTGACTACAGGGGAAAAGTATGATGCTGTCTCCCTGTATATAACATCTTTGGCATGCAGCGAAGGGCGGGTGGTTGGGAGGGAAAATTGAAATATCAGATGACCAGAAGCAAACGGCTACCCTTCAAAGCCTTGTCCTTTCCGGACTGCACAGGCCTGTTCTAATTCCTGCCACAAGGCATCGTCTGCTTTCAAAGGGCCCACTCTGGCTCTGGATAGATTTACCTGCCGTCCTTTCCCAGAGATGTCCCCGCACACGTGAACACAAAGGAGCCTCTTAAGGCTACGGGCCTCTCCGATGGTGCTAATGTAGCCACCGTCCCAAAACAAGCGGTGTTTTATCCAGAGAGCTTTGTTCCAATGTATTATTTTTTGCTGTGGAGTGCGCCCCGGGTGCAGTCTGATCTCTAAGCATACAGCGGATGTGGAACTCCAGTGCCAGTTCACTGCGTTTGCCAGAGGGGCCTGTCTTTTGAGTTGAGAGATGCTATCGCGCACTAGGTAATGGAAGTCTGTGTAAAATGCCCCAGCATGACCAACTGACATGTGAAGCTACTGAGAGAGAGCGAGACAGAAAGAGAGAGTGCAAGAGAGAAAACACGAGAGAGAGAGAGAGAGAGAGAGAGAGAAAAGAGAGAGCGACATTAGTGCCTGCATTTGTCATGCCAATAAAGCACTTGAGAGAGAGACAGTGAGACAGAGAGACAGCGAGACAGAGAGACAGAGACTAGTTTTCTGTCGATTAGATTGCACTGCTGTCTATGCCCTACATGTGTGCATTGCTATTGTGGAAGGTATTGTGTTTTATGCAGTCATAGGAGACTGTATGTGTTCACTCCACACAAAACAAGATCAAATATAAGCCACCACACATTTTCAGATATGCATTGTTTTAGATCATGCATTTCCGAACATCCTCTTTCATGCACAATGGTACATGTTTCTCCATCTTTTTATTTATTTATTGTTCTTTGCATATGCTGGAAGCTGGAAAAACATCATTATAAACATTTCCATTGTTTACAGAAAAGAAATGTATGGGGCAAATGCTTCTGAGTCTCCTCTCCAAAGCCTGCTAATTCCCTTAATTTATAAAAACTAATGATGCTTTAAAGCACTCAGAAATATAATAAATCTACCAGTAGAAGTCAAAGGACAAAGGTGATTTACGTATATATCTGTTTTCTATTGACCGTGACTATCAATGTGTACGAGTTAACAGGGTAATGTTTCCACTAAAGTGAACTGTATAATATCAATACATTTTTTTAAATTTTGTGTGAATTAGTTATGGAAACAGGCTACAGCCAATAGGTAGGCATAAGCTGAATGGAAGTTTACTTAATAAAAACTCTAGTCAAGGCCTTACACTTAGTCTAAATGTGCTTTAAAGCGAATATAAACAGTTTTGCAATTAACACACAACTTAACTCGCACCTTGGCTCCATGAAAGAAATCCACCATAGAAATAATTAATTCACATGTTTGAGCACTGCAAGATGTGGGCTTCTCTCAAATCGTGCTATTCTTCTGTTCCCCGGCACCTCATGCTATCACTTTTCTACAAAGAAAGTTGGAAGTGCCTGTGTCACAAGTTGTTTTACAGAAAACTTGAGGTAATTGCTTTTAGCACCCCAAAGTAAACTCTTTGACATTGGAATACAAATATAGCCTCTAAGTGTCTCGAGACATACATGTATGGGATTTGGCAAAGCACTCCATAAATACACACCATAGTTTAAAAAAAATTATTGAAATGTGTTTTTTTGTTTTTTTTTTGTGGGGGGAGGGGGGGGGGGGATCCATGGCTTCAAACAGTCTCAGGTAGTCCAAATGAGTGAGTGAGTGAGTGAGTGAGTGAGAAATAGCTATTTTCTAAGGCCCATAGAAACACTTATACAAGCTGTTTATAGGCCTGTGCAGTATTTCACAAATAATTGAATGCGAGAATGAAGCTGTCATAGCGACTCAATCCTCATAGCGACTCAATCCTCATAGCGACTCAATCCTCATAGCGACTCAATCCTCATAGCGACTCAATCCTCATAGCGACTCAATCCTCGTAGCGACTCAATCCTCATAGCGACTCAATCCTCATAGCGACTCAATCCTCATAGCGACTCAATCCTCGTAGCGACTCAATCTTCATAGCGACTCAATCATCATAACGACTCAATCCTCATAGCGACTCAATCCTCATAGCGACTCAATGACTCAATCCTCATAGCGACTCAATCCTCGTAGCGACTCAATCCTCGTAGCGACTCAATCTTCATAGCGACTCAATCATCATAACGACTCAATCCTCATAGCGGCTCAATCCTCATAGCGACTCAATCTTCATAGCGACTCAATCCTCATAGCGACTCAATCCTCATAGCGACTCAATCCTCATAGCGACTCAATCTTCATAGCGACTCAATCCTCATAGTGACTCAATCCTCGTAGCGACTCAATCCTCGTAGCGACTCAATCCTCATAGCGACTCAATCCTCATAGCGACTCAATCCTCATAGCGACTCAATCCTCATAGCGACTCAATCCTCATAGCGACTCAATCCTCATAGCGACTCAATCCTCATAGCGACTCAATCCTCATAGCGACTCAATCTTCATAGCGACTCAATCTTCATAGCGACTCAATCTTCATAGCGACTCAATCCTCGTAGCGACTCAATCCTCGTAGCGACTCAATCCTCGTAGCGACTCAATCCTCGTAGCGACTCAATCCTCGTAGCGACTCAATCCTCGTAGCGACTCAATCCTCGTAGCGACTCAATCCTCGTAGCCACTCAATCCTCGTAGCCACTCAATCCTCATAGCGACTCAATCCTCATAGCGACTCAATCCTCATAGCGACTCAATCCTCATAGCGACTCAATCCGCATAGCTCAGAGCCTTCCTCATAGCTGATATCTCACAGATATTCTTAGTGGTCCTTCTATGACCTGCTTTAACAAGCTCAGGCTTTACTGTTTCTACGGAAAGTACTCTGTATACTGTAGAAGCGCATACCAAACTTCCATACTGAAGACTGCAGCAGAACGAATGCACCCCTTGAATAAACGACACCATTAAAGTGGACACCCCTCGTTGGCGGAAGCTTATTAATAAATGCTCCCCTCTAATAACCACGGCAGCAATACAAAAAAAAAAATATATATATTTATGCCATATAACTGAAGTTATATGGATAGAGTGACAATAATATGTCATATTTTACAGTTGACACAGCAGCAGTACAGTGCTGTGGTTGAGGTTAAGTGCACAGTATAAGGTGCTATGCCTGTGTGGAGTCAAGTGAATATTGACACGTTCCACAGCACTGTTTGCACAATGACATGGGCCAATTTCAGGCAGAAAGTAAAAGCATTCACATGTATACAGTGAGGTGGAAGGTGTTCATACATGTGTATGTGTATTTCTGCATGCGTTTATTGTTCATGTTCTTGTCTTTTTGTGTACGCAGCATAAACATAGAGTTTAAATGTGTTTAGGTTCATTTTGAGAGGCTGGAGTTTTAGGGGTTGGAATACACTTTATATTTCAATTCACAATTTTAAATGACTTTGTCTGAATAATAGGCACATTTTTATCTGTAGGCTTACATACAGTATATAGCTCGTATGTTGAGGATATCGCAGCAAGGCAAGCACACAAAATTATTTCTGACTTACAAACAGTTTCAAGTTTGACTTTTTTCTTTACAATCTGTGTTTGGCAAGCTCAGTGATCTGTGACATAAACTGATGGAAAAGCTTTTTTTGCTTTTGAGGTTAAAACAAAAGACTGACTCAAAATAGTTAGTGTCCAAATATCACGTTTTCAGCTGATCCTCTTCCATAGAATTCCATCAGTCACAGTTCACAAACGATCGTGTTTGAAAATGTGAACGTCATGAAGGATGAGTCCATATCATTGAATGACTTTGACACCGGGCTGTTGCTTGAATTATGAATGTCAAGAAACTATGCATAATGCTGAGCAGATATGCGATTATTTAAGTTTCTGCAGGGAAGAATTAATAGCAGTAGGAAAATATGCTGGGTTTTTGAAGACGGATGAGCTCAATAATTGGATTCTGGAGAGAGGATCTTTAATGCAGGGAAATTTACATGGAGGACAAACGCTTCAAATGAATCAAGATTAAATAGCTTATCTTAACATATTGATTTATTTTTATTTTGCAAAGTTTTTTTGTAAATATGATTATATGACAGGGAATTGAGTGTGAAGCATATTATGTTAAATGTAACGGGAGGAGAGGATTCGTCTTCATCGCGACTTTCTGTGAAATTGCATTTCTCCCGGTACGCGAGGAATGAACTCCCCTTTGTTTTCGGCCTTTCCCGTTCCGCGCATCGACACATCCTAAACATTGTCCTCGAGACGGCTGCTGAGTTTTGAAGGCAGGGCAACATGTTGACGAAAGATTATAAAAAGAAACGGGAAGTCTGGCCCTAACATTCTAAGGAAGTTCCCAGTCACTCTCAGTCTCCCGCTTTCAGGCACTAACTGAAAGTGATTTGGCAGCCGTATGGAAAATAGTTTAGATCACTGGGACCAAAGGGAAGAGGAATCTCACTGCCTGTGGACTGAGACACTGCGGCTGGACCCTAGAGTACAATTCATCAGTTAAATTAACGGAACGGAACTGAACTGTGTTTAAGCCGAAAACATTTTTCCATAATCTTTACCACTGTTTGTCAGAAGCAGCCAGATGTGAACTTTTGTGTCCCTACACTACTGGCTTGGAGACCAGCCTAACGCAGTGCCGTTAACCCAGTCACCTCCGTAAGGTTGAGGGCTACTGAAAGAGGACAGGAAGTGAAAGGAAATGAGTACTTTGTTTAAAGACTGCAATGACTTGAGCAGGAATGGAGCTCAGAACGTTCTAGCATCGACGCTCACACCGTAGCCACAAAGGACATTAACTGAGCACTTGCGCGCATTTTACATCACAAAAAATGTGGCTTTATGAGGGCATATACAGTGTTTTACAAAACCATTGCAATGCAAAAGGTATAATAACAAAATAATGCAATGATAGAAAAAGGAAAGCCCAAAAAGTTAGCTATCCTGAACACACAGTTCCAGCTTTACAAATGTAACATAAATTGAATATAAAGCGTACTGTATTTCTCAACATCATAACCCTAATGCAGATTGACTGTTTGAAAACAGTAAATACCAACGAACTGTCATTTCCCATTTCATACAACAGAGCACACAACAAACCTGCCAAGAGTTACAGGAGCTTTTCACAGCTACGGGTAATCTGTTATTGGCGTTTCAGATCAAAGGCCCCTAAGTGCCTTTAATACTGCTAGATAACATTTGTTTCCAGTGAAGCGAATATATACAAGTCAAGCTTATCAGAGTTATACCCTACACTGTAAATGTGCAGCGCTGAAAGTCCCTACACTTCTCTCAGTGTTGTTCTTTGCCACACAAATTTGCTTGTGTTGATTGGAAATTAACATGGAAAAACTCAGCAGTCTGGCCATTGCACGGCCTCTGTCTCCTTAGAAGTAAATGTAATTAATTGACGGGGAAAGTCAATGAACTCTCAGAGAAAACTAGACAAAAGTTTGTTGACCTTCACGAGTCAGGAGATGGTTACAAACAAATGAATAAAAATCCAGATACCACTTTCCACAGTTAGGTCAACAATTAAGAAGTTTAAAACCAAAGAATGCAAGGGCATCTTGCCCCACATACACTGAGGCAGATGGTTTGTGAGACTACAGCTGGAGATCTACTGTGATGGGTTTAGTAGTGGTGAATCAAATGCGAAGGTAAAGGGGGATTAGAACAAATCACCCACACAGGTGAGGACCACTAAGGGAGTAATAACTACTAATAAGTAGAAAGAAAAAAGGAAATAATTTCTAGTAGCTAAACAGCCAAATGATAATCAACCCAGGAAAATAGGGTGAACTCTAATAATACGAGTGAGGACAGAAAACTAAGTCTCCCGAGCTCAATACTAGAGCTAATACGGGAAAACCACCAAAGAAAAACTTTCTCAGTGAGAACAGCACGGAGAAAAATAGCACAGAGACGCTAACAGGAGTAAATAATCCTATACCTGAATAATAAAGCAAGAAGCAAGTCCCTTGTGAACATAAAACAAGTTTAATATCACAAAGTTGCTTTTACGTGGTTATACCTGGCTAAATGTAATAAGGAATGACAAAGAAGCACCGGGGAAGCGGAAGCGAGGAACTTAAATACCCCGCAGGTAGTAGCACAGGTGAAATTAATAATAAGTGAGGTGAAGCAAAACCCCGGAATGGAACATGGAAAAAATCAGATAGATTCTCAATAGGAGAGAAAGGACGAGAACCGCAATCTACTGAACTTTTTTGAGACACAAAGTCTTCAAATATACCATCAGACACCATTCCAACAGGCCTTCTGGAAGGGTTAACATTTAAAAAAAAATCTTTATTGAGGGATGGTAACAAAAAATAAGCGTCTAGAGTTTGATAAATGGCATTGGAACCAGGTTACTGTCAAAAGTAAAAGACTAAACAGGCAATAGGTTTTGTTAAAATTTAACTCCCCTCTTTCTTTACTTTTGAAACAAATTGAAGAATAAAAAATGTTTTAAGACCCTCTTAATCTATGTTCAGGCAGATGGCCACTTACCTTTGTTTATGCCTGCTTTAAAAATGTGAAGGTGAAACCGAGGTGAGCAAACCGAGCGTGTAGGAGCTGAGTCACTCTGCATACTCCCTTCCATTAGCATGTACATTCAAGTGTGCACTTTTACAATACATCAAATTCCACACTGCATAAGTGCCATATTTGAACACATAATCATCACAGCTTGTAAGAGGCTGGGTCGGAGAACCAGGCGTGACAGTAGGGAATCTGAAAGTGCTCGGAAGCGAGCACCACTAGAGCGGAGGAAACTCCGTAGAAAGAGAGGATGAAAAGAAAAGAAAACAGACTCCCTCTCTCACGCAGAGAGAATAATTAGAGGGAGACTGGGCCGAAAGGGAGAAAAGCAACCCGCAAAACGGCGGCGATGAACTCGTAGACATGAGAGAGAACCTCAAGCTCTCAATAAGAGAGGAGAAATAACAATAAACAATAGCAACCCGGGACGGGTGAAAAGGCTAGAGTGCTTGAAAAACCAAGAAATGACCTCTCGCTCTCAGAACTGAAAGCAGGAAGTAAGAGAGGTAAAAAAGAAACGACGAAGACAAACTGTCTAAGACGAGAGGGACAGAGAAACCGAAAGTAAAGGATGAAGGGTGAACAGAGCAGGAGAGAATTCTTAACTAACTCCTAATAACGCCCGAGTCAAGTCCCACGTTACTTCAACAATGTTGAGGCAAAGTGGTCTACTCATAATGTTAGTCCTGTACCATACCGGCTTTCCTCATCAAATGCAAGACAATATGGAAGCGCCGAAAACAGGAAGACGCAAGGTTTGAATAGCCGGCGGAAAGGCGGGCAGGTGCGAACACTGAGTGGAGGAAAGTGCAGAAACATGGGACGGATACAGAAGAAAACGAGAGCGAGCGCTACACGAGCGCTACACGAGTGCTCCAAGGCGAACCGGCCAGAGAGCAGAGAGCAGGTAGAGAAACCATGACACAGCTTTCATCATCTTTCCAGGAAAAATATTGAATGGTGAATGTTTATTTGATTAAGTTATTGTGCATTAACTGAAATTATCAGAAATAATGTTTTCATTAAAATTTTGGACCTGTGAAAAAAAATAAACAGTCTAATTATCAAAGGCAAAAGGTACGACCATAAAGGGTATAATTTCTATCAGATACACGCAGGCTCTTCATAAATCCCACCCGTTTTCATAGCACAGGGCTGTAACATTTTATTAGGGTGACTCATTGCCTGGTTTGCTTTTCAGACTGGTTAGCAACGGTGGAGTCTATTTTTGGCGGCTCTTCGTCCTCCTGCCAAACTAAATATTACAGTGAAATTCCCATTTAAGATTTAGATGTAGTTATCATTGGCTGCAGAAAAGGGTTTACAAAACTAGACTACTGAGGAGAAGTTTGGGCTACATCTCCAGGATGCGTGTTCGTTAAAGAAAAGCTAAGAAAGGACAGACATCAATCTGAATTGCCACTGAAGGTCCCACTCGGGGCCAATCGAAATGCCCACCCTCACACCCTCACAAACTCACACCCTTACAGACTCACACCCTCACACGCACACACCCTCACAGACTCACACCCACACACGCACACACCCTCACACACACACATCCTCACACCCTCACACCCTCGCACCCTCACAGACTCACACCCTCACAGACTCACACCCTTACAGACTCACACCCACACAGACTCACACCCTCACAAACTCACACCCTCACAGACTCACACCCTTACAGACTCACACCCACACACCCTCACAGACTCACACCCTCACAAACTCACACCCTCACAGACTCACACCCTTACAGACTCACACCCACACACCCTCACAAACTCACACCCTCACAGACTCACACCCTCACAGACTCACACCCTCACACCCTCACAGCCTCACACCCTCACAGACTCACACCCACACACCCTCACAGACTCACACCCTCACAGACTCACACCCACACACCCTCACAGACTCACACCCTTACAGACTCACACCCTCACACCCTCACAGACTCACACCCTCACAGACTCACACCCACACACCCTCACAGACTCACACCCTCACACCCTCACAGACTCACACCCACACACCCTCACAGACTCACACCCTCACACCCTCACAGACTCACACCCTCACAGACTCACACCCTTACAGACTCACACCCTCACACCCTCACAGACTCACACCCTTACAGACTCACACCCACACAAACTCACACCCTCACAGACTCACAGACTCACACCCTCACACCCTCACAGACTCACACCCTCACACCCTCACAGACTCACACCCTCACAGACTCACAGACTCACACCCTTACAGACTCCCACCCTCACACCCTCACAGACTCACACCCTCACACCCTCACACCCTCACAGACTCACACCCTCACACCCTCACACCCTCACAGACTCACACCCATATATTGAATATATTCAAGAAGTGAGCTTCAAAACGAAAGCCCAGTCTTGGCCCCTTGCTCTTGACCAGCTGCCACCCCCACATAATGAAGTGTGCTCAGATTGGACACAAACAGGAAATTGGGCCACTAAAGGCCCGCAGATGGTATACCGAGATCCTCTCACACAAAATCAGTTAATTTGATCATTTATGTCAGACGTAGCCAACCCTAGTCCTAGAAAGCCAGAGGGTCTGCCGGCTTTTTTTGTTTTGTTTTGTTTTCGTTTTTTGGGGGTTTTTTGTGCACCCAATTAGACCCTTAAAACCAGCCGAAGTAAGCTGACTGTACTTCATCAAATAAGTGCTGAGTATAAGAAAAACAGCTGAACCGTCCAACTCTCCAGGGTCACTGTTGGCCCCACCTGATTTATGAAAGTTTTTTGAAAAAGTATTTTTTTCCACTTGGTTTTCTCTCAACCAATAGGGTGTATCCATCATTGGCGAGAGCAGATTCGATCATTGGCCTGGGTTCATTCATCATACTCATGTATTTTAATCATTCAGAAGGGTGTTTTCTCGCTCAGAAAGGAATCCGCAGGTAGATAGTAAGGAATTGTAGAGAATGTCCTCGCCTCGTGCTGACAGCAGGCGTTAAAAGAGCTGGGACATGGAGATTACAGGAAGCTTTGCACCAAAAGACGTGCTTACATTTACTGCACAGTGTTAACTTCTCTAATGATGTGAATCTGTGAAAGTCACAGCAAACTCTGCGGTACCAGCACCTCAAAAAAACTGGAGCTTTTTCATAAACCACTGCGGATCACACCCTGTATTACAGCGGCGTAGAAACTTTGAAGAAAGTGTAAATGCGTCTGTTTCTTTTCAATTCATATTGGCCTTTTTTAATTACGTGAAATATTCAATTGTCTAACTGGAACTAAGCTGGTGTACATTTCTGCAATAGGCTCCTATCATGTATGGATTCTAACATAGCAAAAGGTGAATTGAGTAGCTACAATCATGCACACAAGGGTCTTTAGGTTTGAAACTCCTCTTGAATACATATATCTGAAATATGCCAATTCATTTCAATGGGGTTTCTGGACAATGAAAAACTGTTCCAGTAATTTCACAAATAATCTTACGTATGTTATGTATTAGGTACAGATTCTACTGCTATAGTAATATCTCATTTATCCATGATTGACAATCCTGTTACAAGAGAAACAATGTAGTGGGGATTTAAACTTAGAATCCACTCTGAACCAAATGCAATCACCCACATTTAGCCAATCACTCCAGAGATCCTCTCTAGGAGCCAATTAAGAAGAGAGCTGCAGTAAATTAGGCGTTTGGTGTTTTGGTGAAAATGTCTAGAGCATGTAGCAAATGCAGTTTGCGCCCGTCATTGTTTTTTTATTTACTTTTTATTCTTTATTTGAGTGATGACAGGGACTAAACAACGGCGTCCATCAAGGTTCCATCAAGGTCCCAACCCCCCACCCCCACCCCCACCCCCCGAGGAGGGCGTGGTCATGTGACCCCCCGTCACACATGTGCAGTTCTTTCTGCTTCACCGGGCTTCCTGCATGGTCCCCACCCTGAGCGTGCGCTCGCACAAACAAACACACACACGCACACACGCACACACACACAACACACACACACACACACACACACACGCACACACGCACACACACACACACACACACACACAACACACACACACACACACACACACACACACGCACACACGCACACACACACACACACACACACACACACACAACACACACATACATACACACGCACACACACACACACACACACACAACACACACACACACACACACACACACGCACGCACGCACACACGCACACACATACAACACACACACACACACACACAACACACACATACACACATACAACACACACACACACGCACACACACACACACACACTGTTTAATTTATCTTTTTTTATTAAGCACAGAAGGGAGAGGCAAGGGCAGGGCAGTTTCAATGACATTTCTTTGCACTTAATTTTCTTTATGTCCATTTGCTTTGTAGACACCCTTTGACTGGGGCAATCTTGCATGGATGGAATACAGTGCAATATATTATAGAAATGTGGATTTTAAAAAACAAAACAAATACTATAGCTGTGTATTTGAAATAAAATACATTGTTATATTTTAAAGCGGCAATAATTAGTATATTTTCCCATATATTGTATAAGTGTTGCAATATCTTGATTATCTCAATATACAGTATTTTCAGTATATTATATTTCCATAATGCGCAAAGCCTATGTTTTTTAATATGTTTTTACTCTTTACTTATAGATCTATATTTACAGTAATGAAGCATGTGGGCTTATATGTCATATTCAACAGCGCCCCAGGATCCATACCTATGACTTTAAAGTTGCAATCCCATTCCCCTTGTCGTGGTTTGATTTCTTTGTCCATTGAGTTGTGTGCTGGATAAATGCCCATATTTTAAGATTGAGTACAGTCACTTGTGTGACTGTGCTCAGTGTTCTCTAGCAGGCTTTGGCAAAGCACACCGATGATATAATGTGACCTTTTTAACGTTTAAGTCTGTCAAGGAAATGATGGTAATGCATTATGACGAGAAATCTAATCTGTGCTGGAACCTGGTAATTAAAAGTCCCAGTGCACCCCAGTCTCTGCTACTTATTTCACCCCCTGGTAGATTCGATTAGATTAGCTACTGATCCATGACTGTATATGTCAGCAAGATGTCATGCATATTTCAGTGTGGGTATGTCTCTAAGGGCACTAAGAGTATGTCCAAATGCACTGAACGTGGGGATTTAGTAGAAAGTAACTGTCACTTGCAATACGTACACACACATACACACACAGAGAGAAAGAGAGATGTATTATCAATAAAAGAGAAGAAAAAATGTCCCATGATATGCACAATCATATTTAAATAACGCTTAAATATGTTCTTGCTTTATATACAGTCAAGCCGGAAAGTCTGCCCACCCCTTTCACCTTCTCCACATTTTATTACATTACAGACATATTCTACAATAGATTGAGTTCATTTTTTGTCTCAAAGTTCTACACAAAATAGCCCATAATGACAAAGTGAAAACATGTTTTTAGAAATTTTTGCAAATGTATTAAAAATCGAAAACTGAAATCTCTCATTTACATAAGTATTCATACCCTTTGCTTTAACATATTTTTAAAGTATCATATTTAATATTTGGTCGCATATCCTTTGCATGCTGTTACTTCCTGAATTCTGTGACCCATCAACATCAAAAGACTCTCAATATCTTATTTCCAGGTACTGTTACAAGCGATACAATAAGCTCTCTGCATTTGAATGGATCTCTATGGGAATTGGGGGGTGAGACTAGATTCTAGACTAGACTAGAAATTACACTGGTACAGTATGGAACACATGGCTGGCTAAATGGCTGTAAGTCATCAAGGGTCTGAGCTATCGAATGAGTCCAAAACCATCACTCTGTTGCCAGATATGGAGTAGATGTGGATGGATCACTGCAAGGGTTATTTCTCCTGACTCATTTTCCTATAGAACTCTATGGGGAAAAAAGTCAGGAGAAACAACCCTTAAAGGGATCTATCCACATCTACTTCATATCTGGCCGTAGAGTGATGGTTTGGGGCTCGTTTGATACCTTTAGACCCTTGATGACGTACAGCCATTTCGCCAGTCATGTGTTCCATACTGTACCAGCGTAATTTACAGCTGAATCTAGTCTTACCCCCCAATTCTCATAGAGATCAGTTCAAATGCAGAGAGGTTATAGTATTATAGTATTTTTTATGTTGATTGGTCACAGACTTCAGGAAGTAACAGCATGCAAAGGATGTGGGACCAAATATTAAATAAATTTAATAAAGCAAAAGGTATGAATACTTATGTAAATGAGAAATTTCAGTTTTCGATTTTTAATACATTTGCAAAGATTTCTAAAAACATGTTTTCACTTTGTCATTATGGGCTATTTTGTGTAGAATTTTGAGACAAAAAATTAACTCAATCTATTGTAGAATATGTCTGTAAAGGAATAAAATGTGGAGAAGGTGAAAGGGGTGTTCAGACTTTCCGGCTTGACTGTACATGCCCAAAACGGCCATGATTCAAGGCTCTGTACGAAAGTGAGCAAAACAAGAAATAGGCCAATCTTCTCGGTGTAGAGGTCTTATACAGTCATAAGGTACTCGGGGTACGCAGAAACTGTGCTCTCAAAATTTAAAGAGATGAAAGTCTATCACCTGATCTCCAAGCCAGACTTCCTGAATGCCTTAGAACAACCCATTTCCTCACTTGTCCATGGGAGTTAAAATAACATGTGCTAAAGCAGATATGTTTACTTGCATATTGTAGCTGTATATATAATTGTGGTCAGTCTTAAATTAATCATATCAATAGGATATGAGAGCAAGCAGTGGTAGACAATGCCTCCCACGACTATACTCTTCGCATGCCTATGGATCCTCTCTCACTCGCTCTCCCTCTCCCTCTCTCCCTCCTTCTCTCCCTCCCTCTCTCGCTCTCTCGCTCTCTCCCACCCCCCGCCCCTCTCTTTGGAGTTACAGGAAGCCAACTTTGTGACATCACTGAAAAGTTGTGTGTATAAACGAACCGCAAGAATGCCGGGTGTCAGGCGAGGGAGTGTGCTCGCAGACAGAAGGCCCTTTCTTACAGAGGGAAGGGCGGAGTGTCACACACACACAGCTAAGTGAAGGAGGGAGAGGGAGAGAGAGAAAGAAAAAGAGAGAGAGAGAGAAAGGGAAAGGGAAAGGGGAGAGAAACATCAAGGGGTGACAGGGCTGCTTCAGCAGCGTAAGCGCACAGTCCAGGTGAAATGGAGGAGGCACAAAACATTCTACTCTCTCAGACAGTGGAACGGATCTGAGCCAGAATCAGCAAGAACTTAAGAGTACGTTGGTAAGATGCCATTTTTTTTTTACTTACATTCTGTAGCGATGCCAATATTTTTCTGTCTCTGAGGCTGATGGTCTTAAGTTAGGCATCAGTTTACATGGGGTCGAGTGCGGGAGTAACTTCTAAATGCAATGCAAACGTACACTCACTTTAAACTCACAGCTAACGTACCATCACGGTACCTTCAAACTGGAGTCAAGTTACAGGTTGCTGTGACACTGGTGAAGTGGAAGCTTTTCATAATTAAAGCCAAATTGCTTCAGGTAATGTACTGTACATCGGGTCGATTAGGTGGATGGATGCATTGTCGTGCGTTTCACGCAGAGTGGATGTGGATGTCGTCATTTTAGCAGAGCTAGAGCTTTTACTTCTGTTTTAGTCACAACTTGTTCGGATTTCATAACCAGTGTTTTTTCCCCCCCGTCCATTACACAAGATATATATTTTCTCTCTCTTAAGACGGTTGATGTATTTTCCAAGCTCTTTTGCAAGGGTTGAGATACTTGTGGGAGTGCGAAAAGACCACAGGTTATCTGGCGATGATAAACACTCCCTCGTTGCCATCTGGACCGACTCGCTATTATTCACATCCTGCCATTTCTGACATGGCGGATTGACGTCTGTTGTTTGCCATGGCAATGTATAACCCGTTTCCTTTCCATGGCTTGTACATCAACTTGAAAGGGAGATAAAGGACTCGATTAGAGAAATGAAGGCTATTTTCTTTCCTACTTTCTATCGCAATATTTTTTTTGCCTCTAAACCTTCCTGAAAGATCAATTGAAACACAATGGAATGGAGTTTATCCCCAACCTGGCACCAATCTATTTTTCCAAAAAAAAAAAAACAAGAAGAAGAAGAAAAAAGCTACTTACTTGTCACTGATTATTGTATACGCATGAAACATGTTCAGATTATATCAAAGAGAAGGATTATCCTTCTATGGTTTTTAAAGAATAATCAGGTTGGTATTTATCAGCTTTGAATAATCCTGTTTTAGGTGAATCGTGTAAGTTTTGCACCCTTGATGCGCTTTATTCCCTTGAGGAGCTTATGGGCTCCTTTAAGACCTCAGTTTCACCTCGCAGTCACTGGATGTAAATAAATCAAATCATTCCAATTCGCATTTCAGTGCATTCTCTTTTCCTCCATGCGAGCAAAGAGGTTTCAGAAAAAAAGTTTTCCCCCCTTGGTGATTATATGTTGGGAATGGGATCCCTGTTCTATGTTCATAGAAAATAAAACTGTCAGGCGGGCAAAGCAGTCCAGCTATCTGCTATGTGGAAAGAGCTTCGGCGAGGGTATGTGCAGAGTGCTGTTTACATTTCCAACCCGCATATTCAGGCGACTTAAAATAGATGTAAAATGGGGTATATTTGCGGGGCCCTTGTTTGTCCTGGTAGTGAGAATGGTGTCTATGAAGACGAGCTCTGGCAGGATTTCAATTCAACAGCTTCAGACCAAGGATGAGGCATGGCAAACCGCAGTCATAATTCTTCAGGAGCAGTGAAATTGAACAGGAGCATGTCGTGCAGAATGGCATTCTTTTGAATCAGAATTAGCCAAGTTGAACGAATCGTACTGTTGATAGTGGATGAAGGGTTCATGTTTGTGAGAAGGTGAGTTTTTAAACAAAAACTGTGCAGATTGGGCTTAAATCTAAGTGGCAGCAAAAACACCTTCAGATTTTGCTCTCCTGTCCAGCTTTACTTTCCTCTCTTTCCTGTCTTGAAGGAAGCCCAAAATCTGTGCTAATACCCCATAGACAATGTCCTCTCATATTGTGAGCAGGAATAAAGGTATTTGGTATGTTACAAATGCTTGTCTGGCCTGGTTAACATACAGTAGCAACGCCGTCGGTTTCCCATAATGCTCGAGCAGCATGGTAATGTCGCCACCGTATAATGGAAATGTTGTCGGAACTAATACGCTGCAGAAGTGTTCTGCATTTATTGAATCTTACCATGAGAGAGCAATGACCTTTCAGCTCGAGAAAAGGTCCAGTCAAGGGTTGGAAAGGCTGTCGCCGACATTTGTTTTGAACTTTAGTGTCAATAATGTAAACTAAATGTTTTGGATAGCAAGGACTGTCTGAACAAATCATGACTTGGCAGCGATCCTGCTAAACATTGATTTTGACAGATAACCTCTTGTGTATTCTTCAGCTTTTTGTTGAAAGTCTGGATGAGGCACTTTGCAACCGCTATGCGCCCAGAGTCATACGATACACATTTTATATTGCCACAGGTTAAAATCTTGAGGTTTTGTACTTGAAGTTCCTTAAATAGCTGTACCTAAGCACCTCACATCCTGTCTTTGTCGTTTGCCAAAAGTTACTTCCTATTTACTGTTTATCTTGAGGGATATCAACATGAGGGGAAAACTATTCAGTGGAACATTTTTTTGTAATGAATTTTAGTTAATTTTACAGGCAAGCCTCTTATGTCCGACGTTAAAAGCCAATTCAATGTAATGATTTTATTTGTTTATTTTTAACTAACTAAAATCTCAGAATGTGATTAAAGCTGAAATCAAATACATAAAACATATGTATGAATGAAACCAAAAGCACAAATGGATCTTTTAACGCCATATTACATTCGTTGTAATTAAACGTGATGTTTTACTGGAAGAGAAGGAAGTGTCAATGACACTCGGCACATTGCTTCTGAGTCATCATAGATACCAGCTTTGTTTCTAACGCTGTCCTCTCCCCGTCAGATAGATTGTAGGAGCACATGTTCCTGGTCTTATTAACTAATCTTTGCACATGCTCAGATGACACTTCTGAAAATAAAAAAAAAACCCTCTTGATGGAAATCCAATTATTTGTATCACATTTGTAAACGTATCGGTACACATTTCATACTTTGGATATTGTTTTTATATCCTTTGTTATTTATTTGTTTGCTTATTTATAAAAAAGGTTACTCTTTGTTACCATGGAAATAAGAACACAATGGTGATAAACCATGGGTGAAAAACCTGCATGCCCATAACATAAAATGATGTAATGAGCAGTGATATTTTTTTATGAGACCTTTCTTTAACATGATAAAAATGTCACTCAAAAGGTAATTCTACTGGAAACTACATGTTGATATTACCAGGTCAGATACTGTGGAAGATTTGTGTATCTTATATCTTCAACACCTCAAATTGTTTTTAATATGGCAGCAGCAGGAACAGCAAACAGTTTCCTGTTTGTTCAAGTTGGCTTGCAGCAGGCAGGAAGTGAAGCCGACAGGAGGTGCAGCAATTTCACACGTGGGTTGGCGTGGCCTAAACAAGACGCATCTTCTATTTTCCTCTCCACTGCTGGTATCTGTTGGTTGAGAGCTTTGAGAGTGGGCTTTGAAGATCTGCAGTCGCCAGATAACAAAGTGATTCTAGTTTTCATTTGATCCTTCAAACTGCACTTTGATGTGCCCCTCTTGAGACTGTTGTGTTTTTTTGACTACCGTCTGCCTCCTTAAATTACTTTTTCTCCAGCTTATTCTCGCTTCCTCATCGGAGTTATAACCTCTCTGCAGGTCAAACATATGCAACGGCCTATGGCCTCGTAGCCTTAAATAAGCCTCGTGGCCTTAAATGTCTAATCCAGAGGCGCCGGGCCTTTGACCCGACTGGGTGTTGTTCAGAAGGTTCTCTTTCTCTCTGTAATATTTGCACTACACTGACTGACTCTTGGCAGTAATGATCTGTATTTGGGTGGTGAAGTCCTAAAATTAAGCAAAGCCCCCTGGGCCCCAGGCCTTCCACGGAAGGGGCTGGATACGAGACTTAACATCTTTCTTCACAACCTAACCTACAAATTTAATCAGGGAGTCCGGGGTCCAGTGCTCCGAGCTGCCCCTCCCCTTGGGCACTCGTGTAGAAGAAACAAGACCAGCCCAGGTGCTCCAACATTAATGACAGTCAAGCTAAATAAGACATCTAACTGAGTGGGAGGGAGAGAGAGAATGAGAGAGAGAGAGAGAAAGAGGGAGAGAGGGCCCACCGGGGACCTGAAAAACAACTGGAAATTCACTTCTCTCCTCCTCTGTTTTTCTCCACAGAAATGCCCTCATTCCAGCAGGTTTCCCAGAGTCTGAAGAGGAGGGATTAAAATAGAGCAGTGGGGCCCAAGGGAGTGCGATACTGAGGGGAATCCATCGCATCGAAACAGACCATCTGCCTCCGCCAATGCCCCCGACCTTCCCGGCCTCAGAAGCGCCTGGCCGTAAAAAAGGCCCCCTTCCAAACTACCAGTGGGAGAAGCAGGCGTGTGTTTGCTGATATACTTAACAGGTCCTCACAACATCAAGGGGCTTACTGAGAAACCTCACCCCCCCCCCTTGTCTTTTTCCTGCATGAGGTATCAGCCTTCTGTAGGACATCCTGTCAACAACAAAAAAAAAGCATCAACGCTCAAAAAAACGTCCAAATAAGAAACTGAAAAAACTGTGCATTCACGATCAAGTGACCCACGCAAATATTTGCTGGTAGCAATACTCCTTGTTTATTTGTTTGGACCCTTTTTCTGTTGTCGTGGAAACACTCGCAGGCTGTGTATTCCGGGAACACGCCCTGGCTCTTTCTATATATGACCTCTAGAGGGAGTAGTGAACAGTCACGCTAAGTCATGAGCGAGGAGGTGCAGCGCTTCTTCATTGACCTGTGGGGCATCGCCGTGTCTAAGCACGACCAGGGCGTTTACAACACCGTGTGCCTGGCGGTGCTCCTGGCGCTGCCCCTGGTGGTCCTCATCACCTCCCTGATTGTGTGCTGCCACTGTTGCTGCTGTCGCCACGGCAGCGGATGCTGCTCCTGCTGTTGCCGGGGGAAAACCACCAAAAAGAAGAAGGATAAGAGCCCCCAAAATGAGGACCTGTGGATTTCGGTCAAACCTGGACCCATGACCCCGGACAGAATGGCTCTGACTGCAGTGTAGCGGGCAAGGCCTGATCAGGACTATTCTTTACCTATTTATAGCTGTTGCTTTTTTACTGCATGGTACATTTGAGGGTACTGACCTGTAGCCACAGTGTGTGCGGATTGTCCTCAGAGAGGAGGCCTGAGACGTGTTTGAAAGCGAACACCCCAGTCCACATGGCTTTCTTTGGGATACGGATTTCACAGTTATATGCAATATGCACGTCTGTGTGTGTGTGTGTGTGTGTGTGTGTGAGAGAGAGAGATGGCCTGCATAGAGTAAGTGTATATGTTTGCATGCACCTATATGTGGGGAAATGGCAACTTGTGAACATGATGTTGGGCTGTGACTCCTTCAAACGCAGGTGGGCCAGCATTCGAGGAATGCGATGCGCTTAGGGCTGAAATGGTTTTGACACTTAGGGCTGAAATGGTTCCACACTTCGCGCTCACAGCGCACTTCATTGGCCTCAGTATTAACGGTCACTTTCAGTATTTACGCATGAGCGGCTCTCACAAAACTACGTTTAGAACTCACAATGGACCAAGCAAGCCTCCGTCTGTTCCAAACAAAATGGAGGGAATGTAAAATAATATAACATTAGAGCCGCCTGAGTTAATTTCATAACGGCGATCGTGTCGCATTTTATCCGAGAACGCTTTCATACACATTGTTGTGAAAGCTGCGTGTAACTAATGAGGCTCATTGCACCGGGAGTCACAAATAGCCAGCGGCTCCATGAGACATTTAGCATCTCACAGTGTTAGGCACAGGGTGCAGGCACAGATGCGCAGATTGGGATCCTCCTGCAATAGGCTCCTCCTTCCGTCGAGACGCCCAGAAGCACAGCGCTCGGAGGGCGGTCCTCGCCTCCTCCGTTCGTCCGCCTCTCCCAGACGTCCTTTACACAGAGCCTGGAATGCGATTGGACTTGGCGTTCCCTTTCTTCCTTATTAAGTCAAATCTGCATCGCTGACCGGCCTCTATCACTCGGTTCACCCACCCGACTGTTTGTCTTCCTCTGTATCAGTAAAAACCAATTTTCTGCACTGTTCCCACTTTAAGTGTCCTCCTGCATAGAACGATTGCACTGACTGACAGACTCAAAAGCATGAATGCCAAAAAAAATTTGCTATCTACATTTTTCAGTATTTATAAGTAAACACCACCCAGGTTTTTTTTCTTTGTGAAGCAAATGCAAATAATTCATTTTGAAAAAAAAAAGTTTTTTTAGTCAGCCTCTGTAAATATTCCATATTAAATATGGTAGAAAAAAGTCACTGAAATTGTTTTCGATAACTCCTGTCTCTCAGAGAGGGTGGAAATTAACTTGGTCTCACTCCACTTCATTGGTATCAGAAGGGCACACAGTAAAATGTCCAGAGTTAATTCAACTCTAACAGTAGGCTCATATGTACACTGCTAGAGTTGAATCAACACTGGACATTTTGTTGTGAATTTACTGTGCAGTCAGCCACAGAACAGCAGAGCTGTGAAATTCCAAAATTTCATTTTCCACTAATATTCCAAAGTGGAGACACTTTTATCCGGCCAAATTATGATCCAGCCAAATTATGATCCGGCCAACAAAATATAGATATTTTTCTTTTTTAGTGTCTTTTGTCCCAAAGCAAATGCTTGAAGCAATCATATTCCAGGTCAATGACCCTGGGCCTGGCCACACCGAGTACTGCATGAGCGAGATGTTTTTCTTTGTTGCAAGAGTTATGTACAGATGACCTGAAAATTTTACAAAAGAAGGAAAAAAGGTATTTTTTTAGAATAGCTTTTTTTTTTGGGGGGGGGGGGTAATTTAATCTATTTGAACCTTTAGAATAAAAATGTTATACGAAATATGTGCCTGTCTGTAATTTGGGGTTTGGGAAGATGAAAGCAAACTGTTCTCCGTCTAACACAATCTCATCCCGTCTCTCGAAGAGAGAGCACGACTCTCACCGAGCATGTCTGGTCTGAAAAACGTCCAGTCAGATCAACCTCACCAGCCTTCCCACCATACAGTAGGTGTAGCTTTCATTTCAACTTTGGGGAAGACGCACTGCTGCACCACCAAGTCTTGTGTAGTCAAATGTCAAGTCTCACAAGCATACAATCATATGGAAATATTGGGGGTGACGTGTCTGGCCGTCTCCCCCCCAAACATACACGTACGCTTCTCACACAACTCCACCTCCAGCACAAACTGTCCCTGTAATGTAGCTTACACAGTAACACCCCACTCTGGACATGTCTTCTCTCTCTGAAAACAAAACAGGTACACTTTAATAAGGAGCTTTTATTGAACAGATCTCCTCCTGCTCGTTTTCTTTATGGCCTGACGGAGCTGCGCTGGACGGAGATTTTACACCTTTAATGAAAATCTAAAAACACCTCTCTGTGCGCCTGGAGCGGCCCCGCCCTGCAGCTGTGTCCTCGCTGCTCAGCGACAGGTCCGGACGCCACGAGGTGCGGAGCCGACTTGCAGCGGAAATTCTTCGCAGGGTGACGGCATACCCTTGAAGGAGACACGCCCACGCTGCCCGCCCTCAGCCCAACGCCCCAAACAAACAGCCCTTGTTAGCTTCCATACAGCGCACTGAGGTGAGGTCAGAGAAGCGAGAAGGCTTTTGCTTCATACAAAACTAATACAGAGGGTGCTATTACTTATAGTGGAGCTTGGCTCCAAACTCAGATCTCTCATAACCAGTGGTCGATTTGTAAAAGGTTTTCAAGGGGGATGAAAACCTTTTACAAAAAAACCTGTCATCGCTCCTTTCCAGCATTAACCCAAAGGGGATGGAAAGGAGAGACGGCATGTTAAGGGAGGGGGGGGGGATCCCTTTGCAACCCCCCTCAAATCGACCCCTGCTCATAACTATACATTTATTCAAATGTAACATTGGTACTGGCCCATGTTTTTATTACTTCCTTATAGTTTTGCAATGTCTTGGCTAATTGTTTGGCTATATTTGCAGTTAGCTGGATATAATAACCATTTAAAGCATGATTTAATTACAAGAATGTCGACGACATTGTCGACAAATTGCCACACTACCCAAAGTAAGTTTGGATGAGTGGATTTTTCAAACAGGCGACTCTTGAAGTTGAAAGGGTGAGAGTTGCATAACATTTCCATCCACGCTAGAGTCAGTATACCATTAGAGGCAGTATTTTCACTGGCTCAGACGTCTCATTAGAAATCGGTTATTTGCAATCAGCGCGGCTAAGAACGGGTGATTATGTAGGCTGTTGCTAAATACCTTCCTTCGCAACACCACAGAGTGATTTTCCCACAGTATGCAGTAAACCTCACGCCGACCACAGCCGGCACGCCACGCTCTCTCAACCGCACGTTATCGCTTCATGCAAACAGCGTCTTGACTGACTCACTGAACACAGAAGAAGCCGGGGCTTTCTGTACGGACTTTGACACGTTATCCTGGGTCTGCAGGATAGTTCACAGTATTACGTCCTCACAAATCTTGCAGAAAAACAGAAAAAAAACATCCACCCAACGGACTCTCGGGGGAAGCTGGGGGGGGTTTTACATGGTCATCTTATTGCAGCCATCGTAAGATCACATGACTGACAAAGCCACAAAGCTACTTCTCACACTATTTCAAAATAATGTTTGCACATCTTGGTCCTGTTGTTGTGTTCAATGGTTCACATGATATGGTCTCAACATGCTAGTCTAATCATAAGCTTAATTGAATAATAATTGTATTCATGAGCCGTTTTGGGTGTGCATTAATGTTCATAGAGTGATAAAAGTTAAAGTTGTTTACTGTAGTTTACTGTTTACTGTAGTAAATATTCAGTAAGAAATCATCTTTTTTATCCTATGAAAGACCCTAATGAAGAAATACCAGATCCACATCAGTATCAACATATTTTAGTAATAAAATTAGAACATATATTTATTGGGGCATACTAGGATTCCTGTCTCGAGGATTAATGAAACACATTTGGACGTTGTGTACAGTATATGAATATACTTTTCTATCAAAGGCGACAGAAATGTATGTGCAAAAATGGTGCTGTTCTATCAAAAATATTTGACTATAAACAGCTACCGAACATCCAAACATGTCAGTGGACCATGAATTGTGGCTGAAACATCCTTCAAAGACAATCTATGAGATCACACTTGTAGCATACATATAGCCTGGATGTAGCACACTGACCTCAAGGCCCCTGCTTCGGAGATACCTTATCACTGCTGCACCTCTGATAACCCCTCAGCCCCATACACACCGGAAATGTTACTGCTCAGGACATACTGAAGCGACAGACGTTTATCTGTGTGTGCACTGGAGAGCCATATTCAGTTGTCGACACGCCCTCGTGGTTGGATAGCCTCCTGTGCTAAAGTTCCGCGTAACTTGCTGTGTATACACTGGGGTCCTTTTCTAACACTCTGTCTTCAAACGTGTTTGCATGAAGTCTTACTTGCAGACACAATGCCCCTACATCTTTCTGATGGAATCCCCAAATCAACAGTGGAAGCCTGAGAGGGGACACTAGCGCGCTCCAGCCAGCTCACTAGAAGCTAACTGGTGCTTCTCAGCAAGGACATGCATCAGTGAAAAAGATAGCCTATTGGGCAACTTCTAAAACAAGAGACTAGCTCAAACGAACTATAGAGCACATAGTTCAAATGTGCAAACATAGACTGACGCGTTTCACCTATCAGGGCTTCAACAGTGGAAGGGTCTGTACTCGGTCGTGAAAAAACTAGGTATGTATTCGATCTTAGAGAACCCTCTTAGTTTTTGTAAAAAAAGGGGTTCTTCATTTGTCCCTCTGGATGAACCTTTTTTTGGGTTCTGTGTAGAACCTTGTATGCAAGGACCTCTGGGAGATCTTCATGGAAACATTGATAGAAGGCCGTTTCTAGTGGCAAAGGGTTCTCAAGTGGACAAGGTTCATTACAGAACCATCATCCATACTAAATAACTCTTTCAGAACTTGTCTTCACAGAGTGAGTGATGGAAAAGTGACATCCATATAAATGAGCACACTATAGGTGGATCTTCTACAGTAGATTTATGCAGCCAATCACTTGTTTGAACCAACAAAGACTGCAGGAAGACCCTTTGATTGGTTGAAAACATCGAGTTACTCATAACGCATAACAGCTCCACCCATGCAGGCCCTGACATCCCGTCATTACTTAACACTAAAAGCTGAGGCCTGGTGTTTCTCGTATGCACTTTTGTCAAAACAAGAGTCTCGCGCTGAAACTTGTGATGACAGTAAACTGCATGTCAGCAGCGGAAAAGGGGAGTGCTCTGAGAGTGGAAATTGCGGAAAAAAGGGGGCATTTCTGTTTGAAAACAGCGTAAAGTGCGCAAGCATGAGTCGTTTGCTGCATTAAAGTTAGACATCTGGCAGAGCTGCCTTTCACTGCCTCCCACCAGCCTTTGCTGAGCGCAGACACCAAAACGTGTGTTAGAAGAAGATCAGCTAAAATGCGCAAAACGGCGCCTCTAATCAGGTCATTTTTGCGACTGCTGTTATGAAATTAGCGACGCTTTGCGTCGAAGCTCAGATTCATTTCCAAGAAGAAATTATGACAAAAAGAGTCGGGGATTGAATGTCTTATTCGGTTCGGTTTTGATAAACATCTCATTTATAGCTACAAGTTACAGTTACAGTGGGTTTCTGTGTGTTTTCCATTTCAAATTACAAACAGAACAAATGAACTCAACATATTTATTTAGCTTACATCCTCCATCATGGCACTCTAACGAACAAATAATGCAATACGTTTCGCGGGACTTAATGACTGTGAGAGTGCCTGACAGCGGGTGACAAATACAACACCACACACATCGGTAGGCCTATATTACAACAACTTTGCCGAGGATATTTCGTACAACACATCATATACGCGATATCAGATATTTGATATGTCTCGAGGCCATCCCCGAACATGGCGCTGACCAAAACAAAAACAAAAAAGAGAAAAAAAATAAAAGGTAAAAAGGTCAGGGTATTTAAAGAGAGCGTGCTGGGAATCGGGGCCGTCAGAGTGAAAGCGGGTGGTGATCCTGACAGGGTGATGCTGGCTCCTCCGGCTGCAGCATATGACATGAGGGGACAGCTGGCCCTGGGAGCCGTCTGAGGGTGTAGCAATTATAGTGCAGGGTGCCATTGATCTGACGCTTCCTGACAGCTAGCATTCGGCTCCTCCGTGCCTGTGAGCGCCCTCGGAGTGGTAAAATGGAGGCTGGGAGACTCCTTCACAGATTTAGGAAGGCTCCTTTGGCTCCAGTGATTGATAACACATGAATAACGCACTTTTACGAAGGGTCTTAAGCATTGAATAATTGCTTTGTCGTATGGAGACTTACACTTCCTGTAATATAATTCATGTAAAATATGGTTTGCTATGATATATCAAATGAAAGTATCACAGTAATACTACTAATGGTAGGTATGGTGATATAGCACATCTGATAATAGTCTAATGATTGGCAACAGTGTGTTGTGAAGGCTCTGCAACACTTATTAAGGTATCATGCAGTTCTTATAAAGGAATAATGTAGTTTCTATGTGCTACGGTTTGTACAGAGTGTTACGAATATACAATAAAAGTGGCCTATTCCAAAGTATAAGTACGCACAACGTAAGAAGCATACATTGGTACAGAGGAGAGATCAGCAACCCTGGCGGTGGAGTACCCTGTGGTTCATGTTCTGTCCAAACCCCTTAATAACTTAATTGGATCAATTATGTGGCCCGAATAAGCGCAGGTGACCAGTTGCTCAAGTTACTGCAACATTCCGCTATATTGAAAGGCCCAGAAAATCCGCAGAATTATAGCACTGCAGGGGCAGGGTGGCCTACTTCCAGAAAAGAATAACATAAATCGCATATGGAAATGGGAACGGCGGGGTTTAGAATAATTTGTATGCTGCCTTGTTTGAATGCAAGGTGTGTGAAAGTTCCCAGTGCTCTTTGCTGCCCCCTGGTGGGTTTATTTGGCCTGCACTGTTCTCCTCTTCTCTTCCAGTGACCTCCGCTTCCTGCCCAGGACCGAGCCACTGGCGCCCACAGGTCGGAGCTTCATTTCGGTGAAGTCGAGGGGGACGAGGTGGCCCTTCCATGGTTCCCAGTTCACCCCCTGTGAGAGGAATGAGAAAGCGACAAATCTCATTATATTCTCATTCAGTATTTGCTCTATTAACA